>OY821522.1:41895663-42020311 GCA_963682025.1 Cordilura impudica | reverse complement strand
TTTTTAATTTTTAATTTTTAATTTTTAATTTTTAATTTTTAATTTTTAATTTTTAATTTTTAATTTTTAATTTTTAATTTTTAGTTTTTAATTTTTAATTTTTAATTTTTAATTTTTAATTTATAATTTTTAAATTTTTAATTTTTAATTATTAATTTTTAATTTTTAATATTTATTTATTAATTTTTTATTTTAATTATTAATTATTAATTTTTAATTTTTAATTTTTAATTTTTAATTTTTAATTTTTAATTTTTAATTTTTAATTTTTAATTTTTTAATTTTTAATTTTTATTTTTAATTTTTAATTTTTAATTTTTAATTTTTAATTTTTAATTTTTAATTTTTAATTTTTAATTTTAATTTTTAATTTTTAATTTTTAATTTTTAATTTTTAATTTTTAATTTTTAATTTTTAATTTTTAATTTTTAATTTTTAATTTTTAATTTTTAATTTTTAATTTTTAATTTTTAATTTTAATTTTTAATTTTTAATTTTTAATTTTTAATTTTTAATTTTTAATTTTTAATTTTTAATTTTTAATTTTTAATTTTTAATTTTAATTTTTAATTTTTAATTTTTAATTTTTAATTTTTAATTTTTTTAATTTTTAATTTTTAATTTTTAATTTTTAATTTTTAATTTTTTAATTTTTAATTTTTAATTTTTAATTTTTAATTTTAATTTTTAATTTTTAATTTTTAATTTTTAATTTTTAATTTTTAATTTTTATTTTTAAGTTTAAATTTTTAATTTTTAACTTTTAATTTTTAATTTTTAATTTTTAATTTTTAATTTTTAATTTTTAATTTTTAATTTTTAATTTTTAATTTTTAATTTTTAATTTTTAATTTTTAATTTTTAATTTTTAATTTTTAATTTTTAATTTTTAATTTTTAATTTTTAATTTTGTGAAAAAATATTAAATTGCGATAAATCAGATCTAAGTATACATGCTAATAACCAATGTCTTAAAAAAACAAGTAAGAAAATTATAGTCGGTCTAGACCGACTATACGATACCCTATACCATGCGCTAAGAGACCCTATCTCTCAGGCCCAACTAACTGGATATAGAAAATAAGCATAAACCAAATTTTGGTTGGGATTTTTATTAATTTTTTCGGCTGCAGATATGAAAAAGTTCTTATCGGATGCTATATCTATATGGGGACTAGGCCCAAAAATGGACCGATCCTGACCATGTTTGGTAAAGTCTCTTGTATTTTGCAAATATATAAACAAACAATATTTGAGAAGAATCAGTGCAATATTTTTGTTATACCCTATACCACTATGTGGTTTGGGTATAATGACTTTGTGCTGCTGTTTGTAACAACCAAAAATATTTGACCTAGACCCATCTTTAATTATACCGATCGAATCAGAATCACTTTCTGAGTTGATTTAACAATGTCCGTCCGTCCGTCCGTCCGTCCGTCCGTCCGTCCGTCCGTCCGTCTGTGTGTCCATGTAAAGCTTGTAATCAAACTGCAGGTCGCAAATATGAATATATTTTGATGAAATTTGGTGTATAAGCTTTTATCGGCCATGGGATGAACGCTATTGAAATTGGTGAGAATCGGTCCATGTTCAGACCTAGCCCCCATACAAATAACCCATATGAAATCGACATAAATTGCCATAAGATCCAAATTGTCATATAGATCTTACTCAAATTGGGTTTGTATGCGTTCATTACATCCATTAATGAGTAGTCCAAAAATGATCCCTTTGACCCCATATAGAGCTGCTTCCCGATCTTCACTTAAATCTATTTAAAAACAAAAATATTGCACTGATTCTTTTCAAATTTTGTTTGTATATATTTTTGCAAAATACAAGAGACTTTACCAAACATGATCAGGATCGGTCCATTTTTGGACCTAGTCCCTTTATAGATATAGCATCCGATATGAACTTTTTCATATCTGCAGCCAAAAAAATTAATAAAAATCGCACTCAAATTTGGTTTTTTGCTTATTTTCAATGTCCAGTTAGTTGGGCCTAAGAGATAGGGTTTCTAAACGCATGGTATAGGGTATCGTATAGTCGGTCTAGACCGACTATAATTTTCTTACTTGTTTTTTTGTTAGATTTAGGTGAAGATCGGGAAGCAGCTCTATATGGGGCCTATGACTAATAGTTGTTCAATAGGGATCATTTTTGGACTACTGATTCATGGATGTAATATATACATACAGACCCAATTTGACTAAGATTTGTATGATAATTTGGATCTTATGGCAATATATGTTGATTTCATAGGGGTCATTTGTATGGGGGCTATGTCTGAACATGGGCCGATTTTCACCAGTTTCAATAGCGTTCATCCTATGGCCGATAGAAGATTATATACCAAGTTTCATCAAAATATATTCATATTTGCGACCTGCAGTTTGATTACAAGCTTTACATGGACACACAGACGGACGGACGGACGGACGGACGGACGGACGGACGGACGGACGGACGGACGGACATCATTAAATCGAATCAGATAGTGATTCTGATTCGATCGGTCTAATTAAAGATGGGTCTAGGTCAAATATTTTTGGTAGTTACAAACAGCAGCACAAAGTCATTATACCCAAACCACATAGTGGTATAGGGTATAAATAGCCTAGGTCATCCTGTGGATGAGCTTTCGGCTTTGGGATAAAATTAAATTATATATGATTTTAAATCAGAGTATATTTTCATAACATATTCTTAGTATATTTCCATTGATTATTTTATATTAACAAAATGGTATTAAAATAAATATTATCTTCCTATTTTTTTTTTTTTTCTTTCTGTTAAATTAATAAAGTAGATTTTTATACAATATAAATATCAAAAATTTTATATCCAACATTATGTAGATTACAAAATATAAAGAACAGAATAGTAGTACCATATATGTAGGTATTATTACCAACTGGCTTTTATATATATAATTATTGTGCGATTTTTATATGTATACATCTAATAAAATATTCAAGGTCTATATAAATGTTTAAAATATTACAATTGTAATGCATCTAATTATTTAAAATATTTAAATTTTATATTAATAACGCTTACGATGTTTTATGTTTATCGCTGTTGGCGTTGTGGATTGTTGCAGCTGCTGTTATTGTTGATGTTGACGTTGCTGTTATAGTTGCTGTTGTTGTCGCTTCCTCTTGTACGTTGCAGGTGTATCGGCCACACCTGTTTCTTGCTTCTTTGGCCACATTGATTTTCACTTCTTCTCTTCCTTTCTTATTTTATTAATTTAATTTTTGTATATATTTTTAGCACTAGGAAGTTCATTTTGTATTTAACATTAATTTTTATCAGCTATCACTTAATCAACAAGCAGGGATTCAATTATTTTTTTTTTTCGTTTAATTTATGTAATAAAAATGGGTTTTTTTTAATTTTTTGATTTTTAAATCGCTTTTTGTTGTTTTTGTTGTAGGCATTTAATTCTCGCTGTTAAGTTTCCATATTTTTTGAGTTTATTTATGTTTTTATAGAATTGTTTGTTTGTTTTGTTTTGTTAAAATGTGTTTTTTTTTTTTTGAAACTTATTATTTTTTTTTTTTTTTAATTTTTGTTTTTAATTTTCTTTTTATGTCAAGGCTGGCAGGATCGCCATATTATGTCACTTCATTAATTTAATTTTTACTTATCCTTTTCAAACAATTCATTTTATTTAAAACACCTTTTGTATTTTCTTGGCGAACAGCCGCTTGTGCGACTGTTCTGTTATGGAGTACTTTATTAATTGTCTTTACAAATTATACTTAAATTCTGACTTACGCCAGAATACAATTAAATGTGTGTGGGAATCTGCAAGCATAGCAGATTTCCACACAGGTGAATCAAATAAACTAAACATAACTGTGTTGTATTGCAGTTTGAGAAATAAATGTTTCTCACGCTAAAGTTCGGTGTGTGTGGATATTGTTGCTGTTAATTAAAATGGTTTAATGTTACCATTTAGTTACCGTACTGAAGGTATGGTAACTAAGACATATCAAACACACTACATTATGTGTGGTTCAGAAACTGATGATAGCGATGAATGCGATGCCACTAGTCCCGAACAACCACCATCGAAAAAGTCTAGGCAATATTTATTAAAATAAATAAAAATAAAATTTATAAAAAAGGCGATAAATGACACTTTTTTGAATAAAAACAAATATCAATATTCTTGTCAAAATGGGATACCTGCACTTAATTGTAAATAAAAGCAGAACGCGTTAATCGATTTCTATGACCTATGTCGCATTTTGTTTATAGGTTATGTGACTTTACATGAAATTAATAACACTTGATCCTTTTTTCCGTTTTGGATTTTTTATGAATTTAAAAAAAAAAAAATTTTAATTTTTATGCAAAAAAATATTTTTTTTTCTCCACAAATTTATTTTTACCGGCAAAACTGTTGATTATAAAGAAAAACGTTATAGGAACGGATTAAATAAATTGTAATTCTAAATTTTTTTGAGTTTGTTTCATCAAAATCGGACAAGCGGTTCTCGAGTTATGTTAAACTACGTTTTTGCCAAATGACAAAAAAACATCAAGATAAGGAAAAAATTTAAAAGGTCATAAAAAAAAAAACTGACACATACGAACGCCAAACCCTTTGAGGGTTTTACTATACTGACCTAGTACCATCACCCTGACTTGGAATTTCTCACCCCCCAGACAATAATCCCGAAAATGTTCCACAGTGTAATAAATGTAAACAAAATATTGGAAAAAGTAAACAATTTGTTACATTTAATACCAAACTATTTAAGAAAATTCTTTGGGTTGGTTTTCGTCTTTTCTATTATTTCGGATTTATTTCGGTGTTTGCTTTTTGGTCATCGCGGTTGCCGATCGCCATGCATTTAGGTTATATACCTATATGCATGCGTTTCCGGTTATATGACATAACTTCTCGTTTAATTTAGTTTTTGCTAATTAAATAGCTCGCCCTAACCTCCATTGCAAAGGTAATGGTTGTGTAGAGTGGCTATATGCATTAAATCGTGCTAATTGGAGATGGCTGTATAGTTTCTTTTAACTGGCCATATATTTCTTTATTGTGGCCATATAGGTCGGATGGAGTAACAAAATAATAACCAAAAAGAAAAAAAGCTCTCTCAACTTTTTTTTTTAAATATTGCCATATTTTGAAAACATAGAGAATAAATTTATAATAATAAATAATCAAATTAGGGATGCCAAACGCAAAAACCAAAAGTCCCAAACATTTTAAATAAAATAATTTAATGTTATCTTTATTTTCTGAAAACTTCAAATTTTCATCCAAAAAAAAAAAATTGTGAAAATTTATATATAAAAAATAACATTCTCATCATATTACGTTTACTTATGTAACAATTTTTATGTTAGCAATTCATAAATATCATTTGAGGTTTTCTTAAATTCATTGAATTTAAATTAATATTTTCTGTAGTGCGATTCTGTAAATTTCAAATTCAACGATCTGACAATCGCAAAATATATCGGCAGCTATTGTTGTTTGCACTAAGGATTAAGTGATTCACTAAGTACATACATCTTAACGACAGTCGACAAATCTGTTTTTCTATTTATTTAAATTGTAAACTAGTGGCAGAAGCGAAAAACACAAAGAATAGAAAAAAACAAATTACTTCGTGTTTGACAGGATGATTTTATGTTTATGTTTAATATCTTTATTTTTTTTACTAATATTTCTGTTTATTTATTTGAAAATGAAATAATGAGTTTAATATGCTATATAATTTTTTTATTTATATAAAAAAGATTTTTAATAAAAGCAAAATATTTTCAAAATATTTCAAAATATTTTTTTTATGATTTTTATTTATGTACGACGACATTTTAACCTAAAAATTTAAGTTTTTATCGATTGAATAAACAACACAAAAATGGTTGTCGCTTAGATAACAACAACAGCTGACTTTAACAATAGCGAATATCGTTTAAAAATTTTACTGATAATTTTGCAATTTTCTTTTTTTTACGATTCGACTATCGTTAAAAGAAGTTACTGAATCGCGGTACTGAAAAGTTATTAATATCTCTGAATGGCAATATTTTTTTTTAAATGTAAACATTTTTAAATGAACATATTTGGTGTTTTTTTTTTTTGGAATTTCAATTTGTGTTTAACGAATAAAATTTATATATTAAAGATGCAATTGATGTCTTCTAAATTTAAAATTCAATTAATATTTTCTAATTTATAATTGGAAATTTTAATTTCAGTTTTTATAGGAATTGATATTTTCTTAAATTTGAATGGAAAATTTAAAAAGTGAAATTTTGTATTTATGTGAATAATAATGCTTTATTAATTATAAACAATTTTTAAAAATTAGATGTAATCGCAATCAGATATCTTGTAGGTAAAGCAGAATAATAGTTCTATATAACTATGAAGAACTGTTTTGAAAGCAAAAAACTCATTGATGAACTCGGTAACTCTATTTTGTATAGACAACAAAAAGTTAACATGCCAAACTTATGTTCATATTTGTAAAAGAATAATGAAAAAACATATGAAATAAAAAACCAGCCCGTGTATACTCTTAACATTGTTCTGTATGATATCTAGTTGAAAATATTGACATTCATGTTAAAATAGAAATAACTATTGCAAAGCTAATTAGAACAAAAATTGTGGCGCCATCTACTGTGGCATAGTCACGCTGAGCAAAATGAAGTGACACTCTGTTAATGCAAAAGAAATGTATTTTCCCCACAACAAAATATTGCAGAATTTTATGTAAATAAAATAATATACCGATTTATTTCTAACATGCAGTTACTATGAATATACATACATACATACATATATATAATATATGTATATTATTTGTATTATTTAATATGTGTATGTATGTATACGTAAATATTACACACAAAAAATACAACATCAAACGTTATTTTTGTGTTTTTCTCTTTAAATATATTAATACATACATTTTTTTTTGCTAAATTTACATTTGGGCAATTCACAACAGGTGTTGTATATTGTATGTTGTATTGAAATACACAATACAATCATTTGTTGTGAACACTCAGTTGTATTTTCATATTGTAAAACGCTTTCTTTTGTAATTTTCGATCCAACGAGGAAAGATCTCTTCGTCGCTTCTGCTATTTTGTATAAGAGAAAACACTTGTCAGTGTTTGCTTTTTGGTCGTGAGATATACCCTGGAGTTTTAGTTACGTACCTCTTGCTTTTTAATTTATAATGAAAAAAAAAATGTTAAATGTTTTGGTTGGTACTGAAAGAGAAAATACATACTAAAAAAAAATATAAACATTAATATTTAAATAAATAAACTTATCGATGTATTTGCGTTATTTGCATTATTTGCCATATTTTATTTTATAATTATTTATGCTGATAAAATTCTATGTATTTGTTTTTTCTTTTTCATAAAAACTGGCATTCACTTGGAACTGATATGTTATGATACAATATACAACATTTACTAAACATAGCAAATGAAGTTGGATCGTGTATCAGATTTTTCAGGGAAAATTACCAACAACAATTTTACACTATTGTAAAGTGATACACGATACAACAGATACAACGATACATTACCCATTGTGAATTGCCCAATTGTTTTTTTTATTAATTTTTACTCCCTTTATATTAACTCGTAGTGTCTGCTTGTCGAAAAAATTTTGGATCGCTTTTAACCACTTTCCCATGACCCAATCGAACTGAAATTTTGCAGGCAGGCTCGTGGCAATGACAGAAATGATCTAACAAATTTTTTTTAGTGATGCCAAAACAATGGAAACTTTTAAATTTTTCTACCAGAGTTGATAAAAAAATGTAGAAAGGGTTTGTTTTTATTATATTATTACCACAACGACCACAAAAACAACAAGTCCAGCTATGACAACAATGCAACATTTAGAATAACAACAAGAACAATATAGAAATATCATGTTTTTCATTTTTTTTTTTTAATTTTTCAGAGATTTCCCTGTACCTGCTCCACCGATTTTAATGATTTTTGAAACAGAAATCTTCCTATGAATTTGGTGAATCATCCTCACTAAAAATCATCACCCTAGCTGTCCTATTGAGGGTGTGATCGTGACAAGAACAACATAGAAAATTATATTTTTTTCAAGACTTTTTTTAGTTCTTCATTCAAATCTCGGACCCTAATCGACCGATTTGGACGATTTTAAACAGCAAACTTCTCAGGATGGTAGTGAATCATTTTTTATGTCAACGAGTGCCCTAGCTGCCCGATTGATGCCGTCATCGTGATTTCCACAGACGGACAGACGGACATCGCTATATCAACCCCGGTTGTTATAAGGATCACAAATATATATACTTTATGGGGTCCAAAATTTTTTTTCTAATTATTACAAACGGAATGACAAACTTATATATACCCTCTGCACACTGGAGTGGAGGGTATAAAAAAAAATCATAAGCAATATAAATAGTGTGCTCTTAAGTGAGAACCTATTAGGGTGCGGAGGCGATTTCGCCCATGCATAAGGTGTAGGGACAATATATAAATAAATAGAAGTTTTTATAAAGAACAATGATAAAGTTGGTCCTAGACCATTAACCATCGAGGAATACTTGAAAAAAAGTAGACCAAAACCAACGGAGAAGCCTTTAAACATCCCTAAGGTAAAACCACCAAAGCGACAAGAGAAGAGAGTTGGCAAACTTCAAGAGAATAGTAAATTCATCGCCACCTCCACCGTGGGACTAAGCAGCCAAGTATTGGGTAAAGATCGACGAGATCGAGAAGATAATAGATACCCATATGCGAGTGACGACGCAAAACTGAAAAGTTAAAAATTTTTTTTTTAAAAAAGTAAAAGAAACAAAATTTTTTTTTGATAAATAAATAGTATGTTATTTTCAAATAAAAACTAAAATTTTAAAAATAAAGAAATAGTAACATTTTCGAATTAATATGAAGTTTCTTAAAGTAACTATTATTATTGTAATATTATTAATAAATTTGTATATAATAGGAATTTTACTAAAAATATACATAACCAATACAGTTGCGTATAAAGTAAACAAATTAGCGTATTTAGGACAGGAACAAATCGAAGATTTTAGAGCTATTAAAGAAACATTTTTGTCATTATTTGAATAAAAATGTATAGATAGAATTTGAATATGAAGTTCAGAAATATTTATGATAAATATATAGGTTGAATTTTTGATAATAGTAACGCCAATGGTAATAGTTTTAAACAGAAAATGGTTCAACTTTATGCTAGCAATTAGTAACTATAGAAGATAATTTTTTTACGTTAACAGAAACATTTCATGACATAAATGGAAGCACAGAAAGCTCTTGAACAGATCACTTTAAATGCCAGAAAGTCATTGCCAAGGCCGTACACTTTAGAGACAATTAAGGAGAAAAATATAAATATACAAATATTAGAGGAAAAATTCAAGAATTATATAAAAGACTCAGATTTGGAAGAATTGGACGGTAAGGAAGCTTTTGTAAAGGCTAAAGAGGAAGCTTTGAAATTACTGGAACAACATTCGAAGAGAGAGATAATAACGAATCCGATCATGACTAATTTGGATATGAATGAATTGTCGCTAATTACCAAATTGGTACCAAAATTTTCGGGTAGATCTGGTGAACTGCAGGATTTCTTGACAAATTTGGAAACGGTATCATTGACCGTGGCTACTGAAAAGGCCAATTCGTTTTTTAATTTTATTTTTAAATCAAGGTTGGATTTAAAAGTCCAGAGTAGAGTAAAATAAAGTTTTGTACCGACTAACATTGATGATTTAATAGAGGTATTAAAATTGACATATTAATCATCAAGATCTTCAAATACTGTGTTAAGTGAGATAACGCGTACCATCCAAAGGGATAACAATTTACTGGGATTTGCAACAAAAATAGAGAAACTCATTACGGAATTGAACGAAATACAAATTGCCGAACAGGGAGAGGCAAATAGAGATGCTATAATCAATAGCAACAGTAAGATTGCCTTTAACGCATTCGTGAATGGAATAACTGATACGCAAATAATAACTACGATTGACGCAAGTCAAGTTACAACTTTCGTAGAAGCTCTAAAAATTGCCGAAAAAGTTTCGTCAAGGAAACAACAAGGACAAATATTATATCAGAATGCTCAATATAATAGAGCACGTAACACTACGATATCTAGACAATCGATTTGCAAAAACTGTGGTAGGAATCATGGCAATAAATGTCCCGCAGAAGGTGCGAAATGTCACAAGTATGGAAAAGTAAATCATTTTGAAACATGTGTTTTACGAAAATTTCAAACCCTAGTAACAACAACAGAAATCGTACTAGCTATAGAAACGTAAATAAAAACAACAACAAAACCAATTGCAATTCAAGAAATAACAACCAGAGGAATTCAAATAACAATACAAGAAATTGAAATGTAAATACAATTCTGGGAAACGCACAAAACCCGGAGACCGACGGAATACGGTCTCCGGTGGGGTTAAATTATTAGAAAATACTAAAGTATACAGCATATCATCCAAACTCTGAAGCTACGTGAGATTTAGAATTGAAAATACAGATAAGGAGTTAACATTTTTGATTGACACTGGAGCTTATGTCTCGTTGTGCAAGAATAAATTTTTAACGAGTTATGAGGTAAACCAGGATGACTATTGCAACTTGACAGGAATTTCAGATGAGATTATTAAATCACTGGGTTCCACAAATATAAACATAAATGCAGACAATGGTGTTATAACACAGAAAATACAACTGGTAGAGGACAGTTTCCCAAAAAGGACAGATGGAATTCTTGGAAGGGATTTTCTTTCAAAATATAGATGCAGTATAGATTATGATACCTATGTGTTGACGTTTAATTTTAATAATGAGATGATAGTGGTTCCAATACATGATAATTCCTTTAGGATTAATAGAGTAAAAATACCACATCGAAGTGAAATAGTAATACCATTTAATATTAAACTCCGTAATATTGAATAGAAAGATTGATAAAGGTGTATTTTTGGCAAATGCAATAATACCTAAAAATGGCAATCAACACATCAAATTACTGAATGTAACGGACAATATAATTATAATAGACAATTTGGAAGTGGAAACTAGACCACTGAGAAACTATCGTATATGTTCATATGGCAAGATAAAGAACGAAAAATATTGTACACAGCAAAGATTTAGGAAATTACTGGAAAACTTTAAACTTTGATATTGAAAGAATATCAATCAATATTTCACATGGAAGATGAAGAATTAACAACCAATAATTTTTATAGACAAACAATAAATTTGAATGATAATAGTCCAGTATACATCAAAAATTATAGATTACCACAATCACAAACAACAGAGACAAATTCTCAAGTGCAAAAGCTTTTAGAAGATAATATTATTGAACCATCGATAAGCCCTTACAACGCACCACTCTTATTAGTGCCAAAGAAGGGACAGACAGATTTGAAAAATGGAGATTAGTTGTAGACTTCAGAAAGTTAAATGACAAAATTGTGAATGACAAATTTCCTTTAACGCGTTTAGACGATATTTTGGATAAATTGGGTAGAGCAAAATATTTTTAAACATTGGACATGACTAGTTCTTTTCACCAAATCGAACGTGACCATCAATCTCGTCCTTATACAGCTTTTTCTACTCCAAATGGTCATTACCAGGGTAACCGGAAATATGCTCTATCATGTTTTTTCCTGAGCCTCGTATTGAGTAATGAATATAATATTTATCTGTTTCAGAACAATTTAAGAATTCTGGCATCAATTTGTTAGAGCATATTTTTGCATTTTTTGTCATAAAAGCATATTTTTGCATATTTTGTCTTAAAGAGCATATTTTGGAATATAAGCATGTTTGTGAGCATATATTAGTTTTTTTCTCTTAAAAAACACTTATTGTTTTTTTTTTTGCGTTGCCAATTTTTTTAGTTTGATTTTACTTTTAAATGTTTATTTGCTATATGTAAAACACATTCAAGACTAAAAACTATAACCACAAAAATGTACGAACGAATTTGTGTGGTCGGTTGTTTTGAATGTGTCTCGTCTCTTGAGTTGAATTTATTTATTTGTTGGCAGCACTGCCAATCGCCAAAGTCGTTAACGTCAAAATGTTGAAAAATCGCTAGGATTGCTCGTTAGTCTACATATAAAAAGCATTGAAAAAAAGTATCGAGTGGTAAAATATTACTACATTGCATACACTGAATTTACTCCCTTTGGCCAAGTGCAATATAAAAAATAAATAAACGGGGAAAGTACATACATTTATTGCATTTCAACTTTTTTTAACTTTATTCAAAAAAAGTAAGTACATTTAATTGGAAATCAATGTATATAAAGATTATTTTGACTTATTTTTTTGTTGTAGAAGATGCCAAAGATTAAAATAACTAAGGCGGCCAGATTGAGAAACATCACCAGGGAATATCCAGATTTCAAAACAGATGGAAATGTTCTGTTTTGCACTATTTGCAACAAGTCAGTCGTAGCAGATAAAGTTTTTTTAGTCAAGCAACACGTAGAAGGTGCAAAACACATAAATTTAAAAGATAGACGGGTACAAAAAGACACACAAGTGTTTCTATCTGAATGTACACAATTGGACAAAGAAAGTCAGTTTCACGAAAAACTATGTGAAGCATTTGTATCGGCAGACATTCCATTGTGTAAAATAAGAAATGCTAAAATTAAGCTGTTATTTGAAAATTTTACGGATTATAGAGTCCCATCGGAAACTATACTTCGGTCGAAATATGCTAAAAATCTTTATACAAATTGCATGAAAAATATACATAAATGCATAAAAAATGAGTATCTATGGATTTCAATAGACGAAACTACGGATGCAACAGGTAGAAATGTGGCAAACGTCATTGTTGGCATATTGGATTGTAACGAAGATAAGGCCAAGCAAAAGTTTTTAATTAACACCGCTGTCTTGGATAAGACAAATCATTCGACCATTGCAAGGCTATTTGACAACTCAATAAAAAGATTGGACCCTAATTTTAATAAAGATTTGATTTTGCTGTTTGTGACAGATGCTGCACCATACATGGTAAAAGCTGGCAAAGCTATTGAAGTGTTTTATCCAAAGATAACACATGTGACGTGTATTGTCCACGGTCTTCATCGAATTTGTGAACGGATAAGGGATTCGTATGAAAACGTTAATAAAGTTATTGCCAACGTAAAGAAAGTTTTTTTAAAAGCTCCGAGTAGAGTAGACATTTTTAAGGAAACTCATCCTGAGCTGCCTTTACCGCCTGAGCCCATTACAACTCGTTGGGGAACATGGCTTGAAGCCGTAAATTATTATGCCAATAATTATGAAAAGGTTTTAGAAGTTTTAGATATGCTGAATAATGAAGATGCTCAATCAATACAAGTTGCGCAAGAAATCTTACGAAATCCTAAAACTAAAACAGATTTGATTTTTATAGCCTCTAGTTTTGGATTTATTGTAAATTTAATAAAAAAATTACAAACAAGTGGCCTTACACTGCTAGAACAAATGAATATATTTACAGATGCGATGAAAAAAATAAACAACGTTCCTCATTGTGATATTAAGTATATTGTTCAAAACAAAGTAAAATCTATTACAGATAAAAACAAAGGCCTGGAGGTTATAAAAAATATTTGTAAAGAGTTGTGTGGGTCTCCATCGAATTCAGCTTTAAAATATGAAGTGAATGAAGTATTAGCGTTTAAATTTGCGCCCATTACTTCAGTTGACGTAGAAAGAAGTTTTTCGATGTATAAAAATATTCTAAGATCTAATAGACAGAATTTTTTATTTGAGAATTTAAGTGAATACTTTATAGTATATTGTAATAATAACCTTAATTGAATAGTGTAGATTTTTTATATTAAGCTCCAGTAACACTACTGAAATTCGAGATTAAATCAAGTTATACTTTAGTCTCTTTTTCAAGTATAAGCTTGAATTTAAGTACATATAATACAATAATTGACTTGAAAATTGAACTGACATTAAACCTGGTAACTGAATTTAAATAGTGTTTACTATGATGTTTTAATATTTTTGAAACATGATCCGTCCATTATTCAATTTTTAAGTTTATTGAAATTAAACAATATCTGTTCAAGTGTTCTATTTAAAAAAAAACAAATAAAAATTTTTTATATATACATATTATTTTTTGCAGCCTTGCTCTTATTTACCTAAGTACTTTAAAATGGATTTAAATGATTTATTTATTTTTGTATATTAATTTTTTTTAACTTAAGGGTGTTTTATCTTACAAAATATACCCCTTTATGCATGGATTAATTTTTGTTATATTTTTTTAGTTAATTATTTTGTTTTTAATAAAAATTGTTAAAAAAAAAAATATCTAATTATTTTTTAGGAGCATATTTTTTACATTTTTAGAGCATATTTTTCGTTTTTTAGGGCATATTTTATGGTCATAAAACACATTTTTTAGAGCATATTTCTGGTTACCCTGGTCATTACCAATACACAAGACTACCTTTCGGACTAAAAATATCATCCAACAGCTTTCAGCGCATGCTGGAATCTGAGGCTTTCCTTTATGTGGAGGCTATCATAATTTTTGGCTGTAGTCTCAATCACCATAACACTAATCTGATAAAAGTTTTTGATAATATACGGGAAATATAACTTAAAGCTGAACGCTAGCAAATGTTGTTTTTTAAAACCTGAAGTGGTATATCTTGGACATTTGATAACACCCAAAGGCATAAAACCAGATCCTGAGAAATTTGATGCAATAAGAAAATATCCTGTACCAAAAAATGCTGACGATGTTAGAAGATCTGTAGCATTTTGTAATTACTACAGAAGATTCATAGAAAATTTTGCCAACATAGCCGAAGATAGACCAATATCTTTTGCCGGTCGATCACTGAACAAACACGAGAGGAATAAGTCAGTAATCGAAAAAGAATTGCTTGGTATACACTGGGGTATACAATTTTTCAGACCTTACCTATTTGGTAGAAAGTTTATAGTGATAACCGACCATCGACCACTCATTGCACTATTTACACATAAAAATCCAAGTTCGAAATTGACTAGAATTCGATTAGAATTGTCTGATTACGATTTTCAGATAATCTACAAAAAGGGAAAAAACAACACAAATGCAGATGCTCTATCTAGAATACAATTAGATTCTGATAAATTGAAAACAATGATACCTCAAAACAATGATGAAAATATAAAGAAATCGCTGGTGATAACAAGAAATATGAAAAGGAGAATGATACAAACTGAAGAAAATGAGAACAAAACTAAAAGAGAAAATGAAAAGAAATCTAAAAGAGGAAACAAGGATAAAAATGAGGTAAATGATAATACAAATCTTACCGAGCCTGATCAACTCAAAATGTGGGAGTGTACATCCATGAATGATATAAAACTTGCAGTAAAGCTGAAGTTTATAATAGAACAGTCGACTAGAGAATTCAAAATTGAGAAAAATTTTGCTTTAAATCAAATGACCATCAGATGTAGTGATTACCCCGATTATATATGTAATATGTTGGAGAAACTACCTTCTGTTTTAAGCAGATTGAATTGTGTTATGTTCGCACTGGAAAAAAGTGACGAAATATTCAAAAAAGTGAATATAGAAAAAATGAACGAAATAACAAATAAAAGTAAAGGAAATGACGTCAGAATTCTCATATATAGCAAACCTCAAAGAATAACAGAAGAACAAGAAAAAAATTAAATTAATTGAATTGTATCACGATACACCATGCGGAGGACATTTCGGAATAAGAAAAACATTGATAAAATTGAAACAGAAATACATATGGAAAAACATGAATAAAATGGTAAGAAAATATGTATTAACGTGTGATCTTTGCCCACGGACCAAACAAATAAGACACACTATAGAACCATTATGTATAACGGACACACCGGGAAATAGCTTTAACACTGTGGTTATCGACACGGTTGGACCATTACGTCCTTCAGGGAATTTTCGATACATTTTAACTATGCAGTGTGAACTTACTAAGTATGTGATAGCAGTCCCGATGGAAACAAAAGAGGCTAAGAGTATAGCGAAAAGCCTAATAGAAAACTTGATATTAAAATATGGCATTTTTGAAACTTTAACATCTGATAGTGGTACAGAGTTTGTAAATGAACTAATGAAAGAAATATGCAGTTTGTTAGGGATCGAGCAAAAGTTGTCTGCACCATATCACCGTGAGACTTTGGGTACCATAGAAAGAAATTATAGAGTGTTGAATGAATACTTCTTGTCATTCGTAAATAATGATAACTGGAGTGATTGGATAGCTTACTATTCTTTCGCTTACAATATAACACCAAATGTAGATACCAATTATTCTCCATTTGAGTTAATTTTTGGTAAATTACCTAGATTACCGGGTGAACAAATTATGAATAATGATAGGGTATACAATTTAGACAATTATGCTAATGAATTAAAAATGTGGCTAAAAATTTCATTGGAAAATGCTAAAAAACTAATTGAAATTACGAAAAAGAATAGAAGTTTAGAATCATATAACAAAGTAAATAGGATAGATCTTAACATAGGAGATTTAGTGCTAGTAAAATTAGAAACTAGGAAAAAGAACCAAAGGCCATATAATGGACCGTATGAAATTATAGATATAAATAATTTAAATGTAACTATAAGAATAAATGGAAAATAAAAAACTGTACATAAAAATTTATTATAATAAGAATAATATGTATAGAAAAACAAAAAAAAAAAAAAATTTTATTATTTAAGTATCACTTGTAACAAATTTTTTTATTGTATAATTATTATGTCATTTAAACACAAGAATAAGATGTATAAAGAAAAAACAAAATTTTTTGTAATAAAATAATTATTATGTCACTTAGTAACTAATTCAAACAACATCAAGAAATTTGTAATATAAACGTAATTATTATGGTATTTAGTCACTACTTACAATATGTTCAAATATCAAAGAAATTTTTTTTTTAAAAGAACACAACTTATAGCGTATTCAAATTTCAAAACCAACCAAACAACAGCAATTAAGTGAAATCACAGAATTTCTGTAAACACAAATGGTGTGATTTAACTGAAAGGGTAGGGGTGTAGTGTATGCATGACGTCACACACATACTAAATATAAACAATGAAAATATGTGTCATGCACAACTATACATAGAGGCGCGTATAACAAGTGTTCATAAAATTAACAAGTGTGACTAAACATGTATGAATATCCCAGGTCAGCTACAAATTAATAAGCGATCATTTTTTTGTTTTGATTTAATGTAAACAATTAGAGTAAAAGTTTAAAGTTACATTGTAAATACCAAAGCAGTATATTACAGTGAAAATATTTTGAAGTGTTGAGTAACATTCAATAATCATGAAAGTTACTCAATGCACTATATTCTTTACAGAGAAATGCTTTCTAAATTGCTGGGATATTGATACAAATCCATATAGTTTAGATAGATTTAAATATAGAATAAGAACCGTAAAATAATCAGAAATCATTGAGTGACTTTAAATGTCACTCAATACTAGACTAGTTATAAGAATTTCATTGTAGCTTTATAAGCAAAGAAAAATCAAATAATGCAACGATTGTATTACAAAACATCAAAGTAATCACTTCGCTTTATTTAAAATAGCAAACAACGCTCCTAGATGAGCGAATGTTTCTTTAAAAATATATAAACATATATTTTAATAAACGCTCCTTTAGATGAGCGAATGTTTCAAAGGACCGAAACATTTCAACTCATTTCTATGAAAAATACTTTTTTTTATAAATTATTTAATTATCAATTCTGATTACAATTCAACGATATCTGAAAGAGACAAAACCAATTTCAAACCCTGCGATGTAAAACTAAGAAATCTTAATATTTTCCAAGTTGACAGGATATACAAAATTATCATAAATTGCTGAACATTATAAAAATTTTTGCAAAAATAAAAAACAACTTTTTGTAATGTTTGTTTTATTGCATATTTTTATAGTATTATGAAAAAATAATTTATAAATTTGTTTACCTCTTTAATAAGACCTTTTATTTAACATCTTTCAACAAATTTCTCCACTCATTTCTACCACCGATCACCACACATTACGTTTTTAATAAATTTTTCTTCTTCTTTAAATTAACTCTTATTTTAAAAGAAAACAATCAACTAAATAAAATAAAACTTTCCCAAGGCAATCAATTTATCCATCTATTTTTAGAAATCCCACCAAACTTGTTGTTTCATTTTAATTAATTTTTTTTTATTTTTTTTCGTTTTGCACTACACTTTATTAAATACGTTTAAAGTACAAGCAAGAATCATATATTTTTTATTTCAAATTATAATATATAATATATAGCTCTTTTTTAACAATTCCAGTTTCATATTTTCTCCTACTACATTTTTCCTTTATTCTGTTTTTAAACACTTCTTTGGCAACCCTCAAAATGGTTGCTCATCGCAACTCTTCTTCTTCAGGAACATTTTGAGTTCTGTCACTCTTGTTCATAAATATGTTCAATGTTCACATGAACATTCTGAGAACCGCCACTCTTAGTCAGTTTATGATGAACAAATTTCATTTTGCACACCCTCATTTATATATGATTCTTGCTCTAACTTAAATAATTACTTATTTTTAAAGAACTTTATTTCAAAATTCATGAATTACAAAAGAGAACTAGTAATGTAAAAATGTATTTGACTAAATACTATTAATTGAAAATAAAAATAATTTACTAGAAAACTTTTCAGCTAAAAAAGTGATTACCACAATGTTCTTATGGAAGAGAATTGCATTTATTTCGACCAAGCATCACTACATATGGACTTATTTTCACAATGATATTAAAGTTTGACTTCATAGCATGATATGCAGTGGTATGCAAACGTTTTTTCTTTTGATTTTAGGAGCGATTTATGGTACAAATAAGATCTTAAAAACTCTGATTATGCTAGTGGAATCAATATAAAAAATCGACAAAAAAACAAAACAAAAAAAATAGAGAACTTAAGACTTTGTACCAGGGGCCCTTTCCAATAAGTGACAAAAAAAGTTATTTTATAGTTTTTAGTTTTTCGAGAAGAAATAAAAGAAATATGGTGTTTACAAAATATTGGAAACCTTTACAATAATTGAAAACTTTTTGGTTTCAATATGGGTATCCATTATTTTTATACCCTCCATACCAGTGTGCAGAGGGTATATATGTGGTATACCTTTATCATTACGTTTGTAATAATTGGAAAAAATTCTAGACGCCATAAAATACATATATTCGTAGTCCTCATACCAAGCGGAGTTGATATAGCAATATCCATCTTTCCGGCTATGGATATCACGATCACGCCTTCAATAGATCAGCTGGCTTGCTCGCTTTTACTGAAAATTAAACATTGACATTATGAGCAGGTTGTTATTTTAAATCGTCAAATCGGTTTAGTAGACTTGAAAAAATATGATTTTTAATGTTGATTTTGTTATAGTTGTTATTAAAAAAGTTTATGCCCTTCACACCACTGTGCAGAGGATATGCATCAGTTTGTAATTCCATCTCTCAGTTCGTCCGGCTGTCTTGTAATGGTGCGGCGGTGGTGGAATTTCCGCTTCCTGTTTCCCTGAGCCTTTGCTGGTCGCACGAGTTAAATGAAAGTCCACGAATACATTTGGTTGGAATGTTAATATGAACTGCTCTTTACTTTATTGTTTGCTATATTTTTATACAAAAATATTCTTAATCTAAAACTATAAATATTCAATAAAAAATATGCTTATGCTATTGGTTTCTTTTATAGAACGTTTAATTGGTTGGTCATAAAACAATATTGTATTTTGTAGGAAGTAAATGACGAAAACAAAGTGAGTTTTTCATACGAAAGTTTATCGACACTTTGTTTTCGTTTTGAAACTGTAATTTTGGTGATTTGACATTTATTTTATTTTAAATGATTGAAATGAATAAACAAAATTTCAATACAAAGTTTATTAACTCTTTGTTCTAGTTTAATGACGAAAACAAAGGTATCAAGTTTCAATGAATGAAGTAAGTTTCCATATGAAAGTTTATTAACACTTTGTTTTCGTTTAAAATTATAATTCTGTTAGTTTGACATTTATTTCATTTTAAATGATGAACTGAAATAATTATTGAGTAAACAATTTTATTAATACAAAGTTTATTAACACTTTGTTCTAGTTATTAAAAATTATAATTTTAATAATATGGTATTTATTTTATTCTTGGTAATTTATTCTTATGCTAGATATAGGGTTTTCAAGTTCGATGGAATCTGTTGAGTTCAGTGTTCCATTGGACTTAACTCCTCCCTCCTTAGATTGAAAATTCTCCTGGATTTTCTTAAGAGATTTTTTGTATTTCTTATAAATTATGATTATAAAAGTTAAACATATAATTGCAATACAGATAGTTAGAAAATAATTACCAATTATTGAATTAAAATGTATTGCTTTATGATATTTCAATTCTTCTATGGTTTTTATATGTTCCACTTCATTTATAGCTATTTGATCCAAAGAAATGGTTGTTTCCATATTATTTAAATTTAAATTTGGTGATAATGCAAAACTGGTTTTATATTCTTTTTGTTTATTTTCATAAATATTGCCATCAATTTTTATTTTGCAATCATTAAATGTAAGAAGTTGATTTCCACTTAAAACTAATTTCCTGCTGTCGCAGTTACTTTCTACCTTTGCACCATTTACATTCTTTAGAAGCACCATTCCCTGTTCAACCTCTAAAATTTCTTCTTTATTATTGAGAATTTTGTAACACTTTTGCTTATTACTAAAAATACATAGGTTTGATTTTTTTAGATTGGAAATATTTTGTTCGTTATTGTAATTGTAAACAGTATTATTGATAATAACAATTTCTTGTATTCTTATATCTAATTCAAAACCTTCCTTGTTTTTAATTGGCATAATCAATGATTTTGGGACTGTAATAATATTTAGTGGTATCTTTATAAAAAATACAATTTGTTCATTCCGGTATTTAGCAACTGTTAATTGTATTTGTTGTAATTTATTGAAATCAATATTTAAATCATTAATTTCCTCTGGTGTTAGTATATTGTTAGTCATAAGATTGTGGTTAGCTGCAATAATATTATCTTGTATATGCTCAATCTGTTCGTCCAATGTTTTAATCTTTAGCACCAAATCAAGATAAAAAATGTGTGAAAAAATATCTAAGTTATTTTTGTCTATTGAATTGATTTTTGCCAGAATAATATCTCTATCCGATTCAATAGTGTGTTTTAAGTTAGTTAGTGTTTCATTGAAATGATTTGTAATTTTTATTTGTTTGTTTGCGGTTTCTATTATATTATGATTATTGTTATCTATAATTTGTAAATGATTCTGTATTGTTTCCCTATCTTCTTCGTCCATAGTTCCTGCCATCCATTTCAGACCTGATCCCAAAACATTAGCTAAACCTCTTTTACCTCTATTCAATTGTAGAGTACGAAACTTTATTATAACCCTGTTAAGCTGAGCTTGTAAGACTTGTTTATTTATGTTAGACTGCTGTATACTATTTTCAATGTGGCTAATTATTTCCTGGATTTCACTTAGATAAATGGTGTGAACTATCGTTGTATATGCTTCGACCATTGTTACATTGTCCAACTTAATTTCCGTATATCCACTGTTGCCTTCATTTATAGGTTGAATCAATAAGTTATTCATTACCGGTGATATTAGTAGGATTAGAATCGTAAGCCGTAATATCCAGTGAATCTGCAAATTTAAAGGGACGTTTGATGTTAGTTGGGTGGATATTATCTACTTTCAGTTTTCTATAACGAGGTTCGTATTTATGTCTTAAAGCTTTATAATTTTTCACATATGCTTCTGGTTTGTCATAATTAAATTGTTCCCTATTCAAATTTCTTTTTGTTATAATTTTATCCTTAAAGTCTTTTAATCGATTATATAATTTTATTTTATCTATTGTTCCTTGTATTACATCAAATGGTCTGCTCATCGTTGTTGAGTGAATGGATTTATTATACCATTCAACACATTTATACATTCGCTCTTGTACTGATAATTCTGATCGTTGAAATTCTAATGTTCTAAACTTGTCTGATATGCTACTATGTAATCTTTCGATATCTGCATTTCCTGTATGGTTGTTAGGTTTGGTGAAATGAACTGTAATATTTTCCTCTCGTAAAAAGTTCTTTACATTGATGGATGCGAATTCGTTGTCTGTAACTACTTTGTTTGGTTTACCTCTCATTGATATATAGAGTCTAATTTTCTCTACTA
Organism: Cordilura impudica; assembly: GCA_963682025.1. Taxonomy (NCBI): domain Eukaryota; kingdom Metazoa; phylum Arthropoda; class Insecta; order Diptera; family Scathophagidae; genus Cordilura; species Cordilura impudica. The sequence continues at coordinate 41,997,958 of OY821522.1, read as the reverse complement.
TTGTACAGCTATTTCTGTCTTCCAAATATAACATAACTGCGTATTTTGAAAATTTGTCAATGAAAGATAAAAAACTGTGTTTCTTATTTGTATATACGTCCATATGTACTATTTCATTAACATCTTTTGGTGTTTCTGTGACATGAAATTTTGGTGTTATTGGTTTCCTATCATATTTGGATTTGTTGCAAACATTACAATTATTAACGTATTTCTGAATAAAATGTTTAAGATTGTTAAAATAAATTTTAGTTTTCAAACCACAATAATTTTCGTTAATTCCTGCATGACCTGTTTCATTTTTATGGTATTTTGCTATATATCTATACAATTCATCCTCATTCAGCATATCTTTAGCGTGATAAACACATCGGACAAATTTTATTGAGTTACCGAATATTTCAATTAGCTTTAATTGTACTTTATTGTACAAATGATCAGACAATTCGGTGTAAATACCTATCTTCAAATTTCTCTTGATAGTTATATTCCTTCTAATTATATCGGTCATTGTACCGGTTATGATATCGTTAGTGTTTAAAAAAATTTTATGTTTGCCGTCAATGATTTGAGTTTCATTAGTTTTGTTATCAGTTAGTATTATTTGCTTCTCAAATCTATTAACGACTGTGTCCAAAATAAAAAAATGATCATTCAATTCTTCCTGTTGAGAATGGATAGTTGCAGCCACACTCATTTGATCATCTGCCATGAAAACAATATCATTTGGTGCATTTATACGGCTCATAAAATCGGCTACAACGTTCTCTTTACCCTTGATGTAACTTATTTTAAAATCATACTCTCCCAACCTCAACAGCCAACGCTGGAGTCTTTGGTTTATATCTTTACCCTTGGTTTTGGATTGAAGCCAAACCAATGGTTGATGGTCCGTAAATAGTTCAAATTGCCTGCCATATAGATATGGACGGAAGTAGTTTACTGCCCAAACAATAGCCAGCAATTCTTTTTCCACAGTCGCATAATGCCTCTCGTGGTCATTCAATGTTCTACTTGCATAGGCAATTGGATGATTTTCCTGAGACAATACGGCACCTACAGCATAACCACTTGCATCAGTAGTTAATTTAAATTTTTTTGAATAATCTGGATACTTAAGTATCGGTGGGTTAATGATCAACTTTTTCAATTTTTCAAAGGAATCATGATAATTAGGATCGTTGAGATTAATTTTCGTATTCTTCTTTAGATATTTAGTTAATCCTTGTGCAACTTTTGCGTAGTCTTTAATAAATTTTCGGTAGTACCCCGTAACTCCTAAGAAAGATTTTATCTGTTTAGTTGTTTCAGGAAGCTTTAGCTTCTGAATTGCATCAATTTTATTTGGGTTAGGTCTTAGACCTTCCTCGCTCAGAACATGACCAAGGTATTCAGTTTCCTTCGCCAAAAAAACGCATTTGTCGAGCTGTATCTTCAGATTATGCTCTCGTAATTTTTGAAAAATTTTGTTGACACTCTGTACATGCTCTGTTAATGATGTACTAAAAATTAAAATGTCATCTAAATAAACAACGCAAATTTTATTAATATATTCTCTAAGTACCGAGTTCATAAGACGTTGAAAGGTTGCTGGAGCATTTTTTAATCCAAAGGGCATCCTGTTGTATTCAAAATGTCCCAAGGGAGTCGAGAAAGCTGTTTTTTTTCTATCGTTTGTATTCATGAGAATTTGGTGAAAACCCTTGGCTAAATCCAATGTTGTAAAATAAGTAGATTTTCCCAATTTATCCAATATATTTTCTATATTGGGTATTGGAAATTTGTCGTCCACCGTTATCTCGTTCAATTTTCTGTAGTCAACAACAATGCGCCACTTCTTCCTGCCCGATTGGTCCATTTTCTTTGGAACAACCCAGATAGGAGAATTATAGGCAGAGTTACTTTCCACAATTATTTTCTGTTGTAACATTTCTTGGATCTGCCTGTTAATTTCGTCTTCATGTATTTTGGGATATCTGTATATTTTAGAGTATACAGGTTTATCTGTAGTAGTAATTATGGAATGTCTTATCTCATGAGTATGAGTAAGTGAATCACCTTCATGAAACAACAAGTCGCTATTTTTACTTATGAGATCACGAAGAAACTCTTTTTCTTCGGAATTCATGTCGACTCTAAAAAGTTTTTTAATGTTCTCCTTATTGACATCTAAAAATTCCAATGCATGAATCTCGTTATAATAGCAAGGAAATGAATTTGTAAAAAAAATTTTTCTATCATTAATCTGAATATACCGTTCTTCTAAACAAATTTTTGCACCTAAAGGTTTCAATATATTATTACCAATTATTCCATCAAATCTATTATTAGTCAATTTCAACAATTTCCAAGCCATAAAATTATTATCGGAAAACTCTTCTGGGATTTCCGTGACAATTTCCTCACTTATAACTACTTTGCTTGCCAGAGTTGAGAAAGTTAATGGTTTTCTTAATTTTATACGTTCATAACTAGGAAGTGCATTACAATTTAATATTGATGTGGTTGATCCAGTATCAATCAAACATCTTATCTTGGAATTACCAATAGTTAATTGTACTATCGGTAAACCGTTTTCTTTTCGGCTGAACGAAAATTTGCTTCCTCATTCGGAACAATTTCACTCTGTTCAATATGATCTATTTCCATCGGTTCAACATTATGTCGATGTTGACCAGAATTTTGTCGCGACTGATTAGATTGTCGGAACTGTTGCGAATTTCGAATTACGTTTGAATATTGCCCTTGCCGATTATCAAAACCTTGTGTTTGTCGATTTGAATTTGGAAAGTTTTGTGTTTGGTGACAAGAAAAACCTTGTGTCCGTTGGTCTGGGAAATTCTGTCTACTCGGTCTAAAATTTGTTTGTCGAAAATTTTGCCTTTGGTGAGGTTCGGAATAGTTATGGGTAGAATTTTGGTTAGTGTATTTAATATTTTGATTAGTATTTCTAAAATGTCGATTATTTTCCCTGATCATGTCGCATTCCTGTAAACAATGATATGCTTCGCGAATAGTATTAATATTTCGGCTATATATAACACTTGCCAAATGCGGAGGTATACCATTAACAAAAGTTCGAAAAATCATTGATTCGTTTATATTTGGGTTGAATTCTAATGGTTTACATGAATCTTGTTCGTATTTTGTATTCAACTTATCTAATATTATTTTTAAATTATTATATAATTGACTTACATCATTGTTTTTTGTTGATAGTGCTCTATGGTATAGTTGGGTGTAGCTTTCCCTGATGCCGAACACCTTTAATAGCTCATTTTTCACGTTCTGCCATGATTTATCGGTTAAACCTCGAATTATATTGGCTGCTTCTCCCTGTATCTTCTTAAGTATGCAGCGATGGTATATATATTCCTCCATTTCACCATCTTGAAAAATTCGTAGGAAGATTTCGACTTCCTTGATGAATGATGATATGTCATAGTCTCGATCTTTTCCAGTGAAAACATTTATTCTATCTACTTCCTTCAAAAGGATAGAAATTGGAATCGGACCCAACGATGATGTTTCTGTTGGCACTGCTGTGGGTGCTGATGTTTGTGTTGGAGCAGAAGTTAGTGTTGCTGTTGATGATGTTGATGTCATTGTGTTGAGTATATCGTTGCTTTGTAATATGTTGAAGTATGGTTTAAACTGTGGTGTTTCAGTTTTCTCCGTATCTTTAGGCATCTCCCTGGAGTTTAGACACAATTCACTGTTCCTTCACAAACTCGAACCGTAACGAAAAATAAGTTCTTTAGTCTTTTTTCTTCTTTGTTTTCAAAATGATATTCTTCGGAATATCTTAAAATTTTTCACAAATATATATTTTTTTTTTTTTAAAGGATATTCTTTAGAATATCTTCAGTATTTTAACAAATGTTATTTTTTTTCAAAAAAGGATATTCTTTGGAATATCTTCACTAATGTTTCACTTTTTTTTTTCTTAAAAAAAAGGATATTCTTTAGACAATTTTCACTAATGTTTCTTTGTTTTAAAAAAGGATATTCTTTAGAATATCTTCATTAATTTCTTTTAGATAGCGTCGCGACCAAATAGGGATATTCTTCAGAATATCTTTTGGATTTGTTTGCCGACTGCGCCAGTTAAATGAAAGTCCACGAATACATTTGGTTGGAATGTTAATATGAACTGCTCTTTACTTTATTGTTTGCTATATTTTTATACAAAAATATTCTTAATCTAAAACTATAAATATTCAATAAAAAATATGCTTATGCTATTGGTTTCTTTTATAGAACGTTTAATTGGTTGGTCATAAAACAATATTGTATTTTGTAGGAAGTAAATGACGAAAACAAAGTGAGTTTTTCATACGAAAGTTTATCGACACTTTGTTTTCGTTTTGAAACTGTAATTTTGGTGATTTGACATTTATTTTATTTTAAATGATTGAAATGAATAAACAAAATTTCAATACAAAGTTTATTAACTCTTTGTTCTAGTTTAATGACGAAAACAAAGGTATCAAGTTTCAATGAATGAAGTAAGTTTCCATATGAAAGTTTATTAACACTTTGTTTTCGTTTAAAATTATAATTCTGTTAGTTTGACATTTATTTCATTTTAAATGATGAACTGAAATAATTATTGAGTAAACAATTTTATTAATACAAAGTTTATTAACACTTTGTTCTAGTTATTAAAAATTATAATTTTAATAATATGGTATTTATTTTATTCTTGGTAATTTATTCTTATGCTAGATATAGGGTTTTCAAGTTCGATGGAATCTGTTGAGTTCAGTGTTCCATTGGACTTAACTCACGTGCTTGCGAAGGGGCCTAGCTCGCCGGATGGGTGGGGTCTTGCTCAAGCCCAGGGAAACCGCACTACAGATGTTCACGTGCGATTTACAAAAAAACACTGTCAAAACGGAATCTAAAGGATGGCTAGATGGCATACTTACCTTCCGGTGGGGACTAGCTGTTATGCCCCTTTTTGTCCTCCCTACCATGTTACCTGATATTCCATCTTAATTGGAGGTAACCCACTGCAATAAAAAAGTTTGGTTTGGTTAGGTTTCTACATTGGGTTTAACCAAAATTTATTTAACCTTCATTTTTAAGGTGTTCAAAATTTAAATTATATTTAGAAAAATTTATTTTATTATTTTTTTTTTTTTATATTTTCGCAAAATTTTACTTTTTAGAAAAATTTTTAATTTTAACAACATATTATTTTTTTTTTTTTATTAGCCAAATTTTAAGCATTAGCAAAATTTTAAGTTTAGCAAAATTCGATTTTAGGAAAATTTTACTTTTAGGGAAATTTTTAAATTTAGGAAAATTTTTAAATTTTAGCTTTATTTTAATTTTAGGAGAATTTTAAATTTTAACAAAATTTTGTTTTAGCAAAATTTTATATTTAACCAAATCTTATCATTAGCCAAATTTTTATATATAACAATATTCTTAATTTAGAAAAAAAAAATTTTTTTTTTTTAGTTTAACTTTTATATTTAGAAAATTTTATATTTATAAAATTTTATTTATATTTTTGTTAGAAAATTTTATTTAAAAATTTTAGATAAAGTTGTGTTTGATAATTTAAATATTGCTAGAAAAATTTTATTTAAATTGTATTTTGTTTGTTTCTTTTCGGTACTGTACCTTTTCTGACAGTGGTTGGTATTATAAAAAAAAGCGGTAAATATATAAACGAAAATTTATGCGCTTATCAACACTCCATGAGGTGTGGTATTTATGGAAGTGTTAATTTAAATGTGGTGTTCGTTTTTTCTTTTTGGGTACCGTTTTGATTTTGGTTTATTATAAAATTCTTAAGTATATAATTTTATATTTAGTAAAATTTTTATATTTAGTAAAATTTTATATTCAGAAAATTTTATTTAAAAATTTTATTTTTAGAAAAATATTATATATAGAAATTTTTATTTAGAAAATTTATTTTTAGCAAAATGTTATATTTAGAAAATTTTATTTAGAAAGTTTTATTTTTAGCAAAATTTTATATTTAATCCATTTAATATTTAGCAAAATTTTATAAAATTTTTAAATTTAGAAAAATATTTATATGTTACAAACATTTTATTTGGAAAATTATGGGTATTAAAAGAAAATTTACCGCCTTATCGCTGGTGTTGCATCCCGATGAGGTACCGATGAAGCTGCTGCCGCCGGACGCCGTGGTTGTGTCACGCAATATGCCATTGGAAAAAGTTGGCCATAGCTTAAAACTGCATATGATTATTTAATGTTTTATTACCACAATTTGTTTTTGTAATCGGCTAAATGTATTCTTCTTCTTTATTCTTATCACCATTAACTTTTTATAGAGATTTTTTTTTTATTTTGTTTCACATTTATGTAAGTACATACAACTTATATAAAAATAAAATTACACTCCAACACAAAAATCCAACTTTATGATTTTCTTCGCAACATTAAAATTGTTCATTAATGGATTAAGTATTATTATTAAGTTATATTATTTGGTAGGCATCTATTATTTGTTGTTATATGTATGTTTTCATTAAAAATGTATGTACAAATGTCATTAAATCTAGTTTTTTTTCTTAAAGTTTATTTAATTTTATTTGTTTTTATTTCTTAACTTTTACAATGTCAATAAAATCTAGTTTTTTTTTCTTAAAGTTTATTTAATTTTTATTTGTTTTTATTTGTAAACTTTTACACTACTTTTAAATTTCACTAAATCTACATTTTAATTTTAAGAGGTTTTTCCTCAACCTTCTTTTTTTTCTTAAACTACATTTTATATACTTAAAAGGTTTTTCCTCAACCTTATTCTTCAAAACTCAAAACTTAACTCCTTTAATCAAAATTCTTTTCTTAACATTATACCTCTCTTCATTCATTCCATCTAAAGCTAAAACATGTTTTGTATTAACTACGCTCAACCACTCATTGAATAGCCTATGTATATCATTATGGAACATTTTATCTCGTTATCCATAATACGCATAGATATACAGACATTCGTTCATAATCTCACTCTTTTCGTAAAAAAAAATACCAACTCATATTAAAAGGAGAGAGAGAAAGTGGGATTACTGAGTGAACGAAGGGGTAAGCTAATACCAATAGCTGAAAACCAAGTGGGAGAACGAGAAGGATTGCAAGTTGTAGTTGACCCATACATACATGAATAATCATGATTTAATACAAAACAATGAAGAGACTAAAAAACTCGCGCCATAAATTAGTTTGCCAAAAATAGAACAAAAAAAAAATTTCAATCAACATATTACCATATAAGGTGTTGTTTACATGTACATACATGAACTTGAAAATAATTTCAAGATCAAGGTTATTTTTTTCTTTCTTATTTCTGCTTGTACCAGAACTTCTTTGGCTACAGTGAAGAGCAAATCTGATCACCGTCACAGTCTGTGTATCTGTTGAAATCATGTTCATTCCAAAATAAACCATTTACCTGGCTGAACTAAGAATAGTATTGTTTGTCATTACCTGCATCAGGTTAGTCATTAAAATGGGATAAATCGTGCCAATATGTGACCTAAAATATGGAGACACCTCTAAAAAATGTTGAAAATTTATAGTATTTGTTGTAATAATTTTTTAGTATTAAGTTTATCAAATTGTTTACTTTTTCAAATATTTTGTTTACATTTGTTACAAATAGTGCAGTAAGTCCAGATATTAATGTAAACGTAAAACATAGGTAGAGGGTATCAAAGATTCGGCATAGCCGAATTTAACACTCTTGCTCATTTTTAATTTTTGATTTTCCATTTTTCATTTTTGATTCTCCATTTTCTATTATCCATTTTTTTTCATTTTCCGTTTTCCATTTTCCACTGTTCAATTTCCATTTTCCATTCTCCATTTTTCATTTTCTATTTTCCATTTTTCATTTTAAATTTTCCATTTTCCAGTTTTCATTTTTCATTTTCCATTTTTATTTAATTTTTCATTCTCCTTTTTTCATTTTCTATTTTACATTTTCCATTTTCCGTTTTTCATTTCTCATTTTCCGTTTTCCATTTTCCATTTTTCAATTTTAATTGAAAAATAAAAATTAAAAATGAAAAATTAAAAATTGAAAAATAAAAATTAAAAATGAAAAATGGAAATTGGAAAAAGAAAAATTTAAAATTGAAAGTGAAAAATTTATAATGAAAAATGAAATATGTATTGAGAAAATAAATGGTTGGTGTTTTTTTTTTTGTTTTCATCGGCGATCCCACCCATTCATATATCTCACCCCCACACACTTACAATAAATTCGTTATTTTTTAATTAACAACCAAAATATTCACTGGATATAAGTTATATGTTAAAATAACGTTTACCGGTCAGCTAGTTATCATATATATATATTACTTTATATATTACTATATTATTTGTTTATTATATTATATTATCGGATCAGGGGGGTGCCACCCCCCCTCCCATTAAAAACAATCATTCAATGTCAAATAGCCCGAGTCCTATAAGAGGGAGAGCATTAAAAATTTGTGTGAGGTCAGTTATTGTTAATGTGGGCAGTCGTACCGAAATTGGGAGGGATCAGATCAATATCAAATACCTCGAGTTCTATAACAGGGAAAGCTTGGAAAATTAGTATAAGGTCATCTAACGTTAATGTGAATAGTCGTACCGGAAATGTGCGGGATTGGATCAGGGTGGTGGCACTCCTGTATAAAATAATTATAACTATAGTATAGTATAATTTTGGAGTTTTGGAAATTTTAACCGTTTTTACTGTCTTTTTATACCCTCCACAACTCAGTGGCAGAGGGTGTATATAGGTTTGTCATTCCATGTGTAACGCACCGAAATAAATTCCGGAGAATCCAAAACCACATATTTTCTTGATCATTATAACAAGGGAAGTTGATTTAGCGATGACCGTCTGTCTGTGGAAATCACGATCATGCCGTCAATATCTAAGCTAGACCGTTCATTTTTGTATAAAATCGTTTACTAACATCCCAAAGGAGTTGCTAATTAAAATCGACAAAATTGCTCACGAGTTATGAATGAAACTTTTAAAAATCTCTTGAAAAAATAAAAATTTTCAGTGTGTGTTTAAGCGCAGATCGTGTAAAAGGGCCTGTTACTGTTCAGTGCCTTTTATCTTTTTTTTATCTTATCCTTTGTTTTCTATTTGGCGTCTAAGTGCTTTTTATGTATTAAAAAAGGAAAAAAAAAAGTTTTTTTCTACGCTTGTATACCCCAGCTGAGTACGGTACGTACAGAGAAACTAACCCCCGAATTATTTTTAATAAATTATTTAACGATTTAGAAAATATAAACTGATTGTGTTTTCTTTTCTGTTCAACCATTTTTTTTGAGACAAATATTATCAAATTAACATTTGGTCCATTCGAACCCGATTATACAGTCCACCCCGTTGATAATATTTGTTAAGAAAAATATTTGTTTTTAGAAACCACCTTTGGCTTTCCATTTGGACGGAAAATTTTAAGTACCCCCTTACTAAGCCCCTTTAAAGGAAAAAGGTACGTGTTTTTTTGCATTTATTTTTTGTGTGAAAAATATAAAAAGTGAAGTGTACAACATAAAAAGTGTTCATTTTTTTTTGATGAAATAGAAAAAAGAAATACCAACAAAAAGTGTTAAATAATCCACAATTACAAAAACAGAAACAAGTGCAAGTGTTAAAAAAAAACCCTTTTAAAATTTTACCAACAACACCCTTGGTTAACATTTAGCGAAAGTGAAGAAAAATTTATTTTTTTACTTTTATTTTTTCTCATTACTTGTGTTTTTAGTTTTTTTTTGTTGTGTTCATATCAAAGCAAAATAGTTTTTTTATAAAGCTCTGTTTTTTGTTTTTAACTCAAGATTTTAATTCTCTGTTAACCCACTGTTAAAATAAAGCTTTACAGTTTAAAAGTCATTGCTGCCATTTTTACTCGTTAGTTCTAATTAGAACGAATAAAACACAAAATTGTAAAAAAAATCGGACATAACAATATTAAAACTATTTAGTGATTTTTTTTCTGATAAAATTATTTAATTTAATTAAAACTAAATAATAACCCCAGTGAATGCATTAATTGAGTGAGTTTTATTAAAATAAAAGTCAAATATACCGCTATTTGACACTGTATTTGTTGGTTGTTTTTTTTATATTTTTTTGTGTTGTTACACACATTCATTAGTGTTGCAACATTTGAGATAACCGAATAGACCGGGTATTTTGTAATTTTTTTACAAAATTGTTATTTCTAATTAATTTTTTCGCCATAATTCGGTATAAATTAATTATTCGGCTCATTTTTTAATAAGAGTATCCGTAATTTTGTGAAATTTAATTAAATTTTGTGAGATTAATTCAATTCATTGAACCCGATTGTGAGTACCCGTGTTTAAAAGTTGCGACGTTAGTGTAATTTGAACTTTTAATACATATTTTTGTTACCGAAATTGATTTACACTGTAAAAATTGTTGTTTTAATATGTTTTTAAGTGTAAATTAAAGATAATTTCGCAATTTTAACCCGGATTTTTGAGATTTTTAACCCGTATCAGAGAAAAACAGTGTAAATTACTTTTGTAACGTATTATATTGTCAATATTTTTGATTTTTTTTCGAATTTTTACCCAAAATTTAATTGTTTTTTTTTTTGTTTAACACGAAAACAAATTTATTTCAATTAGTTTTCCACCCCAAAATACTTACCCGAAACATTTTTTTTAATCTTCTCAATTTTTCTTGAGTATTTTTGATAATTGTTTCAAATTATTAAATTTTTTGTTGAATTTAACCCGCAGTCATTCAATTTTAAAGTTTATTTTACCCTTTTTAAATTTTTTTCAAACCCGTTTTTAGTATTTAAACTTTTAAAGATGGCTGAAATGAACGATTTCATTAGGGTTTGTGATCGCCTGACTGAGTTTGAGGCATTTATTGCCATATTACCCCAAGTGGACCATAAAACCGGGTCTTTAAACGCTCACGAAAAGGAGTTGACTCGGTTATGGGAATCCGTTCGGGAAACCTACGAGTCCCTTTTAAGCGGTGGTACTCAGACGGCCCAATTGGAGCTCAAGCAGCGGTATATGGCTTCGTATACTACCTACGTTCACGGTATCTCTCCAATTACCGAAAATACTGAGCGAATTAAGGCGGCAGCGAAGAGCCAGGAGCTTAGCCTGAAGCCCAATATACATTTACCCCCGTGTGATACTGATATTTTTTATGGGGATTATGTTAATTGGCCTACGTTTAGGGACATGTTCACTGCTTTGTACAATAACAATTCTCGACTATCCCCGGTTGAGAAATTGTACTACCTTTTGCAAAAAACAAAAGGAGAAGCCCATAATATCGTTCGAACATGTCCATTAACGAATGAAGGTTTTGAGCTTGCGTGGAAAAATTTAGTTGACATGTATGAAAACAAACGTGTTATAATACATGCTCAATTTAAAACCCAATTTTATAATATACCTCAACTCACTAAGGAAACTGGGCCTAATTTGAAAAGTATACAACGCACTATAAATGATTGTATTACTGATTTATCGCAGTTAAAGCTTAGTTTTAAAACTATTTGGCATCATGCTTTAGTTTTTATATGTTCTTCGAAGTTACCCGACCAATTGTAGCGCTCTGGGAAGACTCTCCGAAAGCCGATCAATTTAATCCAAGGTGGGAGGAAATGGATAAGTTTTTAACGGCTCGTTATCATACCCTTGAGGCCGTTTCTGATATAAAAAGCTCGAATCCAAACCCAGTTCAAACTCAAAATAAAAGCGCAAATTTACCCGAATCAAAAAAAATCGTTTAAGGATTCGAAGAAAATAAAATCTTTTGCTACAAAGACTAATACTAGTCAGACGGTATTGCGTTGCGCTCTCTGTCAGGAGCAACATCCCTTGCGACTTTGTGCAACATTTTTACAAAAAAATGTGGAGGGGAGACTTGCGACAGTGAAAAGGCTCAAATGCTGTTCGAACTGTCTGGCAACATCCCACGAATTTAGAGCTTGTAAGAGTGTAAATGTTTGTTTTTTGTGCAAACAAAAGCATCATTCGCTTTTGCATTGGGATACTCAAGCTTCTGGATCTGGTACTTTCGTTCAACAAAACCCTCAAACCGGTACTTTTGTACCACAAAACCCCCAAAACGGTACTTTTGTACCACAAAACCCCCGGAATAGTACAGTTGTACTACAAAACCCTCGCACTAATAACCCCGTAAATAATCCAGGAAGTTTTAATATCCAGACTCAAAATCAGACACAACCCCCTAATAACCCTGGAAATGGAGCATCTACATCAGCTGCAGCTGCTTCATTCCAAACATATGCAACTCATTTGGATTCCAACCCTATTCCACAGTATTGCTGGGAACAACTATGTGTGAAATTCATGTCAATGATATGAAGTGTGCAGCTCGTGCTTTAATTGACCCAGCTTCTCAAGCCACTTTTATATCTAAAAAGTTGCAAAGAAAGTTGTCAATACCCACATTTTCTGCTCCAACGGCGCAGATAACTGGACTTAACGGGAGTTTACCAGCTACTTCGTCAAAACTATGTTTTATTTCGATATGCTCAGCAATCGACCCCAGTTTTGAAATTCGTACTGAAGCATATGTGGTGGAGAAGTTGACGGGTCGTTTGCCCTCGTGTTCATTTGCGAACATTATGAATTCAAATTTCCCTGAAATTTCTATGACTGATGTCAAATGCATCCGAATGGGTCTTCTCCTCGGGGGAGATCTTTATTCTCACATTATATTACCCGATGTGAAAAAACACCCGGATGGTAACCTAGTCGCACAGAGAACAGTTTTCGGCTGGATTGTGACTGGTAAAGTTTTTCACCCATAACCCCTAAATTCAGTTGAATCATATTTCAACCACATTGAGCTAAGTTCTCAACTCTCTCGATTTTGGGACCTTGAAGAAGTTCCAGAAATCCAGATGGTCGCTATGTAGTCTCACTTCCATTCCGGCGGGAATTTTCGAGTAATATATCTCTTGGAAATTCTCGGAATGTGGCCTTATCCCAATTCATGAGAAATGAAACTCGTCTTTTGAAAAGCCCCGAATTAAAATCACAATATGATAGTGTGATTGGCGAGTATCTCGAATGGGGTCACATGAGGGAAGTAGACTCTTCTACATCGGGCTCTGCTGCATATTATTTACCCCACCATGCAGTATTTAAACCCGATAGTGTTACTACCAAGCTTAGGGTAGTATTTAACGCTTCAAATCCGTCGTCTAATGGCGTAAGTTTAAACAATATTTTGCACCCCGGTCCTGTATTACAGGCAGATTTAACGGTTTTAATTCTGCGTTGGCGACTTTGCCGTTACGTTTTTAATGCCGATATTGAAAAAATGTATCGAAAAATTTTGATTCACCCTAATCAAACCCCCTTTCAGCGGATTTTATTCCGTAAGGATCCCGAGGTCGACGTAAAGGATTATGAGCTTAATACGGTGACGTTTGGAGTGAACTGTGCGCCGTATCTTGCAATTCGAGCTCTTATACAATTAGCGAGAGAATGTGAAGCTCAAAATCCTGCGGCATCCGAAATTTTGAAAACCCAGATGTACGTTGCTGATGTACTAGCTGGCTCTCATGAGCTAGCGGACGCTTTTAAAAGACGAAATGAGCTTATTGAAGTTCTTTGGTCTGCTGGTTTTGTTCTTCGGAAATGGACTGCAAACCACATTCGTCTTTTAGAAAATTTACCCTGCGAGAATCTGTTAAATGCAAACTTCTTGAAATTTTCGGATGCTAGTACAGCTAAGACCCTTGGCTTGCGATGGAACGCTGATAGTGACAGTTTCTATTTTAAACTCATATCGCAGCCAGGTAGGGATGTTGTTGCAAAGCGTGCTGTCTTGTCAGAAATAGCAAAACTATTCGACCCCGCCGGTTGGCTCTCTCCGAAAATAATTGTTGCAAAAATGATAATGCAACAAATATGGAAAGACAAGACAGATTGGGATGAATGCTTAAACCCCGTAACTCTAAAGCAATGGCACGGATTTATAAAAATATTGAGAGAATTACCATTCCAAGATGGGTTAATTTTCACCCCGATTATGAGATTGAGATCCACGGGTTTTGTGATGCTTCTGAAAAAGCATATGCTGCCACTCTTTATGTTCGTAGTACCTCCTCGTCTGATGTTAAAACGCATTTATTTGCGTCTAAAACGAAAGTAGCGCCTGTTAAATTTGAAACACTACCCCGTTTGGAGCTTTGCGGGGCGACATTAATGGCAAATATGATAGAATCGTTATGTGGTCAACTAAATCTAGCCAAGAACAAGATTTATCTGTGGACTGATTCTACCATTGTTTTATCTTGGCTTAAAAAACCCCCATGCCATTGGCCTACTTTTGTCAAGAACAGAGTGGCGCTTATTTTGAGTAAAGTTGGAAATGAGAATTGGTCTCATGTAGATTCCAAAGATAACCCCGCCGATTTGGCAAGTCGTGGATCTCTCGCTAGCGATTTGATAAACAATTCGTTATGGTGGCACGTTTCGAAATGGTTGCAACAACCTAGGGAAAACTGGCCACAGAAAACGTTTAATTATCATATTCATTTGGAAATTCAGTCCCATCATGCGGAGATGAAAAATCCATTTGACATACTCGCACGATTCTCTGAATTACCCCGTGCAATGCGAGTTGTAGCGTATTGGTTTCGGTGTTTGCTCTATTTGCGTACACGCACCAGTCTATACGCTACTCCAAATATGACTCAATCTGAGCTGAAGTTTGTAAGAGATCGTTTAATTCTCGTATGTCAACAGGCCTATATTGCAGAATATGATAATTTATCCCCAAAAAGTAGTTTACTCACATTAAACCCCTTTATAGATTCTAATGGATTTGTTAGAATGAATGGCAGATTAGTGCGATCACCCGGTCTGACATATGATGAACGATTTCCGAAAATCTTACCCTATTCGGCTCGTTTTACCCGTTTGTATGTGGAACATGTCCATAAATGCTCAGTACGTGGTGGGCATTCATTAGTATTGCGCCTTGTACGAATTGAGTTTTGGGTTCCGAAATTAAAGAATTTGATTCGTCCGGTAATTGATAATTGCAAACAATGTACCATTTATCGAAAGAAAACCGGTCTGCAGATAATGGCTGCTTTACCCCCTGAGCGAAGTGTTCTTTCGAGACCTTCTACTCATACCGGTTTAGATTTCGCAGGTCCATTTGATATAAAATCCTACATGGGAAGGGGTTGTCGAATCACAAAAGGATATGTTCTAGTATTCGTTTGTTTTTTGACAGAGGCAATTCATTTAGAGGCTACAGGCGACATGTCGGCTAATACCTTTTTAGCGGCTTTCACTCGTTTTTTCTCACGACGAGGATGCCCGTCCCATTTATACTCTGATAATGGGACAGTCTTTGATTTTGATTTTGATTTTGATTTTGATTTTGATTTTGATTTTGATTCTGATTTTGATTTTGATTTTGATTTTGATTTTGATTTTGATTTTGATTTTGATTTTGATTTTGATTTTGATTTTGATTTTGATTTTGATTTTGATTTTGATTTTGATTTTGATTTTGATTTTGATTTTGATTTTGATTTTGATTTTGATTTTGATTTTGATTTTGATTTTGATTTTGATTTTGATTTTGATTTTGATTTTGATTTTGATTTTGATTTTGATTTTGATTTTGATTTTGATTTTGATTTTGATTTTGATTTTGATTTTGATTTTGATTTTGATTTTGATTTTGATTTTGATTTTGATTTTGATTTTGATTTTGATTTTGATTTTGATTTTGATTTTGATTTTGATTTTGATTTTGATTTTGATTTTGATTTTGATTTTGATTTTGATTTTGATTTTGATTTTGATTTTGATTTTGATTTTGATTTTGATTTTGATTTTGATTTTGATTTTGATTTTGATTTTGATTTTGATTTTGATTTTGATTTTGATTTTGATTTTGATTTTGATTTTGATTTTGATTTTGATTTTGATTTTGATTTTGATTTTGATTTTGATTTTGATTTTGATTTTGATTTTGATTTTGATTTTGATTTTGATTTTGATTTTGATTTTGATTTTGATTTTGATTTTGATTTTGATTTTGATTTTGATTTTGATTTTGATTTTGATTTTGATTTTGATTTTGATTTTGATTTTGATTTTGATTTTGATTTTGATTTTGATTTTGATTTTGATTTTGATTTTGATTTTGATTTTGATTTTGATTTTGATTTTGATTTTGATTTTGATTTTGATTTTGATTTTGATTTTGATTTTGATTTTGATTTTGATTTTGATTTTGATTTTGATTTTGATTTTGATTTTGATTTTGATTTTGATTTTGATTTTGATTTTGATTTTGATTTTGATTTTGATTTTGATTTTGATTTTGATTTTGATTTTGATTTTGATTTTGATTTTGATTTTGATTTTGATTTTGATTTTGATTTTGATTTTGATTTTGATTTTGATTTTGATTTTGATTTTGATTTTGATTTTGATTTTGATTTTGATTTTGATTTTGATTTTGATTTTGATTTTGATTTTGATTTTGATTTTGATTTTGATTTTGATTTTGATTTTGATTTTGATTTTGATTTTGATTTTGATTTTGATTTTGATTTTGATTTTGATTTTGATTTTGATTTTGATTTTGATTTTGATTTTGATTTTGATTTTGATTTTGATTTTGATTTTGATTTTGATTTTGATTTTGATTTTGATTTTGATTTTGATTTTGATTTTGATTTTGATTTTGATTTTGATTTTGATTTTGATTTTGATTTTGATTTTGATTTTGATTTTGATTTTGATTTTGATTTTGATTTTGATTTTGATTTTGATTTTGATTTTGATTTTGATTTTGATTTTGATTTTGATTTTGATTTTGATTTTGATTTTGATTTTGATTTTGATTTTGATTTTGATTTTGATTTTGATTTTGATTTTGATTTTGATTTTGATTTTGATTTTGATTTTGATTTTGATTTTGATTTTGATTTTGATTTTGATTTTGATTTTGATTTTGATTTTGATTTTGATTTTGATTTTGATTTTGATTTTGATTTTGATTTTGATTTTGATTTTGATTTTGATTTTGATTTTGATTTTGATTTTGATTTTGATTTTGATTTTGATTTTGATTTTGATTTTGATTTTGATTTTGATTTTGATTTTGATTTTGATTTTGATTTTGATTTTGATTTTGATTTTGATTTTGATTTTGATTTTGATTTTGATTTTGATTTTGATTTTGATTTTGATTTTGATTTTGATTTTGATTTTGATTTTGATTTTGATTTTGATTTTGATTTTGATTTTGATTTTGATTTTGATTTTGATTTTGATTTTGATTTTGATTTTGATTTTGATTTTGATTTTGATTTTGATTTTGATTTTGATTTTGATTTTGATTTTGATTTTGATTTTGATTTTGATTTTGATTTTGATTTTGATTTTGATTTTGATTTTGATTTTGATTTTGATTTTGATTTTGATTTTGATTTTGATTTTGATTTTGATTTTGATTTTGATTTTGATTTTGATTTTGATTTTGATTTTGATTTTGATTTTGATTTTGATTTTGATTTTGATTTTGATTTTGATTTTGATTTTGATTTTGATTTTGATTTTGATTTTGATTTTGATTTTGATTTTGATTTTGATTTTGATTTTGATTTTGATTTTGATTTTGATTTTGATTTTGATTTTGATTTTGATTTTGATTTTGATTTTGATTTTGATTTTGATTTTGATTTTGATTTTGATTTTGATTTTGATTTTGATTTTGATTTTGATTTTGATTTTGATTTTGATTTTGATTTTGATTTTGATTTTGATTTTGATTTTGATTTTGATTTTGATTTTGATTTTGATTTTGATTTTGATTTTGATTTTGATTTTGATTTTGATTTTGATTTTGATTTTGATTTTGATTTTGATTTTGATTTTGATTTTGATTTTGATTTTGATTTTGATTTTGATTTTGATTTTGATTTTGATTTTGATTTTGATTTTGATTTTGATTTTGATTTTGATTTTGATTTTGATTTTGATTTTGATTTTGATTTTGATTTTGATTTTGATTTTGATTTTGATTTTGATTTTGATTTTGATTTTGATTTTGATTTTGATTTTGATTTTGATTTTGATTTTGATTTTGATTTTGATTTTGATTTTGATTTTGATTTTGATTTTGATTTTGATTTTGATTTTGATTTTGATTTTGATTTTGATTTTGATTTTGATTTTGATTTTGATTTTGATTTTGATTTTGATTTTGATTTTGATTTTGATTTTGATTTTGATTTTGATTTTGATTTTGATTTTGATTTTGATTTTGATTTTGATTTTGATTTTGATTTTGATTTTGATTTTGATTTTGATTTTGATTTTGATTTTGATTTTGATTTTGATTTTGATTTTGATTTTGATTTTGATTTTGATTTTGATTTTGATTTTGATTTTGATTTTGATTTTGATTTTGATTTTGATTTTGATTTTGATTTTGATTTTGATTTTGATTTTGATTTTGATTTTGATTTTGATTTTGATTTTGATTTTGATTTTGATTTTGATTTTGATTTTGATTTTGATTTTGATTTTGATTTTGATTTTGATTTTGATTTTGATTTTGATTTTGATTTTGATTTTGATTTTGATTTTGATTTTGATTTTGATTTTGATTTTGATTTTGATTTTGATTTTGATTTTGATTTTGATTTTGATTTTGATTTTGATTTTGATTTTGATTTTGATTTTGATTTTGATTTTGATTTTGATTTTGATTTTGATTTTGATTTTGATTTTGATTTTGATTTTGATTTTGATTTTGATTTTGATTTTGATTTTGATTTTGATTTTGATTTTGATTTTGATTTTGATTTTGATTTTGATTTTGATTTTGATTTTGATTTTGATTTTGATTTTGATTTTGATTTTGATTTTGATTTTGATTTTGATTTTGATTTTGATTTTGATTTTGATTTTGATTTTGATTTTGATTTTGATTTTGATTTTGATTTTGATTTTGATTTTGATTTTGATTTTGATTTTGATTTTGATTTTGATTTTGATTTTGATTTTGATTTTGATTTTGATTTTGATTTTGATTTTGATTTTGATTTTGATTTTGATTTTGATTTTGATTTTGATTTTGATTTTGATTTTGATTTTGATTTTGATTTTGATTTTGATTTTGATTTTGATTTTGATTTTGATTTTGATTTTGATTTTGATTTTGATTTTGATTTTGATTTTGATTTTGATTTTGATTTTGATTTTGATTTTGATTTTGATTTTGATTTTGATTTTGATTTTGATTTTGATTTTGATTTTGATTTTGATTTTGATTTTGATTTTGATTTTGATTTTGATTTTGATTTTGATTTTGATTTTGATTTTGATTTTGATTTTGATTTTGATTTTGATTTTGATTTTGATTTTGATTTTGATTTTGATTTTGATTTTGATTTTGATTTTGATTTTGATTTTGATTTTGATTTTGATTTTGATTTTGATTTTGATTTTGATTTTGATTTTGATTTTGATTTTGATTTTGATTTTGATTTTGATTTTGATTTTGATTTTGATTTTGATTTTGATTTTGATTTTGATTTTGATTTTGATTTTGATTTTGATTTTGATTTTGATTTTGATTTTGATTTTGATTTTGATTTTGATTTTGATTTTGATTTTGATTTTGATTTTGATTTTGATTTTGATTTTGATTTTGATTTTGATTTTGATTTTGATTTTGATTTTGATTTTGATTTTGATTTTGATTTTGATTTTGATTTTGATTTTGATTTTGATTTTGATTTTGATTTTGATTTTGATTTTGATTTTGATTTTGATTTTGATTTTGATTTTGATTTTGATTTTGATTTTGATTTTGATTTTGATTTTGATTTTGATTTTGATTTTGATTTTGATTTTGATTTTGATTTTGATTTTGATTTTGATTTTGATTTTGATTTTGATTTTGATTTTGATTTTGATTTTGATTTTGATTTTGATTTTGATTTTGATTTTGATTTTGATTTTGATTTTGATTTTGATTTTGATTTTGATTTTGATTTTGATTTTGATTTTGATTTTGATTTTGATTTTGATTTTGATTTTGATTTTGATTTTGATTTTGATTTTGATTTTGATTTTGATTTTGATTTTGATTTTGATTTTGATTTTGATTTTGATTTTGATTTTGATTTTGATTTTGATTTTGATTTTGATTTTGATTTTGATTTTGATTTTGATTTTGATTTTGATTTTGATTTTGATTTTGATTTTGATTTTGATTTTGATTTTGATTTTGATTTTGATTTTGATTTTGATTTTGATTTTGATTTTGATTTTGATTTTGATTTTGATTTTGATTTTGATTTTGATTTTGATTTTGATTTTGATTTTGATTTTGATTTTGATTTTGATTTTGATTTTGATTTTGATTTTGATTTTGATTTTGATTTTGATTTTGATTTTGATTTTGATTTTGATTTTGATTTTGATTTTGATTTTGATTTTGATTTTGATTTTGATTTTGATTTTGATTTTGATTTTGATTTTGATTTTGATTTTGATTTTGATTTTGATTTTGATTTTGATTTTGATTTTGATTTTGATTTTGATTTTGATTTTGATTTTGATTTTGATTTTGATTTTGATTTTGATTTTGATTTTGATTTTGATTTTGATTTTGATTTTGATTTTGATTTTGATTTTGATTTTGATTTTGATTTTGATTTTGATTTTGATTTTGATTTTGATTTTGATTTTGATTTTGATTTTGATTTTGATTTTGATTTTGATTTTGATTTTGATTTTGATTTTGATTTTGATTTTGATTTTGATTTTGATTTTGATTTTGATTTTGATTTTGATTTTGATTTTGATTTTGATTTTGATTTTGATTTTGATTTTGATTTTGATTTTGATTTTGATTTTGATTTTGATTTTGATTTTGATTTTGATTTTGATTTTGATTTTGATTTTGATTTTGATTTTGATTTTGATTTTGATTTTGATTTTGATTTTGATTTTGATTTTGATTTTGATTTTGATTTTGATTTTGATTTTGATTTTGATTTTGATTTTGATTTTGATTTTGATTTTGATTTTGATTTTGATTTTGATTTTGATTTTGATTTTGATTTTGATTTTGATTTTGATTTTGATTTTGATTTTGATTTTGATTTTGATTTTGATTTTGATTTTGATTTTGATTTTGATTTTGATTTTGATTTTGATTTTGATTTTGATTTTGATTTTGATTTTGATTTTGATTTTGATTTTGATTTTGATTTTGATTTTGATTTTGATTTTGATTTTGATTTTGATTTTGATTTTGATTTTGATTTTGATTTTGATTTTGATTTTGATTTTGATTTTGATTTTGATTTTGATTTTGATTTTGATTTTGATTTTGATTTTGATTTTGATTTTGATTTTGATTTTGATTTTGATTTTGATTTTGATTTTGATTTTGATTTTGATTTTGATTTTGATTTTGATTTTGATTTTGATTTTGATTTTGATTTTGATTTTGATTTTGATTTTGATTTTGATTTTGATTTTGACATTCCTCTAATTTTTTTGAGTAATATGAGTAATATTGATGAAAATCAAAACGTAATTGAAGCTGACTGGATAAAAGGCATGGATAAAAGCAAACAAAATAACTTGTAATGCTACTCTTCAGGATTATATTGAAGTAGATAATGAGCTTTGCACAACTGACTTTCCAACAGATGATGATATTGTCGAGCATTACTGTGCTGAATCAGAGGATCCAGTCTTAACCGGAACGGAGAGTGATGGCGAGGGTTCGGTGGAAGAAACTATTTATTTCTATTTTTATTTTTTACTGAAAGTAACAACAAAATAAATAAATAATCAGTCACTAATTTCAGAATATTTTACTTTATTGTAACTTGTTTATTACATATATGTATGTACTTTGTTGAAATTTATATGTATTATACAGCCATAGTCAAATGTTATTACACATTACTAAAATTTTTTGTGTTTTGGTAAGAATGCTTCGATTGTTGTTGTTGTTGTTTTCAATATAAAGCAAATTTGTTGTTGTTGGATGAAATGGAGTGTGTAGAAGAAACGAACAAAAATTCAAAGAAAATAACGGAATATTTCTCACAAAAACAACACATTTGTTTGATGCATATTGGCGTCAGAAGTTTTTACACACATTTTATTCGTGTCAAAGATAACTACACAATGTCATATTATATGGTTTATATTAAGAATTATAAATTTTTAATTTTTTTTTTAATTTTAATGAGTCAATATTTTGTTACTCCTCCTTTGGCATCAATTACTGCTTGCAACCTGGCCGGGATAGACTCAATCAAGGTGTGGATAAAAGAAAGAGGTAGTTTAGCCCAAATATTTTTAATTTCATCAATAGTGTCATACAGTTTTCGATTTTTATCAATTGCTCGTTGTTGTTTCATGAAACCCCAAACATTTTCAATGATGTTCAGGTCCGGGCTTTGAGGGGGCCATGCAAGAACAGCTTGATCTACCTCATTTAAAAACTTCGTTACCAACCATCCTATATGGCAAGGAGCATTATCCTGTTGCAGAATCCAGTTGGTAATTGGAAATAGCCTATTTGCTGAAGGAAATGCATGATCATTCAACACATTCATACAACCAGATTGATTCAAAGTTCCTTCAATTGGTACGAGCTCTCCCAATCCATAGAATGATATGCAGCCCCAAAACATTACAGATCCTCCACCGAATCTGTTTAGAGGCTGCCGTGCTTTGCTTTTGAGAGTTGACGGTAGATGCATATACTTTCTTCCAAAAGACCCCTGGAACTGAAAAGAAGACTCGTCAGTCCACAGAACGTTGTGCCAGAACTCTATGCGCTTATTAATATGCTCTCGAGCAAAGGCAAGGCGTTTGGCTTCGTTGTTCGGAGCTATGTCGATCACTTTGCGGACTACATAGGTCTTGATTTCCATGCTCTTCATCTTGCGACGTATAGTAGTTTCACTAACTTTCTTCCCAATTACTTCGTCCGAATTTTCTGCAATGCGAATAGGGCTTATTGTTGGATTTCCCATAGTTACTCTCATTAATCTTGTTTTTTCCCTTTGGTTTTCGTCCACTCTTCTAAATTCCCACAAGTGTCCTTCGTTTTTACTAAATTGTAGACAGTTTTCCGCGAAATTCCATAAATTTTCACAAGATCCGAAGCAGAAGTTCCCATTTTAAATTTGGTCAAAATCTCCGATCGTGTTTCAATATTTAAATGCTTCCTTTTGACCATTTGCGTGGATTAAATTAACAATATTACTATTTTGCGCAATCCTCTCCAAAAATCATGTAAAATGCACCTACTTAACACACAAGATAGCTAAAAAATAATGATATTAACACGAATAAGATGCGTGTAATAACTTCTGACACCAATATGCATCAAACAAATGTGTTGTTTTTGTGAGAAATGTTCCGTTATTTTCTTTGAATTTTTGTTCGTTTCTTCTACACACTCCATTTCATTCAACAAACACCAAATTTGCTTTATATTGAAAACAACAACAACAACAATCGAAGCAGTCTTACCAAAACACAAAAAATTTTAGTAATGTGTAATAACATTTGACTATGGCTATATATTGCTTTTGTGAAAATTGATTTTAAGTTTTCAAAAAGAAAACTATTTGTCACTTGAAGAAAATTATTGCAACAATAAACATCTAATTATACCCTATACCACTATGTGGTTTGGGTATAATGACTTTGTGCTGCTGTTTGTAACAACCAAAAATATTTGACCTACACCCATCTTTAATTATACCGATCGAATCAGAATCACTATCTGATTCGATTTAACGATGTCCGTCCGTCAGTCCGTCCGTCCATCTGTGTGTCCATGTAAATCTTAAAATCAAAATGCAGGTCGCAAATATGAATATATTTTGATGAAATTTGGTATTTAATCTTTTGTCGGCTATGGGATGAACGCTGTTGAAATTGGTGAGAATCGGTCCATGTTCAGACCTAGCCCCCATACAAATGACCCCTAATAAATCAACATATATTGCCATAAGATCCAAATTATCGTACAAATCTTAGTCAAATTGGGGTTTGTATATATACATTACATCCATTAATCAGTATTCCAAAAATGATCCCTAACGGCCAACTCTTAGTCATAGGCCCCATATAGAGCTCCTTCCCGATTTTCACTTAAATCTATCAAGAAAGAAAAATATTGCACTGATTCTTCTCAAATTTTGTTTGTATTTTTTTTTTTTGCAAAATACAAGAGACTTTACCAAATATGGTCAGGATCGGTCCATTTTTGGGCGTAGTCCCCATATAGATATAGCTTCCGATATGAACTTTTTCATATCTGCAGCCGAAAAAATTAATAAAAATCCCACTCAAATTTGGTTTATGCTTATTTTCTATATTCAGTTAGTTGGGCCTGAGAGATAAACGCATGGTATAGGGTATCGTATAGTCGGTCTAGACCGTCTATAATTTTCTTACTTGTTTTTAGTTTTGTTAATTGTGTGGTTTTCTTTTTTTTAAATAGAACTATAAAAGTAAAAATAACAATAACTAAGCCGCGACCACAAAATAACGTTTTGCGTGGACTTTTTGAAATTATTTCCGCAAATAACATAGTGTGTAGAAATGGAAATTGCAATGGTACAATTTTAAGCAAGCATGCTGGAAATTTAGAGAGACATAAAAAAGTTTCATACCAACTATATGAAAGTTACATTAAAAAAAAGTTTGTGTAAATATTAGTGTAATAAAAGACAAAATAAAACAAGTAAAAAAATTATAGCCCCTCTACACCGACTATACGATACCCTATACCATTGTTTTTAGACACCGTAGCTCTTCGGTCCAACTAATTGGATATAGAAAATAAGCATAAACCATTTGAGTGCCATTGTTATTAATTTTTTTGGCTGCAGATATGAAAAATTTTTTTTCGGGTGCTATAGTTATATGGGGACTAGGTCGAAAAATGAACCGACCCTGACCATATTTGTAAAGTCACTTACATATATTTTGAAAAAATATACACAAACCAAATTTGAGAAAAATCTGTGCAATACTTTTGTTATTTTTTTATAGATTTAAGTGAAGATCGGGAAGCAGCTCTATATGGGGCCTATGACTAAGAATTGTCCTATAGGGATTATTTTTGGACTACTGATTAATGGATACAATAAACACTTACAAACCCAATTTGTCTAAGATCTATGTGATGGCAATTTATGTCATAGGGGTCATTTGTATGGGGACTATGTCTGAACATGGGCCGATTTTCACCAGTTTCAATAGCGTTCATCCTATGGCCGATAGAAGATTATATACCAAGTTTCATCAAAATATATTCATATTTGCGACCTGTAGTTTGATTACAAGGTTTACATGGACACACAGACGGACGGACGGATGGACGAACGGACGGACATCGCTAAAACGACTAAGAAAGTTATTCTGAGCTGATCGGTATAATAAAAGATGGGTCTAGGTCAAATATTTTTGGTAGTTACAAACAGCAGCAAAAAGTCATTATACCCAAACCACATAGTGGTATAGGGTATATATATAAAAAGAAGTAAGCAAAACAAACATAGAAAAGGCAATCGTGGAGTTAGTTTCTAAAAATGGTGGACCTTTGAAAATGAGCACAATATAACTGAGCGAAAATAGCGTTTTCTAATGAAATAAAAGAGGATATCTCGAAAGAATTTAAAGGGCGACTAATATCGTTGAAAATTGATGCAGGATCCCGACAACATTTAAGCGTTCTAGGCATAAATGTGCATTATATAAAAGACAATAATATTATAATTCTATCTTTAGGAATCAAAAAACTGAAAGAAAAGCACATTGCTGCTTATTTAAAGTCCGTGATATTGGAAGTGACAAGGGGGGCGGTTTAAAAGCGAAAAAAGGCGTATTTTCATAATTTTTTTTTAAGATATGAATAATGTTGGATTATTTATTTCATATACACGTTATAGTATAATATTTGAAAAAAGTTTCAATTAAAAATTTTAATAAATAAGTCCGTGACAGCGAATCTCCGGAGGCATTGTTGTTTTGCGGTGAACACGACATTTCAACCAAAAAATTTAAGTTTTTATCGATTGAATAAACAACACAAAAATGGACTTTAACAATAGCGAATATCGTTTAAAAATTTTACTGATAATTTTGCTATTTTCTTTTTTAACGATTCGACTATCGTTAAAAGAAGTTACTGAAACATTTTTTAAATGTAAACGTATTTGGCGTTTTTTTTTTTTTTTGTTTGGAATTTCAATTTGTGTTTAACGAATAAAATTTATATACCTATTAGAGATGCAATTGATGTCTTCTAAATTTAAAATTATTATTTCCGACGTTTTGATATGATTTTCTGAAATTCAATTAATAGTTTCTAATTTATAATTGGAAATTTTAATTCCAGTTTTTAGAATTGATATTTTCTTAAATTTTCATGGAAAATTTAAAAAATGCAATTTTGTATTTATGTGAATAATAATGCTTTAGTAATTATAAACAATTTTTAAAAATTAGATGTAATCAGATATTTTGTAGGTTAAGCAGAATAATAGTTCCATATAACTATGTAGAACTGTTTTGAAAGCAAAAAACTCATTGATGAACTCGGTAACTGTATTTTATAAAAACAACAAAAAGTTAACATGCCAAACTTATGTTCATATTTATAAAAGATTAATGAAAAACATGTAAGAGTGTTAAATTTGGCTGTGCCGAATCTTTGATACCCTCCACCTCGGTTTGAGTATTGATAATAAATGTAAACAAAATATTGGAAAATGATTTTGATTTTGATTTTGATTTTGATTTTGATTTTGATTTTGATTTTGATTTTGATTTTGATTTTGATTTTGATTTTGATTTTGATTTTGATTTTGATTTTGATTTTGATTTTGATTTTGATTTTGATTTTGATTTTGATTTTGATTTTGATTTTGATTTTGATTTTGATTTTGATTTTGATTTTGATTTTGATTTTGATTTTGATTTTGATTTTGATTTTGATTTTGATTTTGATTTTGATTTTGATTTTGATTTTGATTTTGATTTTGATTTTGATTTTGATTTTGATTTTGATTTTGATTTTGATTTTGATTTTGATTTTGATTTTGATTTTGATTTTGATTTTGATTTTGATTTTGATTTTGATTTTGATTTTGATTTTGATTTTGATTTTGATTTTGATTTTGATTTTGATTTTGATTTTGATTTTGATTTTGATTTTGATTTTGATTTTGATTTTGATTTTGATTTTGATTTTGATTTTGATTTTGATTTTGATTTTGATTTTGATTTTGATTTTGATTTTGATTTTGATTTTGATTTTGATTTTGATTTTGATTTTGATTTTGATTTTGATTTTGATTTTGATTTTGATTTTGATTTTGATTTTGATTTTGATTTTGATTTTGATTTTGATTTTGATTTTGATTTTGATTTTGATTTTGATTTTGATTTTGATTTTGATTTTGATTTTGATTTTGATTTTGATTTTGATTTTGATTTTGATTTTGATTTTGATTTTGATTTTGATTTTGATTTTGATTTTGATTTTGATTTTGATTTTGATTTTGATTTTGATTTTGATTTTGATTTTGATTTTGATTTTGATTTTGATTTTGATTTTGATTTTGATTTTGATTTTGATTTTGATTTTGATTTTGATTTTGATTTTGATTTTGATTTTGATTTTGATTTTGATTTTGATTTTGATTTTGATTTTGATTTTGATTTTGATTTTGATTTTGATTTTGATTTTGATTTTGATTTTGATTTTGATTTTGATTTTGATTTTGATTTTGATTTTGATTTTGATTTTGATTTTGATTTTGATTTTGATTTTGATTTTGATTTTGATTTTGATTTTGATTTTGATTTTGATTTTGATTTTGATTTTGATTTTGATTTTGATTTTGATTTTGATTTTGATTTTGATTTTGATTTTGATTTTGATTTTGATTTTGATTTTGATTTTGATTTTGATTTTGATTTTGATTTTGATTTTGATTTTGATTTTGATTTTGATTTTGATTTTGATTTTGATTTTGATTTTGATTTTGATTTTGATTTTGATTTTGATTTTGATTTTGATTTTGATTTTGATTTTGATTTTGATTTTGATTTTGATTTTGATTTTGATTTTGATTTTGATTTTGATTTTGATTTTGATTTTGATTTTGATTTTGATTTTGATTTTGATTTTGATTTTGATTTTGATTTTGATTTTGATTTTGATTTTGATTTTGATTTTGATTTTGATTTTGATTTTGATTTTGATTTTGATTTTGATTTTGATTTTGATTTTGATTTTGATTTTGATTTTGATTTTGATTTTGATTTTGATTTTGATTTTGATTTTGATTTTGATTTTGATTTTGATTTTGATTTTGATTTTGATTTTGATTTTGATTTTGATTTTGATTTTGATTTTGATTTTGATTTTGATTTTGATTTTGATTTTGATTTTGATTTTGATTTTGATTTTGATTTTGATTTTGATTTTGATTTTGATTTTGATTTTGATTTTGATTTTGATTTTGATTTTGATTTTGATTTTGATTTTGATTTTGATTTTGATTTTGATTTTGATTTTGATTTTGATTTTGATTTTGATTTTGATTTTGATTTTGATTTTGATTTTGATTTTGATTTTGATTTTGATTTTGATTTTGATTTTGATTTTGATTTTGATTTTGATTTTGATTTTGATTTTGATTTTGATTTTGATTTTGATTTTGATTTTGATTTTGATTTTGATTTTGATTTTGATTTTGATTTTGATTTTGATTTTGATTTTGATTTTGATTTTGATTTTGATTTTGATTTTGATTTTGATTTTGATTTTGATTTTGATTTTGATTTTGATTTTGATTTTGATTTTGATTTTGATTTTGATTTTGATTTTGATTTTGATTTTGATTTTGATTTTGATTTTGATTTTGATTTTGATTTTGATTTTGATTTTGATTTTGATTTTGATTTTGATTTTGATTTTGATTTTGATTTTGATTTTGATTTTGATTTTGATTTTGATTTTGATTTTGATTTTGATTTTGATTTTGATTTTGATTTTGATTTTGATTTTGATTTTGATTTTGATTTTGATTTTGATTTTGATTTTGATTTTGATTTTGATTTTGATTTTGATTTTGATTTTGATTTTGATTTTGATTTTGATTTTGATTTTGATTTTGATTTTGATTTTGATTTTGATTTTGATTTTGATTTTGATTTTGATTTTGATTTTGATTTTGATTTTGATTTTGATTTTGATTTTGATTTTGATTTTGATTTTGATTTTGATTTTGATTTTGATTTTGATTTTGATTTTGATTTTGATTTTGATTTTGATTTTGATTTTGATTTTGATTTTGATTTTGATTTTGATTTTGATTTTGATTTTGATTTTGATTTTGATTTTGATTTTGATTTTGATTTTGATTTTGATTTTGATTTTGATTTTGATTTTGATTTTGATTTTGATTTTGATTTTGATTTTGATTTTGATTTTGATTTTGATTTTGATTTTGATTTTGATTTTGATTTTGATTTTGATTTTGATTTTGATTTTGATTTTGATTTTGATTTTGATTTTGATTTTGATTTTGATTTTGATTTTGATTTTGATTTTGATTTTGATTTTGATTTTGATTTTGATTTTGATTTTGATTTTGATTTTGATTTTGATTTTGATTTTGATTTTGATTTTGATTTTGATTTTGATTTTGATTTTGATTTTGATTTTGATTTTGATTTTGATTTTGATTTTGATTTTGATTTTGATTTTGATTTTGATTTTGATTTTGATTTTGATTTTGATTTTGATTTTGATTTTGATTTTGATTTTGATTTTGATTTTGATTTTGATTTTGATTTTGATTTTGATTTTGATTTTGATTTTGATTTTGATTTTGATTTTGATTTTGATTTTGATTTTGATTTTGATTTTGATTTTGATTTTGATTTTGATTTTGATTTTGATTTTGATTTTGATTTTGATTTTGATTTTGATTTTGATTTTGATTTTGATTTTGATTTTGATTTTGATTTTGATTTTGATTTTGATTTTGATTTTGATTTTGATTTTGATTTTGATTTTGATTTTGATTTTGATTTTGATTTTGATTTTGATTTTGATTTTGATTTTGATTTTGATTTTGATTTTGATTTTGATTTTGATTTTGATTTTGATTTTGATTTTGATTTTGATTTTGATTTTGATTTTGATTTTGATTTTGATTTTGATTTTGATTTTGATTTTGATTTTGATTTTGATTTTGATTTTGATTTTGATTTTGATTTTGATTTTGATTTTGATTTTGATTTTGATTTTGATTTTGATTTTGATTTTGATTTTGATTTTGATTTTGATTTTGATTTTGATTTTGATTTTGATTTTGATTTTGATTTTGATTTTGATTTTGATTTTGATTTTGATTTTGATTTTGATTTTGATTTTGATTTTGATTTTGATTTTGATTTTGATTTTGATTTTGATTTTGATTTTGATTTTGATTTTGATTTTGATTTTGATTTTGATTTTGATTTTGATTTTGATTTTGATTTTGATTTTGATTTTGATTTTGATTTTGATTTTGATTTTGATTTTGATTTTGATTTTGATTTTGATTTTGATTTTGATTTTGATTTTGATTTTGATTTTGATTTTGATTTTGATTTTGATTTTGATTTTGATTTTGATTTTGATTTTGATTTTGATTTTGATTTTGATTTTGATTTGATTTTGATTTTGATTTTGATTTTGATTTTGATTTTGATTTTGATTTTGATTTTGATTTTGATTTTGATTTTGATTTTGATTTTGATTTTTGATTTTGATTTTGATTTTGATTTTGATTTTGATTTTGATTTTGATTTTGATTTTGATTTTGATTTTGATTTTGATTTTGATTTTGATTTTGATTTTGATTTTGATTTTGATTTTGATTTTGATTTTGATTTTGATTTTGATTTTGATTTTGATTTTGATTTTGATTTTGATTTTTGATTTTGATTTTGATTTTGATTTTGATTTTGATTTTGATTTTGATTTTGATTTTGATTTTGATTTTGATTTTGATTTTGATTTTGATTTTGATTTTGATTTTGATTTTGATTTTGATTTTGATTTTGATTTTGATTTTGATTTTGATTTTGATTTTGATTTTGATTTTGATTTTGATTTTGATTTTGATTTTGATTTTGATTTTGATTTTGATTTTGATTTTGATTTTGATTTTGATTTTGATTTTGATTTTGATTTTGATTTTGATTTTGATTTTGATTTTGATTTTGATTTTGATTTTGATTTTGATTTTGATTTTGATTTTGATTTTGATTTTGATTTTGATTTTGATTTTGATTTTGATTTTGATTTTGATTTTGATTTTGATTTTGATTTTGATTTTGATTTTGATTTTGATTTTGATTTTGATTTTGATTTTGATTTTGATTTTGATTTTGATTTTGATTTTGATTTTGATTTTGATTTTGATTTTGATTTTGATTTTGATTTTGATTTTGATTTTGATTTTGATTTTGATTTTGATTTTGATTTTGATTTTGATTTTGATTTTGATTTTGATTTTGATTTTGATTTTGATTTTGATTTTGATTTTGATTTTGATTTTGATTTTGATTTTGATTTTGATTTTGATTTTGATTTTGATTTTGATTTTGATTTTGATTTTGATTTTGATTTTGATTTTGATTTTGATTTTGATTTTGATTTTGATTTTGATTTTGATTTTGATTTTGATTTTGATTTTGATTTTGATTTTGATTTTGATTTTGATTTTGATTTTGATTTTGATTTTGATTTTGATTTTGATTTTGATTTTGATTTTGATTTTGATTTTGATTTTGATTTTGATTTTGATTTTGATTTTGATTTTGATTTTGATTTTGATTTTGATTTTGATTTTGATTTTGATTTTGATTTTGATTTTGATTTTGATTTTGATTTTGATTTTGATTTTGATTTTGATTTTGATTTTGATTTTGATTTTGATTTTGATTTTGATTTTGATTTTGATTTTGATTTTGATTTTGATTTTGATTTTGATTTTGATTTTGATTTTGATTTTGATTTTGATTTTGATTTTGATTTTGATTTTGATTTTGATTTTGATTTTGATTTTGATTTTGATTTTGATTTTGATTTTGATTTTGATTTTGATTTTGATTTTGATTTTGATTTTGATTTTGATTTTGATTTTGATTTTGATTTTGATTTTGATTTTGATTTTGATTTGATTTTGATTTTGATTTTGATTTTGATTTTGATTTTGATTTTGATTTTGATTTTGATTTTGATTTTGATTTTGATTTTGATTTTGATTTTGATTTTGATTTTGATTTTGATTTTGATTTTGATTTTGATTTTGATTTTGATTTTGATTTTGATTTTGATTTTGATTTTGATTTTGATTTTGATTTTGATTTTGATTTTGATTTTGATTTTGATTTTGATTTTGATTTTGATTTTGATTTTGATTTTGATTTTGATTTTGATTTTTGATTTTGATTTTGATTTTGATTTTGATTTGATTTTGATTTTGATTTTGATTTTGATTTTGATTTTGATTTTGATTTTGATTTTGATTTTGATTTTGATTTTGATTTTGATTTTGATTTTGATTTTGATTTTGATTTTGATTTTGATTTTGATTTTGATTTTGATTTTGATTTTGATTTTGATTTTGATTTTGATTTTGATTTTGATTTTGATTTTGATTTTGATTTTGATTTTGATTTTGATTTTGATTTTGATTTTGATTTTGATTTTGATTTTGATTTTGATTTTGATTTTGATTTTGATTTTGATTTTGATTTTGATTTTGATTTTGATTTTGATTTTGATTTTGATTTTGATTTTGATTTTGATTTTGATTTTGATTTTGATTTTGATTTTGATTTTGATTTTGATTTTGATTTTGATTTTGATTTTGATTTTGATTTTGATTTTGATTTTGATTTTGATTTTGATTTTGATTTTGATTTTGATTTTGATTTTGATTTTGATTTTGATTTTGATTTTGATTTTGATTTTGATTTTGATTTTGATTTTGATTTTGATTTTGATTTTGATTTTGATTTTGATTTTGATTTTGATTTTGATTTTGATTTTGATTTTGATTTTGATTTTGATTTTGATTTTGATTTTGATTTTGATTTTGATTTTGATTTTGATTTTGATTTTGATTTTGATTTTGATTTTGATTTTGATTTTGATTTTGATTTTGATTTTGATTTTGATTTTGATTTTGATTTTGATTTTGATTTTGATTTTGATTTTGATTTTGATTTTGATTTTGATTTTGATTTTGATTTTGATTTTGATTTTGATTTTGATTTTGATTTTGATTTTGATTTTGATTTTGATTTTGATTTTGATTTTGATTTTGATTTTGATTTTGATTTTGATTTTGATTTTGATTTTGATTTTGATTTTGATTTTGATTTTGATTTTGATTTTGATTTTGATTTTGATTTTGATTTTGATTTTGATTTTGATTTTGATTTTGATTTTGATTTTGATTTTGATTTTGATTTTGATTTTGATTTTGATTTTGATTTTGATTTTGATTTTGATTTTGATTTTGATTTTGATTTTGATTTTGATTTTGATTTTGATTTTGATTTTGATTTTGATTTTGATTTTGATTTTGATTTTGATTTTGATTTTGATTTTGATTTTGATTTTGATTTTGATTTTGATTTTGATTTTGATTTTGATTTTGATTTTGATTTTGATTTTGATTTTGATTTTGATTTTGATTTTGATTTTGATTTTGATTTTGATTTTGATTTTGATTTTGATTTTGATTTTGATTTTGATTTTGATTTTGATTTTGATTTTGATTTTGATTTTGATTTTGATTTTGATTTTGATTTTGATTTTGATTTTGATTTTGATTTTGATTTTGATTTTGATTTTGATTTTGATTTTGATTTTGATTTTGATTTTGATTTTGATTTTGATTTTGATTTTGATTTTGATTTTGATTTTGATTTTGATTTTGATTTTGATTTTGATTTTGATTTTGATTTTGACATTCCTCTAATTTTTTTGAGTAATATGAGTAATATTGATGAAAATCAAAACGTAATTGAAGCTGACTGGATAAAAGGCATGGATAAAAGCAAACAAAATAACTTGTAATGCTACTCTTCAGGATTATATTGAAGTAGATAATAAGCTTTGCACAACTGACTTTCCAACAGATGATGATATTGTCGAGCATTACTGTGCTGAATCAGAGGATCCAGTCTTAACCGGAACGGAGAGTGATGGCGAGGGTTCGGTGGAAGAAACTATTTATTTCTATTTTTATTTTTTACTGAAAGTAACAACAAAATAAATAAATAATCAGTCACTAATTTCAGAATATTTTACTTTATTGTAACTTGTTTATTACATATATGTATGTACTTTGTTGAAATTTATATGTATTATACAGCCATAGTCAAATGTTATTACACATTACTAAAATTTTTTGTGTTTTGGTAAGAATGCTTCGATTGTTGTTGTTGTTGTTTTCAATATAAAGCAAATTTGTTGTTGTTGGATGAAATGGAGTGTGTAGAAGAAACGAACAAAAATTCAAAGAAAATAACGGAATATTTCTCACAAAAACAACACATTTGTTTGATGCATATTGGCGTCAGAAGTTTTTACACACATTTTATTCGTGTCAAAGATAACTACACAATGTCATATTATATGGTTTATATTAAGAATTATAAATTTTTAATTTTTTTTTTAATTTTAATGAGTCAATATTTTGTTACTCCTCCTTTGGCATCAATTACTGCTTGCAACCTGGCCGGGATAGACTCAATCAAGGTGTGGATAAAAGAAAGAGGTAGTTTAGCCCAAATATTTTTAATTTCATCAATAGTGTCATACAGTTTTCGATTTTTATCAATTGCTCGTTGTTGTTTCATGAAACCCCAAACATTTTCAATGATGTTCAGGTCCGGGCTTTGAGGGGGCCATGCAAGTACAGCTTGATCTACCTCATTTAAAAACTTCGTTACCAACCATCCTATATGGCAAGGAGCATTATCCTGTTGCAGAATCCAGTTGGTAATTGGAAATAGCCTATTTGCTGAAGGAAATGCATGATCATTCAACACATTCATACAACCAGATTGATTCAAAGTTCCTTCAATTGGTACGAGCTCTCCCAATCCATAGAATGATATGCAGCCCCAAAACATTACAGATCCTCCACCGAATCTGTTTAGAGGCTGCCGTGCTTTGCTTTTGAGAGTTGACGGTAGATGCATATACTTTCTTCCAAAAGACCCCTGGAACTGAAAAGAAGACTCGTCAGTCCACAGAACGTTGTGCCAGAACTCTATGCGCTTATTAATATGCTCTCGAGCAAAGGCAAGGCGTTTGGCTTCGTTGTTCGGAGCTATGTCGATCACTTTGCGGACTACATAGGTCTTGATTTCCATGCTCTTCATCTTGCGACGTATAGTAGTTTCACTAACTTTCTTCCCAATTACTTCGTCCGAATTTTCTGCAATGCGAATAGGGCTTATTGTTGGATTTCCCATAGTTACTCTCATTAATCTTGTTTTTTCCCTTTGGTTTTCGTCCACTTTTCTTTTATATCTTCTAAATTCCCACAAGTGTCCTTCGTTTTTACTAAATTGTAGACAGTTTTCCGCGAAATTCCATAAATTTTCACAAGATCCGAAGCCGAAGTTCCCATTTTAAATTTGGTCAAAATCTCCGATCGTGTTTCAATATTTAAATGCTTCCTTTTGACCATTTGCGTGGATTAAATTAACAATATTACTATTTTGCGCAATCCTCTCCAAAAATCATGTAAAATGCACCTACTTAACACACAAGATAGCTAAAAAATAATGATATTAACACGAATAAGATGCGTGTAATAACTTCTGACACCAATATGCATCAAACAAATGTGTTGTTTTTGTGAGAAATGTTCCGTTATTTTCTTTGAATGTTTGTTCGTTTCTTCTACACACTCCATTTCATTCAACAAACACCAAATTTGCTTTATATTGAAAAAAACAACAACAACAATCGAAGCAGTCTTACCAAAACACAAAAAATTTTAGTAATGTGTAATAACATTTGACTATGGCTATATATTGCTTTTGTGAAAATTGATTTTAAGTTTTCAAAAAGAAAACTATTTGTCACTTGAAGAAAATTATTGCAACAATAAACATCTAATTATACCCTATACCACTATGTGGTTTGGGTATAATGACTTTGTGCTGCTGTTTGTAACAACCAAAAATATTTGACCTACACCCATCTTTAATTATACCGATCGAATCAGAATCACTATCTGATTCGATTTAACGATGTCCGTCCGTCAGTCCGTCCGTCCATCTGTGTGTCCATGTAAATCTTAAAATCAAAATGCAGGTCGCAAATATGAATATATTTTGATGAAATTTGGTATTTAATCTTTTATCGGCTATGGGATGAACGCTGTTGAAATTGGTGAGAATCGGTCCATGTTCAGACCTAGCCCCCATACAAATGACCCCTAATAAATCAACATATATTGCCATAAGATCCAAATTATCGTACAAATCTTAGTCAAATTGGGGTTTGTATATATACATTACATCCATTAATCAGTATTCCAAAAATGATCCCTAACGGCCAACTCTTAGTCATAGGCCCCATATAGAGCTCCTTCCCGATTTTCACTTAAATCTA
Organism: Cordilura impudica; assembly: GCA_963682025.1. Classification (NCBI taxonomy): domain Eukaryota; kingdom Metazoa; phylum Arthropoda; class Insecta; order Diptera; family Scathophagidae; genus Cordilura; species Cordilura impudica. The sequence goes on along the minus strand of OY821522.1, from coordinate 41,961,171 downwards.
TCAAGAAAGAAAAATATTGCACTGATTCTTCTCAAATTTTGTTTGTATTTTTTTTTTTTGCAAAATACAAGAGACTTTACCAAATATGGTCAGGATCGGTCCATTTTTGGGCGTAGTCCCCATATAGATATAGCTTCCGATATGAACTTTTTCATATCTGCAGCCGAAAAAATTAATAAAAATCCCACTCAAATTTGGTTTATGCTTATTTTCTATATTCAGTTAGTTGGGCCTGAGAGATAAACGCATGGTATAGGGTATCGTATAGTCGGTCTAGACCGTCTATAATTTTCTTACTTGTTTTTAGTTTTGTTAATTGTGTGGTTTTCTTTTTTTTAAATAGAACTATAAAAGTAAAAATAACAATAACTAAGCCGCGACCACAAAATAACGTTTTGCGTGGACTTTTTGAAATTATTTCCGCAAATAACATAGTGTGTAGAAATGGAAATTGCAATGGTACAATTTTAAGCAAGCATGCTGGAAATTTAGAGAGACATAAAAAAGTTTCATACCAACTATATGAAAGTTACATTAAAAAAAAGTTTGTGTAAATATTAGTATAATAAAAGACAAAATAAAACAAGTAAAAAAATTATAGCCCCTCTACACCGACTATACGATACCCTATACCATTGTTTTTAGACACCGTAGCTCTTCGGTCCAACTAATTGGATATAGAAAATAAGCATAAACCATTTGAGTGCCATTGTTATTAATTTTTTTGGCTGCAGATATGAAAAATTTTTTTTCGGGTGCTATAGTTATATGGGGACTAGGTCGAAAAATGAACCGACCCTGACCATATTTGTAAAGTCACTTACATATATTTTGAAAAAATATACACAAACCAAATTTGAGAAAAATCTGTGCAATACTTTTGTTATTTTTTTATAGATTTAAGTGAAGATCGGGAAGCAGCTCTATATGGGGCCTATGACTAAGAATTGTCCTATAGGGATTATTTTTGGACTACTGATTAATGGATACAATAAACACTTACAAACCCAATTTGTCTAAGATCTATGTGATGGCAATTTATGTCATAGGGGTCATTTGTATGGGGACTATGTCTGAACATGGGCCGATTTTCACCAGTTTCAATAGCGTTCATCCTATGGCCGATAGAAGATTATATACCAAGTTTCATCAAAATATATTCATATTTGCGACCTGTAGTTTGATTACAAGGTTTACATGGACACACAGACGGACGGACGGATGGACGAACGGACGGACATCGCTAAAACGACTAAGAAAGTTATTCTGAGCTGATCGGTATAATAAAAGATGGGTCTAGGTCAAATATTTTTGGTAGTTACAAACAGCAGCAAAAAGTCATTATACCCAAACCAAATAGTGGTATAGGGTATATATATAAAAAGAAGTAAGCAAAACAAACATAGAAAAGGCAATCGTGGAGTTAGTTTCTAAAAATGGTGGACCTTTGAAAATGAGCACAATATAACTGAGCGAAAATAGCGTTTTCTAATGATATCTCGAAAGAATTTAAAGGGCGACTAATATCGTTGAAAATTGATGCAGGATCCCGACAACATTTAAGCGTTCTAGGCATAAATGTGCATTATATAAAAGACAATAATATTATAATTCTATCTTTAGGAATCAAAAAACTGAAAGAAAAGCACATTGCTGCTTATTTAAAGTCCGTGATATTGGAAGTGACAAGGGGGGCGGTTTAAAAGCGAAAAAAGGCGTATTTTCATAATTATACCCTATACCACTATGTGGTTTGGGTATAATGACTTTGTGCTGCTGTTTGTAACAACCAAAAATATTTGACCTAGACCCATCTTTAATTATACCGATCGAATCAGAATCACTTTCTGAGTTGATTTAACAATGTCCGTCCGTCCGTCCGTCCGTCCGTCCGTCCGTCTGTGTGTCCATGTAAAGTTTGTAATCAAACTGCAGGTCGCAAATATGAATATATTTTGATGAAATTTGGTATATAAGCTTTTATCTGCCATGGGATGAACGCTATTGAAATTGGTGAGAATCGGTCCATGTTCAGACCTAGCCCCCATACAAATTACCCATATGAAATCGACATAAATTGCCATAAGATCCAAATTGTCATATAGATCTTACTCAAATTGGGTTTGTATGCGTTCATTACATCCACTAATGAGTAGTCCAAAAATGATCCCTTTGACCCCATATAGAGCTGCTTCCCGATCTTCACTTAAATCTATTAAAAAACAAAAATATTGCACTGATTCTTCTCAAATTTTGTTTGTACATATTTTTGCAAAATACAAGAGACTTTACCAAACATGATCAGGATCGTTCCATTTTTGGACCTAGTCCCTTTATAGATATAGCATCTGATATGAACTTTTTCATATCTGCAGCCAAAAAAATTAATAAAAATCCCACTCAAATTTGGTTTTTGCTTATTTTCAATGTCCAGTTAGTTGGGCCTAAGAGATAGGGTTTCTATACGCATGGTATAGGGTATCGTATAGTCGGTCTAGACCGACTATAATTTTCTTACTTGTTTTTTTTTTAAGATATGAATAATGTTGGATTATTTATTTCATATACACGTTATAGTATAATATTTGAAAAAAGTTTCAATTAAAAATTTTAATAAATAAGTCCGTGACAGCGAATCTCCGGAGGCATTGTTGTTTTGCGGTGAACACGACATTTCAACCAAAAAATTTAAGTTTTTATCGATTGAATAAACAACACAAAAATGGACTTTAACAATAGCGAATATCGTTTAAAAATTTTACTGATAATTTTGCTATTTTCTTTTTTAACGATTCGACTATCGTTAAAAGAAGTTACTGAAACATTTTTTAAATGTAAACGTATTTGGCGTTTTTTTTTTTTTTTGTTTGGAATTTCAATTTGTGTTTAACGAATAAAATTTATATACCTATTAGAGATGCAATTGATGTCTTCTAAATTTAAAATTATTATTTCCGACGTTTTGATATGATTTTCTGAAATTCAATTAATAGTTTCTAATTTATAATTGGAAATTTTAATTCCAGTTTTTAGAATTGATATTTTCTTAAATTTTCATGGAAAATTTAAAAAATGCAATTTTGTATTTATGTGAATAATAATGCTTTAGTAATTATAAACAATTTTTAAAAATTAGATGTAATCAGATATTTTGTAGGTTAAGCAGAATAATAGTTCCATATAACTATGTAGAACTGTTTTGAAAGCAAAAAACTCATTGATGAACTCGGTAACTGTATTTTATAAAAACAACAAAAAGTTAACATGCCAAACTTATGTTCATATTTATAAAAGATTAATGAAAAACATGTAAGAGTGTTAAATTTGGCTGTGCCGAATCTTTGATACCCTCCACCTCGGTTTGAGTATTGATAATAAATGTAAACAAAATATTGGAAAATGTAAACAATTTGTTAAACTTAATACCAAATTATTTCAGAAAATTCTTTGGGTAGGTTTTCGTCTTTTTTATTATTTCGGATTTATTTTGGTGTTTGCTTTTTGGTCATCGTGGTTGCTGATCGGCACGCATTTAGGTTATATACCTATATGCATGCGTTTCCGGTTATATGATATAACTTCTCGTTTAATTTAGTTTTTGCTAATTAAATAGCTCGCCCTAACCTCCGTTGCAAAGGTAATGGTTGTGTAGGGTGGCTACAGGCATTAAATCGTGCTAATTAGAGATGGCTGTATAGTTTCTTTTAACTGGCCAAATATTTCTTTATTGCGGCCATATAGATCGGATAGAGTAACAAAATAATAACCAAAAAAAAGCTCTCTCAACTTTTTTATTAAAATATTGCCATATTTTGAAAACAGAGAATAAATTTATAATAATAAATAATCAAATTAGGGATGCCAAACGCAAAAAAAAAATATCCCAATCATTTTAAATAAAATAATATGTTATCTTTATTTTCTGAAAAATTTCATCCAAAAAATTTTTAAAAATAATATATAAATGACATTCTCATCAAATTGCGTTTGTTTATGTAACAATTTTTATGTTCGAAATTCTTAAATATCATTTGAGGTTTCCTAAAATTCATTGAATTTTTATTAACGATTTCTGTAGTGCGATTATGTAAATTTCAACGATCCGACAATCGCAAAATATATCGACAGCTACTGTTGTTTGCACTAAGGATTAAGTGATTCACTAAGTACATACATCTTAACTACAGTCGACAAATCTATTTTTCTATTTATTTAAATTGTAAACGAGTGGCATCTCTGTCAAAATAAGCGAAAAACACAAAGAATAGAAAAAAAAATTACTTCGTGTTTGACAGGATGATTTTATGTTTTATTGAATATGCTATTTAATTTTTTTTGTTTATATAAAAAAGATTTTTTAATAAAAAAAAAATATATTTACTATTTTATGATCTTTATTTATGTATGACGACATTTCAACCTAAATATTTAAGTTTTTATCGATTGAATAAAAAACACAAAAATGGTTGTCGTTTAGATAACAACAACAGCTGACTTTAACAATAGCGAATATCATATAAAAATTTTACTGATAATTTTGCTATTTTTTAACGATACGACTATCGTTAAAAGAAGTTACTGAATCGCGGTACTGAAAAGCTTTAAATTTCTCCTGAATGGCAATATTTTTTTTAAACGTAATCATTTTTTAAATGTAAACATATTTGGTGTTTTTTTTTTTTTGGAATTTCAATTTGTGTTTAACGAATAAAATTTATATACAAAAGATGCAATTGATGTCTTCAAAATTTAAAATTATTATTTCCGATGTTTTGATACGATTTTCTGAAATTCAATTAATATTTTCTAATTTATAATTGGAAATTTTAATTCCAGTTTTTAAAATTGATATATTCTTAAATTTGAATGGAAAATTTAAAAAGTGCAGTTTTGTATTTATGTGAATAATAATGCTTTAGTAATTGTAATTATAAGCAATTTTTAAAAATCAGATGTAATCAGATATTTTGTAGGTAAAGCAGAATAATAGTTCTATATAACTATGTAGAACTGTTTTGAAAGCAAAAAACTTATTGATGGACTCGGTAACTGTATTTTATAAAGACAACAAAAAGTTATTATGCCAAACTTATGTTCATATTTGTAAAAGAATAATGAAAAAACATATGAAATAAAAAACCAGCCCGTGTATACTCTTAACATTGTTCTGTATGATATCTAGTTGATAATATTGACATTCATGTTAAAATCGAAATAACTATTGCAAAGCTAATTAGAACAAAAATTGTGGCGCCATCTACTGTGGCATAGTCACGCTGAGCAAAATGAAGTGACACTCTGTTAATGCAAAAGAAATGTATTTTCCCCACAACAAAATATTGCAGAATTTTATGTAAATAAAATAGTATACCGATTTATTTCTAACATGCAGTTATTATGGATATACATACATACATATGTATATGGAATATATGTACATATATTATTTGTATTATTTAATATGTGTATGTATGTATATGTATTTTTGTGTTTTTCTCTTTAAATAAATTAATACATAATTTTTTTTTTTTTGCTAAATTTACATTGTTTTTTTTTTATTAACAACTAGGTACTTTAGAATTATTTGCTTTATATGTTGGTGAATTTTTACTCCCTTTATAATAACTCGTAGTGTCTGCTTGTCGAAAAAATTTTGGATCGATTTTAACCCCTTTCCCGTGATCCAATCTATCTGAAACTTTGCAGGCAGGCTCGTGGCAATGACAGAAATGATCTAACAAATTTTTTTAGTGATGCCAAAACTATGGAAACTTTTAAATTTATCTACCAGAGTTCATAAAAAAATGTACAAAGGGTTAGTTTTTATTATATTATTACCACAACGACCACAAAAACAACAAGTCCAGCTATGACAACAATACAGCATTTAGAATAACAACAAGAACAATATAGAAAGATCATGTTTTTCATTTTTTTTTAACTTTTTCAGAGATTTCCCTGGACCTGTTCCACAGATTTTAATAATTTTTGAAACAAAAATCTTCCCATGAATTTGATGAATCATTCTCACTAAAGATAATCACCCTAGCCGTCCTATTGAGGGCGTGATCGTGACAAGAACAACATAGAAAATTATATTTTTTCAAGACTTTTTTTAGTTCTTCATTCAAATCTCGGGCCCTGATCGACCGATTTGGCCGATTTTAAATAGCAAACTTCTCAGGATCCTAATGAATCATTTTTTACGAGCACCCTACCTGTCCTATTGATGCCGTCATCGTGATTTCCACAGACGGACAGACGGACATCGCTATATCTACTCCGGTTGTTATAAGGATCACAGATATATAATTTTATGGGGTCCAAAATTTTTTTTTCTAATTATTACAAACGTAATGACAAACTTATATATACCCTCTGCACACTGGAGTGGAGGGTGTAAAAATGGAAAACGGAGAATGGAAATTGGAAAATGAAAAGTTAATAATTAAAAATTAAAAACGAAAATTGAAAATGAAAATGGAAAAAGGAGAATGGAAATTGGAAATTGGAATATGAAAAATTGAAAATGAGAAATGAAAACTGGAAAATAAAAATGAAAAATGGAAAATGGAAATATAAAAAAGAAAAATGGAAAATGGAAAATGAGAAATGAAAAAAGACAAATTGAAAATGAACATGTAAGAAAATTATAGTCGGTCTAGCCCGACTATACGATACCCTATACCATGGTTTAGAGACCCTATCTCTTCGGTCCAACTAATTGGATATAGCAAATAAGCATAAACCAAATTTTAATGGCATTTTTATAAATATTTTTCGCTGCAGATATGAAAAAGTTCATATCGGATACTATATTTATATGGGGACTAGGTCGAAAAATGGACCGATCCTGTCCATATTTGGCAAAGTCACTTATACTTTGAAAAAATATAAACAAACCAAATTTGAGAAAAATCTGTGCAATATTTTTGTTTTTTGATAGATTTAAGTGAAGATCGGGAAGCAGCATATAATGCTAAAAATACCTAGTTGTTAATAAAAAAAAACAGTGTGTAAATTTAGCAAAAAAAAAATTTTATGTATTAATTTATTTAAAGAGAAAAACACAAAAATAACGTTTGATGTTGTATTTTTTGTGTGTAATATTTAATATACATACATACACATATGAAATTATGCAAATAAAATACATAAATTCTATATATGTATGTATATCCATAATAACTGCATGTTAGAAATAAATCGGTATATTATTTTATTTTCATAAAATTCTGCAATATTTTGTTGTGGGGAAAATACATTTCTTTTGCATTAACAGAGTGTTACTTCATTTTGCTCAGCGTGACTATGCCACAGTAGATGGCGCCCCAATTTTTGTTCTAATTTGATTTGCAATAATTATTTCTATTTTAACATGAATGTTAATATTTTCAAATAGATATCATACAGAGCAATGTTAAGAGTATACACGGGCTGGTCTTTTATTTCATACGTTTTTTCATTATTCTTTTACAAATATGAACATAAGTTTGGCATATTAACTTTTTGTTGCCTTTACAAAATAGGTACCGAGTTCATCAATGAGTTTTTTGCTTTCAAAACAGTTCTACATTGTTATATAGAATTATTATTCTGCTTTACCTACAAAATATCTGATTGCGATTACATCTAATTTTTAAAAATTGTTTATAATTACTAAAGAATTATTATTCACATAAATTCAAAATTGCACTTTTTAAATTTTCCATTCAATTTTTGGAAAATATCAATTCTAAAAACCGGAATTAAAATTTCCAATTATAAATTAGAAAATATTAATTGAATTTCAGAAAATCATATCAAAACGTCGGAAGTAATAAGTTTAAATTTAGAAGACATCAATTGCATCTTTAATATATAAATTTTATTCGTTATACACAAATTGAAATTAAAAAAAAAACACCAAATATGTTTACATTCAAAAAATGTTTACATTTAAAAACAAGTAAGAGTGTTAAATTCGGCTTGCACTATTTGTAACAAATTTAGATGAAATATTTGAAAATGTAAACAATTTGATCAATTTAGTAATTTATTACAACAAATACTCTGAATTTTCAGCATTTACGTTTAACAATTTTAAAGTCAATAGAAGATAGTAAACAAAATATATTTTTAAATTTCGAATCTTTTTCGGAATACTTGACCATGTCTTATGTATTAAAAGCACTAGCGTTAATCAGTTTTATTTTTTCGATCTTATTACATCAGTTTGTCATTCCATTTGTAACGCATCAATAAATGGATTTGCGTCTATGTGTTTAATGCTAAAAATTTCTTACTTTTGTCGAATTGTAGGGATTTTTTGCAAATTTTTTTTTAACAATCATATTAATTATATATATTTCAATTTTAAACTTTAAAATTGAAAATATCTATCTTTTTTAAATCTGGTAATAACTCTATAATATGGAGAAAGTAAATACGTGGCTTCTTTTATAAGAATGACAAGTAAAAAACACTTTTGTGCAGTTGACTTGATTTGTGTATTTTTTTTAAATACATACATAAGTACGCCATCATTGTAGATCTCTTCGATTTAAGTTTGTAAATAAAAAGAATATTAAAATATTATAAATGTAAACATAATTGATTTTAGAAAAATGTCCGATTCGTTTTTCGATGATGCTGAAAACAGATCAAAGGAATACAGAAAACGAAGGTTTTACTCAAGTTAGTTGAGAGACGAGAAGCTAATGGGATGGAATAGGTCAAATATGACGACCTTAAATACAGATGCAAGGCTTGTCAAAAAATATTAAATTGCGATAAATCAGATCTAAGTATACATGCTAATAACCAATGTCTTAAAAAAATATCTTTTAAAACCAACAACCAAAATTCTGTTTACGTTATAAGATCCCATATGCAAGCCATTTTAATTAATTGTGTAAATTTTAAATGCACATCTAGCCATATAAAAGATGAATTATACAGAATAGTAAAAATATTTTTTTATAATATCTGTTGGTTTTTTATGTTGTTTTTATGCAATTCTAATGATATTCCATCTTATTTTTTATGATATTTTTCTTCGTTTTTATGTTATTTTTGCATTATTGAAATTGAAAATTAACAAATTAAACATAATTTTTTTTTTGAAAAATTGAAAAAAAGTAGTGTAGCGAAAAATGTAGAGAGAAAAAAGTGGGTGTAGGGAAAAAAGGGATTTTTTTTCATTAGCTTAGAGATTTCTATAAAAATCTCCTGGCATCACTGGTACCTATTAAAAAACAACGTAATATTTCACAAAACAATACGACGTATATCTGCTTTGTTCAAAAGCTTTCATAAGACTAAATGAAATTGTTACTTATGCATGAAACACATAGACGACGGAGGCTACACAAACACACGACTACAAATGCTGCTGGCTGCAATTGTAGTCGTGTAGTCAACTACTTAATTTTTTTGAAAACGACAGCAACATATAACAACAATATAAACAGCTGTTTTTACACAAAAGCATTTTTATTTCAGTAGTGCCAATTATATTTTTTTTTTTACTTTATTAAAATAGAAAAACATGTATGATTCTATATAAAATTGTCTTTAATATATTACTTATTTATAATTCATTATAATAACGTAAAAATAAATAAATATATTTACTTATTAATAGAATTATTATAGCATTTCATTTTGCGATTCATTTTTTCAACAAAATAAAATATTTCATAGCACAAATTTCTCTTACATATTTTGTTATATTGTCAACACTATTTTTATTTTGTAGCCAACAAAAATAGAAATTAGCCTAAGTTGACTACAGCAGCAAAAGTGGTCATGTAGTCGTGTAGCTGTGTTGGTGTCAAAATAATCGTTTTCATATAAACGTGTGTATTTTATTTTTAACAGGCTGTAGTCGTGTAGCCGCTGTCGTCTATGTGTTTCATGAGAGAGTTCGGCTTACTGGTGCCATTAAGTATATGTGTGTGTAAACAAAAATATACGATATCCCAGTAATCGCTTCGAAGATTGTTTTAACAAAAATTATCTTACTGTGTCTTCTTCGTGCACTTTTGATGATTAAAAACTGACTAATCACATGCGGTATTAGAAAAAGACTAAGAAATGATTTTGCTTACGTTTAAAAAGTGATTTATAGAAAAATGACATTAAATACGACTCAAAAATAAGTCGAAATTAATCAGAAAATTGGATAAAAAAGGTTCTCAAGAAGAGTCGGGGGTAAGGTAATATTTCCTCCAAACAAAAGAATATTTTGTGATCAGCAAAAGAGTGCATATATGACTGTTTTAATAGAACAGAGGACTCAAAAAAGACTCCACATGATCACTTATTGCATAAAATGTTTACTGGGATTTTATTCACTATCTGTAGAAACAGTTTTTTAAGTAAAACAAATCTGCACACAGTTTCAATTCTATTTCGTTTACAATGATACGATCACTTTGTTTACTAGCTAGTAGTAAAATAAGAAAATAGTATTATAATACAGCGTAATGATGAATTGTACTTCTCAATTAGTTTATTTTTAATGTGCCATAAGAAGTTCGGTTTGTGCTAAGAAATGAATGAATACATGTTTCCCAGGGCGAAGCTTAATCATTGCACTTTGATTGAGTTGAGCCCGCGACTATTCCTGATGTGGATAGCTCGTGCCTACAATTTTTGGTAGTTGGGAATGGCGTTTGTGCAAAGTGAAGCATGAACACATGTTTCCCAGGGCGAGGCTTTGATCATTGCTCTTTGATTGAGCTGAGCTCCACTATTATTCCTACTGCGGAATAACTCGTGCATTAAATTCTCAGTAGTCCGGGAATGGCGTTTGCCTGCGCCAAACATTAAAAAATGTATTATAATTAAATATTATTGAAATGAAATGAAATGAAATTTTTATTGAGACTTTTTTCTTCTTTTTTTTCACAAACGAAAGGTTGACATTAACCATATGATACATTACAGATGTTTCTTAGAACTATATTCGTCTTGTTCTAATACACGCTAATTGAATACGCTACATGCTAAAATATAAAAATGAATATCACATTAAAATACATGATTACATGAATGTTAAAACACAGTGCTTGCTCATGGCACTTACTCTCTCGAACAGAGCATACGTCTGTAAGAGTCGTATAAACTAAATAACACTTAAAACTACATAAAAAACGATATGTTGTGTTAGAAAAAAAAAAAACAAACATTCTAAACAATGTAAACAGTCATTAACAGTGATGTTTAAACAAATGATAAATTGGAAATCGAATCGTACAAAACAAAAGAGTTTGACAGGTACAAACATTTAAAGTTTAACAAAACAAAAGAAAAAAAATTATTTCCTATTTTTGTCTTCACTTAAAAACTAGATGAACAAGCTACTATTTCTAATATAATAGAAGAGGTAAAGCAAAGCAATATAATTAGTATGATATAGGTAAGTAAAAATAAATTATTGTTAAGTTAGCCTAAATATAAATTATATATATTTCTTAAAGCTAATATCACAGAGGAATGTAAACTAGCTCCTATTGGAGCCTGGTGCGGATATGATGTAGAAGTCCTGGTGGGAGTTGGCATCAAAGTTGACGTTGATAATGCCTATGGGAGATAGGTATGTGGAATTGTTCCAATCACTATATCTTTCTGCTTCAAAGATTTCGTTCATAAGGTGATTGTCATGCAATTCAAGACGCTCAATCAAACGTTTCTGTAACGTAGGGGCGTATTCGCAAAGTGGTGTTATCTTTGATTTCACGTAGATATACGAGTTGGAGAAGCGTTTAATTGGATTTTGAAAGTTCTTTCCTAGACACTTTCTCAGAATGGACCTCTCAAAGATTTCAAGCTCTTTTGCTGCAACTGGGGAGATGGTGAACCAAATCAGAAAATCATATATGAGAATTGGCCTAATTGCAAACTTGTACAGTAGTAATTTCGTTTTCCGAGCCAAAAATTTACTATGCATTATCCTGGAGAACATTCCTGAGATTTTTTTTGCCTTTGATAAGATAATTCTGCTGTGACTGTTGAATTTTAGTATATTATTAAAATGTACTCCAAGATATTTTATGGATGATTTAAATGTAATCTCTGATCCTCCAAGTGAGAGCGAAAGAATCTTGCTTTGCGGCACGACGTTACGGTGACATTTACCAAAGGCGTTTCTGATGCAAATTGCCTCAGATTTGGATGCATTAATTTGGATACCCCATTTTTTGTAGAAATCGTTAATGATGTTGAGATGCGCAGTGGCCTGAGTTAAAGCCCGTAGAGGAAATTCGTCATGCGCATAAATCATGCAGTCATCGGCATACAATATTGCCTTTGAGCCGGCAATACAATGTGGAAAATCATACAAAAGTATGTTGAATAATAGCGGAGCCAACACGCTGCCCTGCGGCACACCACTTTTTATGCTTCCAAAAGACGAGGGTAAGTTATTAATTTCCACACAAAATTCTCGGTCTATGAAGTAATTGGAAAACATTTTCACAAAGAAGGGATCAATAGCTAAATCAACAAGTTTGTACAAAATCGCCTTGTGACACGCAGAATCAAAAGCTTTTTGTATATCCAGGGATACTGCTACTGTACAACGCTTTTCCCTAAGATTGTTTGTGACATCTGTGTGAAATTTCAGTAATGCATGCTGTGTAGAATGACATCGCCTAAATCCAAATTGGTAAGGTGGAAAGGGACAGAACACAAATTCATTTTCCAATTTTCTTTTTAGGATGTGCTCGAAAATTTTTACCAATATTAGATAGTAATAAGATGGGCCTGAAATCTTTAATCTGTATGCTATTGGGTTTCTTTTTTATTGGAATAATTTTAGATGACTTCCAAGCCTTAGGGAAGTAACAATTGTTTAGGCAATTGTTGAACAGGCATTCCATGAGTCGAAGGGAGCTGACAAATTGTTTAATTATAAAGTTGGAAATGTTATCAATGCCGCTAGATTTTTTGTTGTTGATTGAGTTGATAATTTCTTTAATTTCAGCAAGGTTTGTGAAATGATAGCTGTCGACATTGTGAATTGAGTTAAAGGAGTTGTCAAACGCATAAATATGACGAGGAATTTCTGAGATGTAAGAAGAAGCTCTTTCATTTAGATTTGCAACTGGGAAAACGGGTAAGTTTTCAATGTACACAGACGAATAATATGTACAAAACGCTTCACCTATTTCAGAGCCATTTGAAACCGTTATGCCATTCACGCAGATTTGTTGAGGGAAGTTTGATTTATTTTTCCCCGACATGCGGTAAATCTCCTTGAAAGCAGACGTGCCTGGTTTTATTTTTTCCAATTTGCTGTTGAAATTAGATGCTTGATCGATACTAATCAGATCTTTCAGAATTATTTTTAATAGTCCAATTTGTTTGGAGAGAATGTTGTACTCCGTGCTTGATCTATCTCCGTAGCGATGGTATATTTTTTTTGAGTTCTTTTTGCCACTGATGTTTCACATGGAACATTTTCTTTATATTTTCAGGTAAAGGTGTTTTATTGGGTTTTTCTTCAATTTTTTCTGAATGCCTGGTGCTGGTTGAATTTATTGAATTCGTTAATAAGTGCATCAATTTCATTATTTTCAAGAATTTCATAATCAGGAGGCATAATAGAGGTGAGGGCAGTATCAATATCTCGTCTGAAATTGTTCCAGTTAGTGTTTTTGAATGAAGTATAAAAACGAGGAGATCTTAGGGAAAAATCAGCGTTTGCCAAACTCAGTTCCATTTTTAGAGGAAAATGTTCCGAGAACGTTGCCAAACTGGACACTTTAAAATTTGGAGATTCCATGTTTACTAAGTGGGAACTGAGAAGAAAGTGGTCTAAAAAGGAGTTGCCATTGGGGTAAGTCGACTTACTGTCGCAAATGCGAGTAATATCAAGGGTATGATCATGAAGCCAGTTAAACAAAGATTTTCCATTTGTATTTTCAGAATGGTCACCCCATGCCGTATTTTTAGCGTTGAGATCACCACCTAGGATCACAGAATCATAGCTACGTGCAGCATCTAAGATTGAATTAAGTCCGATACCTAAAGCATCTCGAGGAAGATTTGTGGGGACATAGATGGAACCAACTAGGATTTTTTAATGCTGCTGTTGATTTTAACTTCAATTTGAATAAAAGTGGCGTTGAATTGGGAGACGTCAATAAATACCCTTTTAAATGAGATTGTATTTTTCAATAAAATCGCCACACCAATAGATATTCGCATGTTTCCTCTAAGGTCGCATTCTTGCACAAAGGCAATGTCAATTTTATAATAGCGTAGGGTATCAAAAAGTTCGATTTGCCGGTCTCTGTCAACCAGTGACCGCACATTGAATGTCATGAAGTTTAGATGTTTAGGGAGCATTTTTAATTTTATTCTGCCTTTGCGTCTGCTCTTTGACATAAGGCGGTACTCTCTAAGAAACTTTTCGATTTCCTGCTCAATTGTTAGTTCTTCGGGCTGCAAAAAGTAGCTGGCTAGCTTAAGAAACTCATCAACGTCGGATTTTTTCTCAGTGTTGGTGTTAGTATTTTGGTTAAACAGGTTAGCAAACGACTTACCCGGCGAAATATATGAGTTCGCGATTCTCTTGACATTGCGACTAGCAATTTCTTTTTCCTCTTGGACTTTGATTATCTTCTAACGTTTCGTTTGAACGTACTTTTTGTAGGCGCTACAACCTCTCCAATTAGCTGGATGACCGACTTCGCTGCAATTCACGCACGTTGGTTGGTTTCCATCCTGATTCTGTAACATGCATTTGCCAGGTTCATGTTTCTGATCGCATTTCACACACTTAAATTCTGCATTACAGTTTTTTGAGATGTGTCCCCAGTGTTGGCAACGACGACATTGAACTTCTTTTTTCTTGTTATTAGGCTTCTCCCACGAGACAACCTGGCTTGCAACTATTTTGATGTGTTTAACATCATCTTTATTTTTACCAGGGTAGAGAGTCACTAGGTAGAGACCAGTGTCATAATTATTTTTGAATGAGTGTGCCGTAGAAAAATTTGAGACTTTTGCCACCACTCCTGGGACCTCTTGGTCCAGTTTTTCCTTTATTTCATCGGTTGAGGTTCTATAGTCGAGCCACGAAGAACCAACGACACTTGTTTTAGTTCTTTCGGCGTAAAAGAATAAGAATTAACTCCCTTTTCTCTCAAAATGACCATCATTTCAGAATGCACACCTGCATCTGTAAAATATATATTGCTTTTACGGCGGTTTACGTTTTTAATTCTGAAGGAAATCTTCGGTGTTCTCGCCTCCAATTGGGCGGCTAAGGCTTTAATGTCCTGGTCAAAAATAAAAATCGGCGGACAAGGCTTTTTCCTCGGCTCTATAAAAGTTGCATTTGTTGTGTTGACAGCGGCAACATTGGTGTTCTTAAGGTTGGTGATTCTGCTGCTCATGACGTTTGTAGTTTGAAAATCCAAATCTCCCAGAATAGAAAAGCGGCTTTGGTTGTTAACATCAAAGGATGTTACGTCAATATTTTTCTGGGAATCGTCGAGTCTTTTCTTCCTTTTCAGGCTACTAAATTGAGCACCATCATCTATGGCCTCTCCTCCCATCATTTCACTATGATGATTTTCCGATGTTAATATTTATAAATTTTAATTTAATTTTTTGCGCAAAAAAATGAACTTCTTCTTCTTCTTAGAATTTACAATTCAATCTTAAATATTATTGACATCTATATTATATTATTATCATCTGACAAAAAAATTTTTTTTGAACACCAATTTTTTACAGGGTAGAATTTTATGGTTTCACTACTACTTTTGAATGTAATTATGTACTAAAAGTAGAACCCTTAAAATCATATTATTTTTTGCAACCCTAAAAATTGCAGTATTTTGTATAAATAAAATAATATATATTTATATTATTTTTTTTTTTAATATGCGCTTATTATCGATATACATATACAGAATATGTGAATGTTATTTATAGTATTTTGATATTTGCAACAGTAGTATGTATCAATTTGTAATATTGTGTGATCTTATAAAAATCGCGGAATATTGATATTGATTTTTTATAGTTTCTTTTATTAATTAACTAAATTAAATATTACACCATAAAATGTTGATATTGGTGAATTTTTATATTATTACCACAACGACCATAACAACAAAAAACAACAAGTACAGCTGTGACAAAATACAAAATTTAGAATAACAATATAGGAAAACATCATATTTTTTTACCTTTTCAGTGATTTCTCGGCACCTTTGAAACCTATTGTCACGATTTACAAAACAAAAACCTTCTCATGATGTTGGTGTATCATTCTCACTAACAACAAGCGCTCTAGCTGTCCTATTGAGAACGTTATCGTGACAAGAACAACATAGGCAAATCATATTTTTTCAAGACTTTTTTTACTCCATCGTTCAATTCTCGGGACCAGATAAACCGATTTGGACGATTTTAAACAGCAAACTTTTCAGGATGTTAGTGAATCATTTTTTGTACTAATGAGCTACCTAGTTGCCCAATTGAAGCCGTCATCGTGATTTCCACAGACGGACAGATGGACAGCCGGACAGACGGACATCGCTACACCAACTCCGCTTGTTATAAGGATCAAAAATATATATATATTTTATGGGGTCCAGGTTTTTTTTCTTATTATTACAAACGGAATGACAAACTTATATATACCCTCTGCACACTGGAGTGGAGGGTATAAAAATATTGCCATTCAGGAGAAATTAATAACTTTTCAGTACCGCGATTCAGTAACTTCTTTTAACGGTAGTCGAATCGTTAAAAAAAGAAAATAGCAAAATTATCAGTAAGATTTTTAAACGATATTCGCTATTGTCAAAGTCAGTTGTTGTTGTTATCTAAACGAGAACCATTTTTATGTTGTTTATTCAATCGATAAAAACTTAAATTTTTAGGTTGAAATGTCGTCATACATAAATAAAAATCATGAAATAGTGATAATATTTTGCTTTTATTAAAAAACTTTTTTATAGAATTAAAAAAATTAAATAGCGTATTCAATTCATTATTTCATTTTCAAATAAATAAACAGAAATATTAGTAAAAAAAAATAAAGATATTAAACATAAACATAAAATCATCCTGTCAAACACGAAGTATTTTTTTTCTATTCTTTGTGTTTTTCGCTTATTTTGACAGAGATGCCACTCGTTTACAATTTACATAAATAGAAAACAAGTAAAGAAATTATAGTCGGTCTAGACCTACTATACGATATCCTATACCATGCGTTTAGAGACCCTATTTCTTAGGCCCAACTAATTGGATATAGAAAATAAGCATAAACCAAATTTGAGTGGCATTTTTATAAATTTTTTTGGCTGCAGATATGAAAAAGTTCATATCGGATGCTGTGCCTATATGGGGACTAGGTCCAAAAATGGACCGATCCTGACCATGGTTGGTAAAGTCTCTTGTATTTTGCGAAAAATTTGAGATGAATCAGTGCAATATTTTTGTTTTTTGATAGATTTAAGTGAAGATCGGGAAGCAGCTCTATATGGGGCCTATGACCAAGAGTTGTCCCATAGGGACCGTTTTTTGACTATTCATTAATGGATGTAATAAACACATACAAACCCAATTTGACTAAGATTTATACGACAATTTGGATCTTTTGGCAATTTATGTCGATTTTATAGGGGTCATTTGTATGGGGGCTAGGTCTGAACACAGACCGATTCTCACCAATTTCAATAGCTTTCATCCCATGACCGGCGAAAGCTTATATACCAAATTTCATCAAAATATATTCATATTTGCGACCTGCAGTTTGATTACAAGGTTTACATGGACACACAGACGGACGGACGGACGGACGGATGGACATAGTTAAATCGATTCAAAAAGTGATTCTGATTCGATCGGTATAATAAAAGATGGGCCTAGGTCAAATATATTTGGTTGTTACAAACAGCAGCACAAAGTCATTATACCCAAACCACATAGTGGTATAGGGTATAAATAGATTTGTCGACTGTCGTTAAGATGTATGTACTTAGTGAATCACGTAATCCTTAGTGCAAACAACAATAGCTGTCGATATATTTTGTGATTGTCGGATCGTTGAAATTTACAGAGTCGTACTACAGAAAACATTTATTTAAATTCAATGAATTTTAGAAAACCTGAAATGATATTTAAGAATTGCGAACATAAAAATTGTTACATAAATAAACGCAATTTGATGAGAATGTTATTTATTTATATATAAATTTTCACAATTTTTTTTTGTATGAAAATTTGAAGTTTTTCAGAAAATAAATATAACAAATTATATTATTTAAAATGGTTGGGGACATTTGGTTTTTTGCGCTTGGCATCCCTAATTGGATTATTTATTATTATAAATTTTTTCTCTAAGTTTTCAAAATATGGCAATATTTTAATAAAAAAGTTGAGAGAGCTTTTTTTTTTAGTTATTATTTTGTTACTCCATCCGACCTACATGGCCGCAATGAAGAAATATTTGGCTAGTTAAAAGAAAATATACAGCCATCTCCAATTAGCACGATTTAATGCATATAGCCACCCTACACAACCATTACCTTTGCAATGGAGGTTAGGGTGAGCTATTTAATTACCAAAAACTAAATTAAACGAGAAGTTATGTCATATAACCGGAAACGCATGCATATAGGTATTGTTATCGGCAAATAAAGCGCACCAGTGACCTCCACTTGGATCTTGAATACAGAAGGCGATTGGTTTAATTCAAAATTTCTTTATTAACCAAATTGTTCTTCTTCTAATATTAAAATACCTAAATTATGAAGTAATTAAATTTTATACGCTATATAAATAAATTTAATTACATACTTTTTGGTTTGGAAACCACTGGGAAGATTGCAAATAAAATTTATAAAATTTACTTATTTAAATTATATTAAAAAAACCCGAACACTGCGTTTAAGTTGTGGCCAAAGTTACAAGTGGTAAAATTAATTATTAAACATGGCCGATAAAAGTGACGCTACTTGACATTTAATTTACATATATACTAAATTAGATAATTTAAGGATGTAAATTTTAGTAGTAAAGAACAACATACAGTGCCGGGTAAAATTTTTAAAAATGATTAAAATCTAGTAGATTTTAGTAGTAGCGATAACATTCTCCCCCACAGTATGGCGAGGTAATTCTTCGGAGCTATACTCTTGAGGAGCAGCTACTTCTAAAATTGCTAATTTGGCAACTGGTCTTTCCAGAACTCCTTGCTGAGTTAGGACCTTCGCACTACGAACTTGTCCATCATTTGCCAATCTGGTTTCAACTACTTTCCCTCGAATCCATACATTACGAGGTGGAGAAGGGTCAACAATGACGACCAAGTCACCCTGACATATAGGCTTTTGTTTTATATGCCATTTTGTTCTGCAAGTTAAAGATGGTAAATATTCGGCGAGCCACTTTTTCCAAAAAATATTTGCGAACTGTTGAGACACTCGCCAACTCTGCTTCAAAATGATGCCACTGTCTTCGCAAGTCGACATTGGTTTTGGACCACTTGAATTTCCAACTAAAAAGTGATTTGGTGTTAAAGCCTCATCCGATTCGTGTTCAAGAGGAACGTACGCTAGAGGTCTAGAATTAATAACATTTTCAACTTCAGCTAACATACTCACAAGCAGTTCATCACTGAGAGACCTTGTAGGCATTATTCTGTACAAAATAGTTTTTACAGAGCGCATTAGGCGTTCCCATGCACCTCCCATGTGTGGGGAAGCCGGGGGATTAAAATTCAATTTTGTTACAGTTGAGGTGAATTCTTTAACAAATTCATTTTTATCTACATCGACCAACGCTTCACGGAGTTCTCTTTCCGCACCAATGAAATTAGTTCCGTTATCGCTGTAAAATTCACGTGGAGTACCTCGTCGGGCCATAAAATTCCGAATGGCTAATATGCAGGAACTTGTTGTTAGGGAATGTGCCACCTCAATGTGGACAGCTCTGACTGTCAAACATGTAAAGAGGCAACCATACCGCTTTTCCTTATGACGATTTACAATAACCATAATTGGAGCGAAGAAATCCAGACCGGTAAATGTAAATGGTGTTTCATAAGTACCAAGTCGGGCTGGAGGTAATTTTCCCATTTGGGGGAAATTAGGAACCGATTTATATATTTTGCACCATTGGCAGTTTTTAATTGTAGTTCTGTATGTGACTCTCAATTTTGAAATCGAGAATTTCTGCCGAATTTCGTTAATCGCTGTTTCGTGATTGATGTGGTGATAATTTTCATGATTTCAGTACCGGGCCAAGTATCTTCAGACTGCTAAAGAAATTCAGGGCCTTTAAACCACCTACTATCACTGCAAATTTGCGGAATCCGAGCCCACTTAGTTGCTTCATCAGCGACATTAAGTTTTGTAGGAACCCATCCCCAATCTTTTAGTGAGCTTAGCTCTAAAAATTCGGTAACTCGAAAAGCTACAAATTGGGCATATTTGCGATGATCCGAATTAAGCCAACTTAGGACCATTTTTGAGTCGGACCAATAAAACGTTTTATTTATTTTTATATCATGGTTTTCAGTTATATATTTTGAAAACCTAGCACCAATAAGTGCCGCATTAGCTCGAGACGAGGGACTGATGTTATTGTTTTTGAGCCAACTAGAGAGATTGCAATGGTTCCATTTTTCCCGAGACGAAAGTAACAAACAGCAGCATATCCATCCTTACTTGCATCTACAAAAGTATGTAGCTGTACGTTAACATCATTATAATTTCCAAATATTCTTACATAACAACGTGGAATTCTTATATTTTTAATATTTGGTAAAATTTTTAACCACTGGACCCACTTGGTCATTAATTCAGTGGAAATTTCCTCGTCCCAATCTATTTTGGACCATATATCTTGCATTAAAACTTTTACATACATAATGATGTGTGCAATTAGACCAAGAGGGTCATAAATGGACATAACTAATCGAAGTACTTCACGTTTCGTGGGGACTTTTGTGCAAGAAAATATTTCACTGTCAGCCAGCCAATTTGAAATTTTAAATGTTATAACATCCTCACGATGCACAAAAAATACGCCTAAAACCTTTTTGATTTGCTGTTCGGTATTTTGATTTAAACATTTTAACATTTTGACATCAGTGTGTTTAAATGAATCAAAAATAGATTGGTCATTTGAAATCCAATTTCTAATATTAAAGCCGCCTTGTTGATGAATATATTTGATGTCAGAAATTAATTTTGCTGCCTCAAGTGGAGTGTCAACAGAGTCGAGAAGATCGTCTACATAGTGGTTTTCCTTTATTGATTTTACAGCCACTGGAAATTCACTTTCATATTTGGTTGCGTTTACATTTTTTATTTATTGAGAAATGCTAGGGGCGCAAGAGGCACCAAAAATCATCACGTCCATAACATATACATCAGGATTTATATTTTGACAGCACTCACGCCATAAAAACCGTTGGACGTCTCTATCCTCATGCCTTATATAAATTTGATGAAACATTTCTTCAATGTCTCCGCATATCGCAATCGCTTTTTGTCTAAAGGTGAATAAAATTGACGGCAAAGAAGCTAAAAGATCGGGGCCCTTTAAAAGAAACGAGTTAAGTGACACTTTCTGTGATTTGGCTGCTGCATCCCAAACAACCCTCGACTAACCGGGTTTATTTTTATTGAAAACGGCAAAAATAGGTAAGTACCAAATCTTTTTATCTGGCCGCAAAATTTCGTTTTGTTCCAATTTTCTTATGTAGCCTTTGGATAAATATTTGGATTGTATCCCGAAAAATATTTAAAAGCTCTAAATTTTGCAATAATTTGCGCTCCAAACATATTAGTCGCTTTCTTGCCATATCGTAGCTGTCAGGTAAATTAAGAAAATCACATTTCCATAGTAGTGGAACTTCATAATGTTTATCCTCTCTTTGCCTGGTAAGTTCATTCAGCATATTTAAAGCGCGTTGGTCATCTTTTCCCACTAGCGGGTCTTTTAGAGAAATTCCGATGCTTTCCAATGAATAAAAACTTTTTACTAGTTCATCCAAATTCTCATCATTGCCTCTTGTGCAATCACTAATATGAAAATTATAATGCTGCTTTTCATTTCGTTTTGCAGCTGTAGCACCATAAACAATCCATCCAAGTTTTGTACGTACTGCTACAGGCTCATGTGGAGACCCTTCACGTATTTTATTTGAAACACCCACATTCAGTTCGTTGAGCCCAATCAGAATCTTTGGTACCGCATTATAGTTCGAACTTATTGGCAGTTTTCGTAAATGACGGTAGCGTTGAGAGACATTTTTATAGTCCAATGTTTGCATTGGTAGATTGAGACTACTTACTGTGTTCACTTCCATCACCATTCTGTTTTTATTTTCACCTGAAATTTCAATTGTTAATTTTTTTGAATTTATTTCGTTTCTTTTCATACCACCAGTCCATTGCAAACGCAGGTTTGGTTCACCTTTTAATTGCAAATCATTTAAAATTGACTCTTCTATTAAACTTATTGATGAGCCGTCATCAATAAAGGCAATGGTGTTCATTACTTTATTATTTAAATTAATTTTAATTGGAATAATTTTAAAAAATATTTCATTTATTTTCGCACCGTGTGTATTCACTATTTCTGTGTCAATATTTTCTGTACTGTTTGAAGTTTCGCTATTGATATTGTTTGCAGAAACAGAATATCGGTGTAATGAAGGATGGTTGTTGTTGCTGCTTTTTTGTTCTTTTTTGTCGTTGTTTATTGTGACACTGCTGGCAATGAGACCTAACTTAAAAATCCAATTTGAAAATTCTAATAAATTTGCTTTTTTGTTTTGATTATTTTAATTTACTCGTTGTGAGGCCCATTGCCTTTGATACGAAGGTGGTAACTTTTGCAACAATTCATTTAAAAGTGAAGAATTGTTAATTTCATCTGTCATTTTACAGGCTTCTATTGTTGACAGTAAACTACGAACATTAATGGCAAAAGAGGTAAGTGTATTTAAGTTATTTTCATCAACAGGTGAGGTGAACTTTATTCTATTTTGAATAGAGTACAAAATTTTTTCTGGTTGGCCGTACAACATTTGCAGAATATTTATTACCCAAGGAACGTTTGAGGGGTGAATAAGTAAATGTTGTCCGCTTTTTAAAGCATCTCCCTTTATTGATCGTTGTAATCTTATTAAATTTTCAGCTTCCGTGAAGGCACAGAGATTTGTGGACCACTCAAAGGTTGAGGAAAATATGGGCCATTCTTCTGGCAGACCGGTAAATATTGGAAGTTCTTTCGGCAGTGATTGGCGAGACGACAGGTGAGTTTGTGATTAATTGTGTGTGTCATTTATATTTGTTGATAAAGTGTTTTGTGTATTAAGTATACCCTGATGAAAATACTGTGGATTTTGTGCAGAGTTGTTTATAGTTGCACTACTTTGCTGGAAATGCTGTGGATTTCTTGTTGATGACAGTAGGTGATTAACATTAGCTGGGGGCATATATAAATTGAAATTTTGACCAGGATTTAAATTCGAAGCAACGTAAGTGACAAACGGTGGCTGGTTTAAGCTGCGATTATTTGTTGAAAACATTCGCTGTGGTTGGTTGGTTGTGGTGCTAAATATTGGACCAGAATTTGCTATGTAGGGCATTGAGCTTTGGACTTGCGGTCCAGCATATGAGTTCGTTGCCGTGGCTGATACTGCTGGAACGGTGCACGGTGCCGATTGTAATGGCAAACTTAAGGCATTAGCAAAATTAGTATTTAAATTATATTTCATGCCAGCTGCGTTGTTTTTATTAACCATATGTGATGGCAAATCTTAATAAAGAGTTTCAGATAAAACTTGTGTAGTGTTTGATTTATTAGTTACGTTTTGAAATTCGTTGAGGTTTTTTGCAGCACACTGTACATTTGTAGTACCTTGAGGATTTGGAAGACCGTCTACCCAATCTTGTACAGATTTAGAGCCAGTCTTGCTCAAGCAACTGGTACCTTTTGTTTAAATATTCTTGTTGTAGATTTTTCTCTTCCTCTAGCTTTTGAAGCTGGAGCTCAATTCGACGTAAATGTGATGTCCGAGAGATAACTGAAGAGCGGCTTCTTGTAGGGGAAGCGGCTCTAGTGGTAGAACACGTTGTACATTTGTAGGTTATGTCAGAAGTGGCATTTGTACAACTTTTATGAAATATTTTGTGGCAATCGGTGCAAGAAATCATATCTTCGTTTGGGGGACTTGGACATAAAGCCCACTTAGCATTTTGTTGACCTTGTGAAGTAGATGAATTCATTTTGTACTCACTACGATTGGCAAATATGTTGAGACGCTACAGGTGTCCAGGGGTTGATTGTTTTGTTGAGTAAACAAAAAGTATTTTAATTTGTTTTCGGCAAATAAAGCGCACCAGTGACCTCCACTTGGATCTTGAATACAGAAGGCGATTGGTTTAATTAAAAATTTCTTTATTAACCAAATTGTTCTTCTTCTAATATTAAAATACCTAAATTATGAAGTAATTAAATTTTATACGCTATACAAATAAATTTAATTACATACTTTTTGGTTTGGAAACCACTGGGAAGATTGCAAATAAAATTTATAAAATTTACTTATTTAAATTATATTAAAAAAGCCCGAACACTGCGTTTAAGTTGTGGCCAAAATTACAAGTGGTAAAATTAATTATTAAACATGGCCGATAAAAGTGACGCTACTTGACATTTAATTTACATATATACAAAATTAGATAATTTAAGGATGTAAATTTTAGTAGTAAAGAACAACATACAGTGCCGGGTAAAATTTTTAAAAATGATTAAAATCTAGTAGATTTTAGTAGTAGCGATAACAGGTATATAGCCTAAATGCATGCCGATCAGCAACCACGATGACCAAAAAGCAAACACCGAAATAAATCCGAAATAATAGAAAAGACGAAAACCAACCCAAAGAATTTGCTGAAATAATTTGGTGTTAAATTTTACTTTTTCCAATATTTTGTTTACATTTATTATCAATACTCAAACCGAGGTGGAGGGTATCAAAGATTCGGCACAGCCGAATTTAACACTCTTACTTGTTTAATATTAATATCTGGAAATTTTTAGCAAAGAATCAGTTGATTTTTTTTTTTTTTTTTTTTTATCATGAATTATCTCAAAACTTTCCTATAGGGATCAAACTTTGGGTGTTGTAACGCTGGCTGCGTTATATAATGAATTTCATTAGGGGTTTTCTATTATAGCAAAAAAATAATAATGTCATTTTTCAAATAGTAACGAATTCTCTCTATAGAAGACACGATCATTGTTTTTTATAACAATGAATTATAATAGAAACTGGCCAACAAGAAAAGCAATTAACTTTAAATTTAATTGGTATTCGAAATTTAAATTTCAATACCGACAACAGTTTTAAAGTGGTAGCCGTACCGAATATTGGTTGTAATATTGAGTGTAAGATGCAGGTGGAGGGTATCAAAGATTCGGCCCAGCCGAATTTAACACTCTTGCTTGTTTTAACCCGTAGTGTCTGCTTGTCTGTATATCTGCCGAAAAAACTTTGGATTGATTTGTAGCCCTTTTCCCGTGATCCAATCGAGCTAAAACTTTGCAGGCAGACTCTTGGCGACTATGAAAATCATTCATTAAAGAAATAAGTTGTGTAATTACATGATGGTAAGCCTAATTTACAAAGAAAAATAGTATAATAAAAACTTGGATTTTATTGGTTAGTTTTTTTAAATTTAAAGCATAATTACTCGTACACCTTATCAACCAAAAAAATTGAAAGCATAAACAAATGACCGATTCTTCATAAGTGTACGTTGTATTTAATAGTAAATAAACCTAAGTTTAATAGTTTATTAAATTATATAAATAATTAGAAAATTGTTCTTGGTAGGAAGATTATATTTAAGTCCAAATTGTGAAATAAACAATTGTTCCACACAAAATTGGTAGCCACAACGAATCCGCTTCCTGTTTGTAAATTTTATTGTTCATTTTATCCAGTGGCTTTTAGTCGTCGTAACTGAAATTACACTATTAAAATCGGAAATATATGATGACGTAAATACCATATTGTGCTAAGACGAACAATTAAGCTTGACACTGCAGGAGCAGCTGGACATGGCCATAATGAGATCAAATTAAAACAGAACCGAAAACAAATCGCAATGTTAACGACTTGGCAAAAATCAATATTCAAGGTAGGGGGCACACGTGGTACCAATTTTAAGTTGGCATGCGCTTATATTCTACACTTACTCCATCGTGCGTAAAAGCTAAACGGAAATGCTATGTACCAAAATTCAATCTTCTTTCTTTAAATGAATAATTTTATATATTAAAGGGTTTTTCAATAGGGACGCTACAAAAGTAGAAGGACAGGGACAGCAAACGACGCCATATTTCTTGCCGCTCTTTTGACATTTCTCTTCAGAAAGGTTCGCCATTTCATGATGGAAAGATATACGAGCCAACGAGTCGAAATTATTAAAATTTACTACCGAAATTCGGAGTCAGTGGCCTCAACGTTAAGAGCGCTACGTCCAATTTATGGTCGTCATAATCGTCCTAGAAGATCAACAATTGAGCGTCTAGTGGAAAAATTTGAATCCACAGGCACAGTACAAAATGTTCCCGTGCCAATGAGACAAGGAAGTGCCCGTAGTGTCGAGAGTATTGCTGCCGCTGAGGCTTCAGTTGAAGAAAGCCCAAATGTGTCTCTCACACGTCGTTCTCAAACGTTGGGCATCTCTGTGACGTCGTTGTGGCGAATTTTGCCAAAAGATCTTGACCTACATCCTTATAAGATCAAATTGACGCAAGAACTGAAGCCGCTTGACCACCAGAAGCGTCGTATATTCGTGAATTGGGCTACGCAACAACTTGAAAATGATTCGGATTTTCATCGAAAAATCATCTTCAGCGATGAGGCTCATTTCTGGCTGAATGGCTTCGTCAGTAAACAAAATATGCGTTATTGGTCAGACAGCAATCCACACATACTCCATGAGTCATCATTGCATCCCAAAAAAATTACGGTTTGGTGCGGTTTATGGGCCGGCGGCGTCATTGGGCCGTACTTCTTCCGTGATGATCAAGACCGGCACGTTACTGTGAATGGGAATCGCTACCGTTCAATGATAACCGAATATTTTTGGCCCCAATTGGATGATATGGACTTGGAGGACATGTGGTTCCAACAGGACGGCGCCACAAGCCACACAGCGAATGTCACAATCAATTTATTGGAAACCTAGTTTGGAGAGCGTGTTATCTCACGAAATGGTCCAGTCGATTGGCCGCCTCGGTCGTGCGATTTGACGCCGTTGGACTATTTCCTGTGGGGCTACGTCAAGTCTATGGCCTATGCCAACAAGCCAGCGATGAATGATGAACTTCGTACGAATATCGAACGTGAAATTGCAGCAGTATCGGCCGATTTATGCTTGAAAACCGTCGAAAATTGGGTTCAGCGTCTGGACTTCTGCAAGCGTGCCCGTGGTGGCCATGCAAAAGAGATCGACTTCCATACATAATGGCATCGAACGTACTTTCACAGGAATAAAGAATTTCATTGATTTCCAAAACCGTTTTTGTTTTATTTAAAAAAACTTTCGTAGCGCTCTTATTGAAAAACCCCTTATTTTAACTTATACAATTAAGTTTTGAACAGCTTATATGTCGTTTTATGTTTTGATTAATGTTTTTTTTTTTTATATGAAGCAAATGGAAAAACAAAACAAAAATACATTGTCGTTACTATAAGTAGGGCAGTGGTCCCCAACTATTAACTATTCAAAATTACTTGTCATGTGGTGGGCAATTTATATTTTCAATTTAAATTTATAATGACAAAACAACAGATTTATATATACGTTATATATAACACGTATATTATGATGAAACCAGGTGCGAGTTGCTCGAATCTGAGCAAATATATTTAAAACTATTATATGTGAAATTAAAGGTTGATCTGATTCTAGTTCACGATATAACAGTCAATGAATATTTCAAAAATCCCCAAACAACGCAACACACTCAGTATTTAACAAATTTTGTTGTTAAAATTGAAAATGCAATGTGATATTTAGCACAGGGTATAAGAAAAGAAAAACAATATGCGTTGATACTTCTTTTATATTACCCAGTCATATAGAATTGATGAGAGCATTGGTCCTGACTCATCTATTGGTCAGCATAAAAAATACGTAATGGGTCATTTTTCTCTGTGATTGGCATGCGCAAATGCTACAAATATAAAAATAGAGAAAACAAATTTTCAGAATTTTTTCGCAACAACAATTTACATGAAAATTTGAATCATTTTGCTTTCTTATTTCTTTTCTTTTTTCATAATAGCACACACATATTGTAGTGGACCACAGGTGCATAAGACAGCATTTTTTATTATTTATTTCATTTCGCAGAATGGCTATATAACAAGAATTTTACAGGCAAACGCATATAATATATTGTATTTGAATTTTTGGCTTGTGTTTTTTTTGTATTTTTAATGCCAGATTTTTTTATCTAAAGTGTACAAAATAAAGACTTTATTGGAACTTCCAGCAGCATACGACATAATAAAGTAATTTTTTAATATTGCTGGGGCGTTGTTCACTCTGCAGTAGATTTTCTTTTTTTGTTGCTGAATCTCGTTTGTTGCCGCAGTTGGAGCGTTTGTAGTTTGTTTTAATTTGGTGGTATGTGTACCTGTATGTGAATATTTTGTGTTTATATGCAGTGTTCCCATTTTGGTGCTTTTCGCACTTTCTTGGAGCTTTTTTCTGTCCGTAACCCTTCTTGTGTATATAATAAATAAGAATGTTAAATTCGGCTATGCCGAACCTTTGATACCCCCGTCTGGGTTTTACGTTTACTTTAATATATGGACTTATTGTCCTATTTATAACAAATGTAATATTTAAAAATGTAAACAATTTTATACACTTAATACCAAATTATTACAACAAACATACTCGTATATGAGTACAGTGATGCCCGATTTATCCCATTTTAAATACCGAGGAATTCAAAATAATGATAAATAATATCATTCTAAGTTTTCCCTCGTTTATTTTGTGAATGAGCGTGATATCAACAGACAGACAGGCAGACAGACGGACAGATGTACAATGCTATATCGAGTCGATCTGTTATAAAGATCAAGAATATATATAATTTTTGCGGGCGCAAATTAAATTTTTGATGCGTTACAAACGGAATTACAAGCTTATATATACCACCTGCTCAGTGGTGTGGAGGGTACAAAAATTTTGAATGACAACAATAAGAAGAACAACATAGAAAAACAAGTAAAATTATAGTCGGTTTAGGCCTACTAGTAGTGGTAGTATTCTTTATATTCAAATAACTTTATAAAAATTCTCTAATTTAAAATTACATTTTCAATTGTTAATAAAGATTTTACGACATTGACAATAGTTGTCTGTATGTAGTGTGATTATTTTATACATAAGTACATTCAAAATTTTGGTTTTAAACTTTTTGCTTTAATTAATCATATTAATAGTTACGTACTAAATTGTATTCATCTATCAATATTTTTCTGTACTGTAGAGCATTGACCAGATTTTTCCACCCGTATGCGCCATTTAAAATTTGTACGAACTTATAATTTTCTAAGAAATTGTTTCCAAAATAACGTAATCTGAATACTCTTTATATTGGATAACGGCCTATGAAATGTTGAATGTTTTCTGCTTCATTTAAGCTGCATAAGGAACATAGGTTAGACCTATTTAGCGCAAAACGTGTGTCATTTAACTCTATTATATCATAATTTCGGTTTGCGTGTTTACATCCATCATGTAATATAAACCTTTAGAGAAATCCAAGTTCTTGTAGAATCTGTTTATATCAAGGGCACTCTGTACGTATCTTTGTTTTGCTGAAATCCTCAATTTATTCAGTAGTTGGCTACATTTGCTTCTCCAGAATAAATTTGATATATTTTCATATTGACAAAGATGATTTAAGCTTTTCACCCAAGATAATTGTTTATCCATTAACTTCAGCGATAGCTGGTGTGGCAGTCTGTTTGAATCGTACTCGAAAAGAGTTCGGTCTATATATATCATATGCAAATTTAGTGTATATAGGTGCCCTTCTTCCATATTTGTTTCGTGCATCAGTATGCAAGTAGGTGTGAACGATGGTAGACATAGAATCTTCTTGACAAAATAACTTTGCCGTTTGTCGACTTCACCAAAATGTCAATGACCCCAAACCTGTCCTCCATATGTTTGGACCGCTCTGCAAACTGCTTGAAAAAGTTGCTATTTAGAAAACTATTCCAAGTGGCGTTTATACTGTTCTTTGTAAAGTTATTTCTATTCTTAATATGTTTTCTGAAACCCGTCGTCGGAGTAAGTGTCATTCGTAAGTAACAGAAGCTAGGTACAATCTCTATTGCCATCTCATTGCCATCAAAAGTCCATTTCTCTTCTCTTGCTCCTCCACCCCATTTCTAAACACTATAATTTCTGATTTGCTTAGGTTGACTTCCAAGTTCCATTCCTGACAATATTTTTCTATGCTTTTTGTCATTTTCTGCAACGTACTTACTTTATCTGCCATGATAACAATATCATCTGCATATAGTAATAATCTGATGTTAATATCATCTATATAAATACCTCCACCCAATGATTCATGTAAGTCTTTAATGTAGAGAGCAAATAGTAAAGGTGATAACAGACATTCCTGCTTCACCCCAAATTTTGTTTCAAATTCATCCACATCTCCGTTCCAGTCAATACCACTGATTTTGTGGTTCTGTAACCAGCTTCTAAAAAGTTCACAATCTTTGTTGAAACATCCATTTGATGAAGTTTATAAAATAGCAATTTTCTAGACACTTTATCGAACGCAGCTTTGAAGTCAACAAAAAACGTATACACTTTCCTCTTCTCATGAAACTTCAAATGTACAATCGCCGCAAGCTTATACAGATTATTTACTGTCGAATACTGCTTTCTAAATCCAGATTGATATTCTGTTAATTGTGTTTATCAGCCCATTTATACAATCTTTCATTTGTCACACCTATAATAATTTTCACAACACAGTTCATAAATGGTATGCCTCTGTAATTACTTGGTATGTTGGATTCACCTTTTTTAAATATTGGGAAGATTACACTTACTATGAAGGAGTCATCTGCAGACCCCTTATCTA
The DNA here is from genome assembly GCA_963682025.1 of Cordilura impudica. NCBI lineage: Eukaryota > Metazoa > Arthropoda > Insecta > Diptera > Scathophagidae > Cordilura > Cordilura impudica. Next base: position 41,929,992 of record OY821522.1, on the reverse strand, counting down.
TAACACCATTATATGTTTCTGTTAACTCTTTTAGCAGTTCTCTTGGTGCGTTTTAAAAAAATTCATACGGCACTCTGTCAATACCTGATTAGAAGGTTTATCCCTTTTCTTTTTATTTATTAATAAATGAAAAGGCACTAATTTTTTATTTTATCAATTATCTTTTATTGGTTTAACCGTTGAAGGTTTGCAGCACGGCAGTAACAAAAATGTTGTGATCTTGTTGGATATCAAAAAACAATTAATTTTTAACAGTAAGTCAAATATGTTTTGCAGCCTATGCAGTTTTAATATATGAATGCATTATGTATTGAAAAACAAACTGTTTTCTTGAAACCAGTTTTTATCTTATTTTAGTTCATACACAACTTTGAGTTTAAACTTATGTCTATACGTACTGTATAACAGATTGAAGCTGCACAAGTAAAAACAAATACAGTGGTTTAAGTTTGACAATCTAATCTAAATTAAATTTTAGAATAAATAATTAAGTTTTTAATATATAAATCAGCGGTACTCCAACATTTTCCCCCACTAAGAACGACAGTTCTTAAATCAACTCCACTTCTCTAAGCTTTAGAAGACGCTTCTTCGCTATTAAGTTCATCAAAACGGTCATTTGTAGTTAGAAAATCAATTTTAGATATTGGGCGTTTAAAAGTTTTGCCGTTTGACAACAATGTTACCACCCTTACACAACCATCTTTGCCGGGATGAATATCTTGAATTCTTGCAAGGGGCCATTCTCCGGGAGCACATCGTTCATCAAATATAGTCACCAAGTCTCCCTTTTCAGCATTTTTTGTAATCTTAAGCCATTTAGGTCTGGCTTGTAAGCGGCATAGCCATTCATCGGCCCACCGAGCCAAAAATGTTGCTTGAGTTTCTAAACAACTTTCCACCTACGTAAGCGCTCTATGTTGGTATCAAGTAAATCCTCTTCTGGCATACACAAAATTGGTTCACCAATCAAAAAATGGGCTGGAGCGAGCGCATTACAGTCAGAGGGGTCTGAACTTAGAGGGCAAAGCGGCCTAGAGTTTAGGCAGCGCTCGACTTGAGCTAGTAAAGTAATGAGCTACTCAAACATCAATATACGATTCTGCATGACTCTTCTTGGTGGATTTGACACCGGCCTCCCAAAGAGCACCAAGGTAGGGAGAGGCTGGCGGTATGAAATGCCACTTTGTACCGGTTGATGCTAGTTGATCAAGGATTTCATTTGGTGTTGTGGATCTATTTCGGTTATAAAGTATTTGCAGCTCCTTGTTTGCTCCAACGAAATTTTTGCCGCAGTCTGAATATATGTCAGTACATGGACCACGCCGGGACACGAAACGTCTGAACGCAGCTAAAAAAGCTTCGGTGGATAAATTTGTTACGGCCTCTAAATGTATTGCTTTGGTAACCATACAAATGAACAAACAGATATAACTCTTTGTAGTAACTGAATTTCTAGCCGTTGATTGTTTGATGGTGATTGCACCTGCATAGTCAACTCCGCTATGCTTAAAAGGCCGTGCTGGTTTTAGTCGAACGCTAGGGAGATTTCCCATTATCTGCTGAGCCGCCTTTGCGTTGTATTTGAAGCAATTAGTACATTGCCGCAAAACTCGTTAAGCGATGTTTCTGCTAGACAGGATCCAAAATTCTCTTGAAACATAAGCTTGCTTTGAACTAAACCACCATGTAAAGTTTTTGAGTGTGCATCTAGAAATAATAGATTAGATAATGGATTCTGTTTGTTAAGTAAAATTGGGTATTTGGAACAATAATTGAGGTCAGAGTGTTGTATTCTATCACCAACTCTTATGATTTGTAAGGTATCAAAAAATGGCCACAGCTGTGCAAGTGCTCTATTGGTCAAAATTTGCCCATTTTGCTGAAGTTCAAAAAGTTCTTTTCGAAAATCTACTTCTTGGGAAAGTTTTATGAGTTTTAAACGAGCATATTTTAGCTCATCTGTGGAAAGAAAACCTGTCATCTTACCGTTACCAATATTTTGTGATTTTCTGTTGCAGAAAGTGTTGTTTTTGAAACGAATTATGTATGTAGTTACACGTAAGAGTTTGCTCAGAGTGGATAATTTCGCGAGTAAATCAGGATATTCTTTCGCATTTACCACAGTAGGAAGAATATTTAAACATGGTTCACTTGAACTTTCATCATTATCATTAAGATTTAGTTTTGGTTGTTTTGGCCATTTAGGGCCATTCCACCATAAATTATGTTGTATTAATTCTTCTGACGAGATACCACGAGAAGCACAGTCAGCTGGGTTGTCCCGTGCATCGCCACTGAGCCGCATGTGATCTGCGTTGAATTTCAGCAACTCTATTGCCAGCATAAACAGGCCACCTAGCTGATTGGCCACGAATCCATGACAGTACAGTTGTGCTGTCGGTCCAATAAAAAACTTTTGAAACTTTTGTATCAAGTGAAGATGCTATTCGATCTACCAACTTAACTAATAAAGTGGCTCCACATAATTCCAATCGAGGTATTGTTAACCGTTTAATGGGACCAACTTTAGTTTTGGATTGAATTAAATAAACCTTTGTACCATAATCAAATGAACTAGTTTTTGCATAGACAACTGCTGCGTAAGCCAACTTGGATGAGTCTGAAAAACCATGCAGTTCAACAGTGGCATCCTTATTAACGCCAATCCACCCAGGTATTTTAATATATTCAAGAGTTTTAAGATTATTGTGATATGTTAACCACTTGTCTTGAAGATCTGCAGGCAGACAGTCATTCCAGTCAATACCAAGCAACCACAAGTTTTGAAATTCGATTTTTGCAGTTACTGTGGTGGGGGCTAGCCAACCCAACGGATCGTAGAGCTTTGCAGCATCCGAAAGCAAACTCTTTTTTGTAACAACTATCTTAGTCATATCGAAATTAATTTTAAATGAAAAACAATCGTCAACAGTGTTCCACTCAAGACCAAGAGCTTTCACTGTATTGGGTTGATCAAGTTCGAATATATTTCAACTCTCCCCGCATGCTACAGGAATACGCTCAAGCCATTCCTTTGAATTTGTTGTTCGCTTGCGTAGATTGAATTTGCCCTCGGCAAGCAAATTGCATAATTGAGAATGTAATTCATAGGCATCTGATATGCTATCCGCACCGGAAATAACGTCGTCGAGGTAAGTATCAGAAGTGAGCACTCTACAAGCTAGTGGATATTTTTTTTGTTCATCTGATGCTAGCTGTTGTAAAACCCTTATTGAAAGAAAGGGGGCTGGAGTTGTGCCGTAAGTCACCGTAGAAAGCCTGTAAATTGAAATCTCATCACATTTCGAACTTCTCCACAAAATTTGTTGAAAGTTTTGTTGTTCTTCTTTCACTAGTATCTGACGAAACATTTTTTCCAAATCTGCTCGAAACACATTTCTAAAACGTTCCCAGCGTGAAATAATTGTCGGAAGATCATTTTGTAAGGCAGGGCCAGCTGCCAGTTCTTCATTCAATGATGATTGAGGGAAGCGTTTGCAACTACCATCAAAAACGACTCTTAACTTGGTAGTAGAACTATCTTCTTTTAAAACTCCATGATGAGGTAAAAAGAATCCGTTTCTACTTAAATCGTTGGGATACGTACCAACTTTTCTTATATGACCAAGATGCTCATACTCTTCCATAAACTCAGTATAAAGTTTACCAAAGCTTCATTCAATTTACATTTTGATTCAACATTTTTCAAACGAGAAAGTGCACTGTAGTCTGTGTGACTAAATACTGGAAGTGGCTGACGTTGAAGAAGGAATTTAAATGGCAGTGATACTGTATAGCGACCAGTGGAATCACGAGACGTAGTCATTTTGAAATGTTGTTGACAGAGTTCTTCTTCTTCCGTTAGAACCTTCTTCTCCTTCTTCCTGCTCCCAAAAGACTTGCAATTGCTGATCTAAGGAACAAAAATTGACGTTGATAATGTGTGTAAATAGCATAGCAGAGGTAGGACCTGAAACAGTCCATGCAAAATGAGTGAGTTTCAAAAATAAACCATCACTAAACTTCTTCTCCGGCGGAAGCACTATGTCACTGTAAATATCTCCTCCTAACAACAGATCAATTTTTCCAGGTTTTGGAAAGTAAGGGTCTGCCAAAACAAAGGGTTTTAAGTTTTGTAAAGTTGTCTCGTTATGTTGGTATGAGGTTATTTTTGGTAAAACTTTCTAACTACATGAGCGGCAACATTTTCAATTTCCTGTGAATTGGGGTTTGTGTTAGGGTTCACTACTAATTGAGAGGTTGGATTTAATGTAGAATTAGTTATAGAATATTCGTTATGAACAGTGATATGGTGATTTTGTTGGCAAACTTAACATCGGGAGGATAAAAGACAGTTGTTACTAAAGTGGCCTACAGTTAAACAATTTCTACACACTCGCTTTGTGTTTAGAAAATCTCGTTTTTGCGCAGATGGCAAAGCAGCAAACTTAAAACATTTGAAAAGTAGGTGCCGCTTGTTACAACAAGGGCAATTGGTGTCTGTATTAGTGGAAATAGTATTAACGTAACGTGAAAAAGTGTTTCTTGACTTAGTTTGTTGTTGTGGTAGGTATCTAGGATTTCTAGCCGAAGTGCAACTTGATTCAGGTTGATCAGAAATAGTTTCCAATATGCGAAACGTTGTTTCTAAAAAATTAAATAAATCTTCAATTGGAGGAATTTCGGTGGACGCTTTTAGTGACTGCTCCCATTCTTTTCGCGTCTGAATATCTAATCGGTTCACCGTCATATAAATAAGCATAGCATGTTCACCTGAGGTATTAATTTCTAACGCACGCAATAGAGCAATACTAGTACGTGTTGTGTCTAAAACCCGCTGAATGCTCTTCGAAGAGCCATCCGATGAAGGAATTGAAAATAATTTCTTAAAAATTGTATGAACAATTTTTCTTTTATTATGGTACCTGTTGTGAAGGGCCGTCCATGCCAAGGTATAGCTTAAATCTATTGCAGGATATTCATTTACAATATCTAATGGCGTTCCCTTACATGATCCCTTCAAAAAACAATATTTTTGTACATCACTTAGGCCTGGATTGTTATGTACCAATGAAACAAACATGTCCTAATAAGACATCCATATCAGATAATCGCCAGAAAATACAGGCAAATCAATTTTTGGCAAACGAGCTTGGGTGGAAAAGGTTTCATTTCTAATATGAAATGGGCCAGCAAACGTACTGGATTGAATTCCAGGGGAATGTGAACTCGAAGCTTCCAATAAGTTAAGCAATTGGCCTTTTTGAGAAAAAAACTCATCTTGAAATTGATAATAAACATCATCTTCAAAATAAGGAATTTTTTCTGTGCTTATTGTATTTTCACGTACGATGGCGCACAATTGGCTGTCTCCATTTTTGAATTGAAGAAAAATAGATTCTATCACTTCTACAATAGACTGAGCAAACCCGTGCGTTTTTATTGGTTTATTGTGGTATGAATTAGCAGTCCGTTTCAAAATTACAAATAATTCCCTTTGTTCCTCAATATAATTATGAATATCCGCCATTTTTCGAAACACCTTTCAATTTTACAATATAATAAAAATTTTAAATGTCATGCATACATACAATTTCTTGTTTTTTCCAGATCACAAATTCTGGCAACAGCAACGCAGAATTTCAATCCTTTCAAATAATACATCAATATAAAATACTCAGCAATACATCCAAATTCGCTCTCCAAAGGCACAGCAATACGTCAATAGCAAAGTCCAATTTAGTCAAGGCAGACTGTTCAATTTAGTGTCCAGATTCGTAGTCCTTATCACAAGATCTAAAGGTTCCTCGTTTCGGCACCAAATATGTATGAGTCCTTCTTGATTAGAAGGTTTATCCCTTTTCTTTTTATTTATTAATAAATGAAAAGGCACTAATTTTTTATTTTATCAATTATCTTTTATTGGTTTAACCGTTGAAGGTTTGCAGCACGGCAGTAACAAAAATGTTGTGATCTTGTTGGATATCAAAAAACAATTAATTTTTAAAAGTAAGCCAAATATGTTTTGCAGCCTATGTCTATACGTACTATATAACAGATTGAAGCTGCACAAGTAAAAACAAATGTAGTGGTTTAAGTTTGACAATCTAATCTAAATGAAATTTTAGAATAAATAATTAAGTTTTTAATATATAAATCAGCGGTACTCCAACAATTACATTTTACCTTAGCCAAAGATTTTACGATTTCTTCTATTGTTCAATTTGTATCTAAATCTGGGTCTCATTGCCAAAATGCTGCACATGAGATATGATTTTCGATTTGTGGAGGATTTGGAACATTTTCGAAATATATTCCAAAGCTCGCGGCTGATATTTCTGGGCTCATATGCAGTTTATCTTGTCTAATCTCTCTGACGATACTTCACCATTACTTGTTGTTTTTGATAGAACATTTTTTTATTTATAAATTCTTACAATATTGTAGTTTTTTTCGCGCATACCTCCTTGTATTTTCTGTTTGCAGTAAGATAAACTTGTCTCTGTTCCTCTTCGGGCATTATCCTATATAGTCTAAGCATTTCAAGTGACTCATCTCTTGCATCTAAGCAGTGTTATACAAAATTTTGAGTTCTGAGTTGCTTAAAAGTGCCTGAAGATGTTTTCATTATATTTGTTATGTCTTTCAGGTTAATAACATGATTCCTCTGTTTTATAAGCTCCAGGTTATATTTTGTTTTTCGCTGAAAATCATTTTTGTTTTTTTTCCACCCATGTCAGCTTTGGTAACAAATTTAAGGGTTCTGCTTCCCGTTTTTCCAAATCAATTTCCACAATTAGATGATTTGGAAAATGATCCGACCATATATATTCTTCCACTGAAAATCTGTTAACATTCTCCAGGATATCTTGTGATACGGCGCAAATATCATTCACAGATTGACCTACATTACTAACAAATGTGAAATTGCCCACTTCATCACCTCTAGTAATACCATTCACCACCATCATTCCATTACCAGTACAGAACTCCATAAACCGTCTATTGCTATTTGTAGTTTTTTCCATAGATGATCTGATACTACAATGAGTTCCAAAATGATCTTCTCATATCTGCTTCTCATAGTTGCTGGACTTGCCGATTATACGATACCCTATACAATGAATTTTGCAAAAAAAAAAAAAAAAACATATACAAACCGAATTTGAGAAAAATCTGTGCAATATTTTTGTTTTTTCATAGATATACAGTGTTGGTCAGAACATTATTATTGTTCTGTATTTTTAAGCATATTATTGATGTTTTTCCAAAATCTTTATCATTTCTTACTCTTTATACCATTACAAAAGACATAACTAAAATTGTAAGCTAAAAGAACCATTATATTTTTTTACAAAAAAATACTCAAAATGGCACTATTTTAGTTGGACAAAACAAAAGCAACTTTAAGCAAGAACAAATTGCATTGTCTCTACATTCAAGATTAACGACTTATTTTTGCATTCTCTTTTCATTTAATTTAAGTTGATTGACAGCTAGTAACATTGTGAAATTGATCATACTTAAATCAAATCGTCGTTAGTTAAAAAGCAAAATATTAATAAACATATAATACTAGATGTAACCCGGTGTGCTTCGCTACACCCTCCTCCTCCCCCGCCCTTCTGAATTGTTATGAAAAGGCTCACGCAAAGTCCCAAGGCTCTCACTAACACAGTTATTCAGATATATCACATTTAATATTAAGTTTGTAAAGGGTGCCATGCGCATTTGTCCAATCCCGCCCATTTTTTTGTCTGACTACTCACGTTAATAATAGATAACGTACTTAATATGTATGATATTAAAAATTTACTTTGTATAGGAGGTGCCACGTCCACCAAAAATATTAAAAAAAATATAGCCTGTAGCACTTCCGATATTCGCAGTAAGAATCAGTTAAAATTTCAGGAAGATCAGATAAGTCGTTACGGAGATTACCTCCTACAAACAAACAAACACATTACCTCTTTATTATGCTAAGTATAGATCATTAATATAGATTCATTTATTTTGATACTTGCTGATATAAAATGTTTTTTGTTTTTTTTAATTCGGTACAACAATTATCAGATTTTTCGGCGTTCCTGCCCTGGAGGTACATGTAGCTGCCCATGAGAAGAACATGGATTTTCTAAATTAGATCTGGCACCACTCAACTATTGGCTTTGAACTTAAAATATCACTTTGCAATTTTTATTTTTTAGCGATTTTTGATTTTGCCCATTTTTGATTTTGAAGATTTTTGTTTTTCGGCGATTTTTATTTTTCGCGATTTTTGGGCTTGGCGATTTTTGATTTTGACGATATATTTTCCACGACAAATCACATTGATAACTAATGTACTTGTCAAAAGACTGTTGCTTTCGTAGTACATCATATTTTTGATATAGGAGGTGCCACGCCCACTTATCCCATCCCGCCCAATTTTTATTGGGCAAAATGTCGAGCCTTTCCCAATTATATGATATTAGATATCTACTTTACGTGGGCGGTGCTCACGCAAAGCCACAAAGCTCTCTCTTTTACAGTACTCTAAATATATGACATTAAATAGTTACTTTGCATGGGGAGTTCCACGCCCATTGTTGTGAACCCGCCAATTTTTTATCTGACTACTCATATTAAGATCTGATGGTGTCTTGCAAAGTGCCAAAGCTTCCCTCTTTTAGTACACCAGTTATACGATATCATATATTTACTTTGTACGGGCGGTGCCACGCCCACTGCTCCGATCACGCCCATTTGTTGTCTAACTAATCATATGAATAACTTATGGGTTTACATAAAGTCCCAAGACTGTCACTATAACAGTACTCCAGATACATTTTTTTTTTTTTTATTTTATTTATTAGTATTAAAAATACTTTAAATATTCAAAAACATTACATAAATTCATATTACATTAGTTATAATTTCTATATAAATAAATTGTATCTTACTACATTTGTACATTTTTTTCTAAATACATTGTAATTTCTTTCAAGTTTCATATTGTTTGGTAAATCATTGAATAGTTTGAAGCCTTTATAAAAAAGGGGTCCTTGCATATGTGTTGTCATGACCCTTTGGATTCGAAAATCTTCAGTATTTCTTAGTGCATACGGTTGTACTTCTCCAACATATTTAATTTGATCGCATAGATATTCTGGGGCATCACCTTGTTTCATTTTTTTAATAAAAATTAAAGTGTTGAATTTCAGTCTTTGATTTATATTTAACCATTTTAGTTCTCTAAGCATTTCGTTGATGTGTTTATATCGATTGCATTTTAGTATAACCCTCATTGCTTTGTTTTGTAGATTTTGCATTCTTTCTACCTGACTATCATTACAGCAAGTATATATTATTGTCGATCCGTATTCAAAATGTGGTTTAATTATTGTATTATAAATATTTATTGCAGTTGTTTTTGATATTTAATTTCGTATTCTTTTAAAAAATCCGATTTTTTTCCCGATTTTTTTACAAGTATAGTCTATGTGTTCTTTAAATTTTAAGTCTTTATCAATTATAAATCCGAGATGTTTTATGTGTTCAACCTTTTCTATTATTTTATCGTTAATTTTAAATATTGCTTCAGTGTTCATATTTATTTCAATTATTTTTGTTTTATTTTCGTTTAGTTTTAGTTTATTCATTTTTAACCAGGTATTAATTTTATTGAAGTCATGGTACATAGTTGCTCTGCAACTTTCATCATCATCTCCTTCCGTGTATATTAATGTATCATCTGCGTATAGGACCATTTCACTTCTATCTAATACCTTTGGCATATCATTAATATATATAATAAATAAGAGAGCTCCCAAAATTGAGCCTTGTGGTACACCGAAATCATTTTCAATTTCAGTTGACAAAACATTATTAACTTTAGTTATTTGCTTCCTATTTTTCAAATACGACTCGAACCAATTTAATTCCGTACCTTGTTTTCGATACATATAGAGTTTTTTCACTATAATTTGCCTGTCGATTGTTTCAAAGGCTCGTTTAAAATCTAAAAAAAATGCCATCACTTTTTTGTTTTTTCTATATTTTTCCATTTACTTATTACATAATTTACAGTCGTTTCACATGAGTATTTTTTACGGAATCCTGATTGGTACTTTGACAATATAGAGTTTTCTTCAATATATTTTTCTAATTGTACTTTGACAACTTTTTCCAAAATTTTTTCACAGGTTTTTAATATGTTTATTGGCCGGTATTCTTCGCATTTATTTGTTTTTGTCACTTTTTCAATTGGTGTTATCATAGTTACTTTCCAATTTTCAGGGAATTCACCTGTCTCTAGCGATTTATTTATAATTTTTAATATTGATTCTCCTGTTACGTTCCAGTTATCAAGAATGATTTTATTAGATATTTTATCAGTCAGTTTTATTTTTCATATGTATAATTATATTCTTAAGTTCTACAATGTTTATTGCACAGAATTTGAATTGTTGGTTTATCACAGTTATTTGGTTTTCATATTGCTCATATTCTATGGAATCTCTTATTAATTTAATACTATCTACAAAATAATTATTGAATTGACTAGCAATTTCTATATTATCCTTATATTCTACTTGGTTAAATATCACAGTTTTTATCACATTATGGTTTTATTAATTACTAGATCTTTGATCTCTCTCCACATTTGTTTTTGATTAATTTTATTATTAATGTATTTATTTTTTTCGTTTTCGATTTTCACTTTATATAAATTTCTTATTGTTTTGTAATTGGTCCATGCCTGATTTGTATTTTCCAATTTTGCTGTTTGGTATTTAATTATTTTGTCCTTTTTCATTAAACGTAATTCACTATTAAACCACCGATTTATATTGCTTTTTTCCCGTATAATTCTCTTATTAGTAAATTTTTGTATAGTTTCTTTAAAGCAATTATCAAATAAAGTTACATTTTCATTAATGTTTTCATTTTCATTGTATCCCATATTTTTACTTAACTCTGTGTTAAATGTCTCTTTGTTGTACTTAAAAATTTCTAATTCTTGGTTGTCTATGTTGGTATAATTATTTTTTTCAGTTTTAGTTAAAATATTTATCATTTCATGATCCGCTATTTTATTTGCATTGCTGTTGTTTACTGATATATTACAATTATTTGTTATAACAAAGTCAATTATTGTTCTAGAATTTTTTGCTATTCGAGTATATTCACTAACTAATTGCCTAAGACCATTATCATTTAGTATACATTCAAGTTGATTTTTATGTGTCGAATTTCTAGACCAATCAATATTAAAATCTCCTGTTATTAAAATATTACAGTTATAATCACTTATTTCATCTAAAACTTCTTCAAAACTTTTACAAAACTCCGACTCTCCATAACTAGGTGATCTGTATATTGCAGCAATTATTATTTGATTGTCTTCACATGTGGCTTTACATACTTGTTTAGCATATAACCATCTCCCCCTGGTTTTTCAATGTGTATAATTGTCACAAATAATGCAAGTACACCCAACCGTGTTTAATAGTTGTTTTTTCTTGGCTTCTTTTCTAGTTTCCATTTTTTTTAACGAAGTTTCCGGCAATGCGAAAACTCACTTGTTTTTTGATCTGCGTCACGTGAAGTATACAACTCTACTTTTTCAACCATTCATCCAGCCATTTTCAACATTCACCATCCAAGTGGATTTTTTAACAATCATTCATCCTGTATCATTCATACAACCATTTCCACCATTCATCATCCAAGTGGATTTTACAACAACTATTCATCCTTCAACATACATATCCAAGTGGATCCTGTTTAACAATCATTCATCACTCATACAACAATCATACAACAACTCTACATCCTTCAACATTCATACTAGCATATATCAACAACTGGATTTATCTATAGAGTTTAAGTAAAGTGGTAAATAAACTTATATACCTACCTGAATACGAAAAATCAGATCTCTCCTTTTCATCAAACGGTTGAAATGTAAGTTGCAAAAAAAAAGATATATTAAAAGAAATTCCCTCATTTCCCCTCATTGCCCCCTTTACAAAATTAAGAATCCCCTAAAATTAACATGGTCCTTCGAAAATTTTTTTGAACTAGAAAATGGAAAATGGTTTAACTTTACTAATATATTAATAACAATTTATCAAGTTTGCATATATTCCCAAAATTAAATTCCCAATTTAAATTCCCAATTTAAATTCCCAATTTATACACTTCCCCTTAAAAAGGGAAAACACAATAAATACACCGATGTCATTTGACGTATGTTAATGGCTGAATACAGTGGCTGAGCAAGGGAGCCAACAGCGGCACATATAAAGAAATAAAATAAAATAAAAAACGCACGAAGCTAATGTTCGGCACACACATTGTTGAAATTAAGTTCATTGTGCGAAAAAAGGTAAAAAGTGAAAAGTGACGACATTCAAAATATAAATTTTTACTAATTAAAAACTTCAAATAAATAAGTTGAAACATAAAGAAAAGACAAGAAAACGTGAAGAAAATAATTAAAAAAGTGATTGTTTTTTACATTTAACAAAAAACCAAAAGTTCTGTATAGAGAGAAAAGTAAATAATTAAAAAGTTATTGTTTTTTATATTTAACAAAAAACCAAAAGTTCTTTAAATTCTCTTGTAAATAAAGTGTAACGGGACTTGTGATTTATTTAAAACAAATTACAGCATACTAAAACAAAACAAAAAAATTGTACATACAACTTTCGATGTTTGAATACAACAATAATAATACTTTATGTAAAAAATCAAGGCAACCGTGGAATTTATTGTTCAAATGAATAAAAACAAACCAATATTGAAAATATAAATAATAAAATTGATCATAACCAAACGCATATTAAAAGTAAAAAACAATTATTACCATTCAAGGCAACATAATAAAACCAGTGATTCCCAACCCCAATAACTGAATCGTGACGTATAGCACAACAAAATCGTCAAAAACCCATCCACCACGGAAAAACTGAGAATAACAACTGCATAATCATCATCGTTACCTACTTTTGGGAATAAATACCGTAAGTCCCTAATTATACACACCTCCATAAAATTTGTAATCTATTATAAACATGTGGACGCTGCATTCAGAATATATACTACATTAATGTAAATATAACCACAATAAAATAGACGTTCTCAACCTACAGGGAAAAGTGCATTCTTGTGCAAAAATTGGTTTTAAAATTTAAAAAAATTGGCACTTGTTCAGATTAAATTTCTCCATCAATCAATTTTAATTTCAAAGTTAATTTCAAACTTAAACAAAGTGAAGGTTTTAAACCCAAAACCTGATTATTGAATGAAATAGCGCTGAAATAGGAAAAATCTGATATTTATTTATCACGAATAAAACAGAGGTTCCCAACCTAAGGAAAATAAGAGCACTCTCGTATTTTCTATATAATTACAATCGTTGAATCGTCATTCTACGAAAGAACAAAACCATAATTACTGAGCGGAAAATATTACTTTAAAATTTTTATACATTACATACCTGTTATTCTCCATTTTGTATTTTTTTCATATTAAATGAACCGCTGCGTAAGCGAAAAATGAAATAACGCAAGCAGAATAAAACAGTGGTTCCCAACCAAATAAAATAAAATTATATAATTTTTAAATAAAGCATTTATTGAAAAACAAATTAATTGCAACATAACAGAATTTTCGGGAAGAGTCAACTGTTAACCAACATAATATTTTCCCCTTTTACTTTTCATATAATATAATATCATATATCATATAATCTTAAACGGACAAACATAGCGAAATTAAATAATTGATAAGCACAACATTAAATTTGGAAGTGATTGAAATCGGAAGGAAACAAACAACGCCAATAACAACAACAATAGCAGCCTACTTGACAAATGGAATAAGGTCTCAGTTTTTTTTTCAATAAAATCGCGTTTATAAAAATTTTGCTGTGTTTATAATTTTTTAAATCACGATACACGAAACACATACAATCAAAATTATTCACATTGTGCCAATAATCAGAATTTCTAAATACCCTACATTACGAATAACAACGTAAAATCATTCTTTTTTATAAACTTTTACAACAATCACTAAAATTTATAATTTTTTACATCACAATATACGAAACACATAAAAACGCATTTATATAATTTTTTTATTTTTTTTTAATTTCTTTATTTATCATTTATAAATACAAGACATCAACTACAATCTGTACATCTTTTTTATAAATAAATCTCTTTATAAATAAAACCCTGCATTTTACAAACTATATTCGCTTGAACTCCAATCAGTTTCGTACTCCCTTAAAATATTTTTAGCAAATTTCCGGTAATAAATTACTCATAATGGCGGACCAATTTATCTTCGATTCTGATGACTTGGTCACGTTCTGCTCAGAATTCGACAACACCCCCGTTGAAGAACTCACAGACACCATGCTCGAAGTTAACCTTCAGGATCTTAACGATCGATGGGCAAATCTTCAGAAAAGTTATAGATCTCTTGGCACACTTTCTGATGATATGTGCGAAAAGGGGTTTTTAGAGGCAGCTAGAGGTAAATTCAGTGCTTGCACTAGATCCTTTCACAAATGCAAAGCAGCGATATTAGATCTCCAAAAATCTCTCGTTGTTCCCATTACCTCTGCGCCATCCGACGTTGGTCAAAATTTGAATCCCTCAGACCAAATCTTCGACTGTATCAAGGTTCCCCCTTGTGATACAGAGTTATTTTATGGCGGTTATGAGGAATGGCCAGCGTTTCGTGACATGTTCACAGCCTTATATATTAATCAGCATAGAATGTCTCCCGTACAGAAGCTATATTATTTAAGGCTGAAAGTTAAGGGTCAGGCAGCCAGTATAGTGAAAAAGTACAAATTATGTTCGGAAAATTTTGAACTTGCATGGGAAGCCCTTAAGCATCGTTATGAGAATAGGCGAATTCTGGTTGATAACCAATTAAAAATACTACTTAATCTCAAACAGATCACATCTGAAAGTAGCGAGTCCCTTCAGGTAATTCAATCAACTATTAATGATTCATTGTCTGCCCTAAAGTCTCAAAATATCCCAATCGAGGATTGGGATCCCATAATAGTATATTTATGCTCAACAAAACTACCACACGAAACCCTGTCGCTGTGGGAACAATCCCTTACATCACACAAGGAACTTCCAAAATGGTCCGAAATGAATTCATTTTTATCGAATAGATACGAAGTGGTTGAACGTCTCAATAGCATTCAAGGAGTTAAAACCACTTACCGTAAAAAACCGGATGCAGAGACGAACACCTTCAACACTGAAAGTGTATCCCAATATACCTGCAAATTATGTACACAATCTCATCCCCTAAAAAACTGCCCACAATTCAGAAACCTTGATCCACGATCACGAAATGAGTTTGTCTCAAAGAACAATATTTGTCTTAATTGCCTCTCTTATTCCCACTTACGAAGAAATTGTTCAAGCAAATACACCTGCAGCTACTGTAAAAGGAATCACCACTCCCTTTTACATTTTCCAAGCTCAAATTCTCCGGCCCAAAAAGAGCAATCTCGCGATAAATATAACCCGTTGGATAACCGGCCAAGTACCTCGGCGCAAGCCCAAGCATCCGCTCATTTCTCATGTATGAGTAAGCTGTCCTCCGAAAACACGTTGCTCCCCACTGCAATAGTGAATATCGAGAATCAAGGTGAGACATTCAAGGCTCGCGCTTTTCTTGATCAAGGCTCAGAGAAAACTTTTATTTCAAAACGGCTTCAACAACGACTCCTGCTCCCCACAGAGTCGAAAAGATTTCAAATTCTTGGTATAGGAGGAAATGTCGTAGGGAACTCCAATTCTTTGTGCACTCTAACATTATTTTCTCCAAAGTTGAAACTTCGTGTAAACGTAGAGGCCATTGTAGTTCCAAGGATCACCCGGTTGATGCCTAGTTTTACCGCTTCCCAAACAATCGTCCCGTTTGATGATATTGAAAAGTTTGATCTCGCTGACCCCGAATTTCATTCCCCTGCTTATGTGGACCTGTTACTGGGTAGTAACGTGATTCCAGAACTTTTGCTAGACGGCGTTAAGAAAGTGTGCAGCTCTCCACCATATTTGGTTGGATCATAAGTGGGCCTGTCTCTACAGAAACAGTATCTTCATTTTCAATTGAAGCTACTGAAGTCTCTCGAGATTCAATCGGAAAGCAGTTACGGCAGTTTTGGGAGCAAGAGGAAGTATCTCTTGCACGGCCGGCGTCAAATGAAGATGAATTCTGCGAGTCACTATACTCGAAAACAACCACCCGTAATTCTGACGGTCGTTATGTTGTAAGACTTCCCTTTAAGTCTTCATTTCCGCATGATTTACCACTCGGCTCATCCCGATCCCAAGCATTATCTCAATACTTGGGTACAGAAAAATCTCTGAAGTCCAAACCAGATTTGGCAGACACTTACAACAAAGTGCTAAATGAGTACCTCGCACTCAGCCATATGAGACTTACTTCTACTGCTGAGATTTCTTCTCGCGAGACTTATATCTCTTATTATTTGCCTCACCACGCTGTATTTAAACCCGAGAGTCGAAGCACGAAGGTGAGGGTAGTTTTTAATGCCTCAAAGCGTACCACCTCCGGAAATTCTCTCAACGATGTTCTCCATATCGGTCCCACATTGCAAGCCGATTTAATGACTCTGATTCTTAACTGGCGCCTATATAAGTTTGTTCTTAACGGTGATATTGAGAAAATGTATCGCCAAATTCTCGTTCACGACGATGACTCTCAATATCAAAAAATTTTATTTCGCAAAAATCTCAACGGTCCCATACAAGATTATGCATTTAACACGGTCACTTTCGGAGTTAATTGTGCCCCATATTTGGCCATTAGAACACTTATTCAATTGGCCAACGACTCTGTAACTAAATACCCTCAAGCCTCTCATATCTTGAAAAAGGAAACTTATGTCGATGACATATTGTCAGGATCTCATGACCTGCAATCCTCTCTCAGCGCTTTGTCTCAAGTTATTGCTGTTCTCAAATCAGCTGGATTCCCTCTTAAGAAAATAACCTCAAATTGCTCCGAAATCTTAGCATCTGTTCCCCAAGATGATATTCTCGATACTGACTTTCTTAAATTCCAAGAGTCCAGTACTACCAAAACTCTTGGTATTCAGTGGAATGCTCTGTCCGACTGTTTCTCTTATACAGTTGAAGCTCCAGTTTCCGCTGAATCCATTACCAAGAGAAAAATTTTATCCTCAGTCTCTAAGCTTTTCGACCCAGCCGGCTGGATCTCTCCAGTAATAATGCAAGCGAAAATCTTATTGCAACAGCTGTGGCTCGAAGGAAATGATTGGGATGAGTGTGTAAAACCTCACACACTAGCCAAATGGAATAATTTTGTTGAAAATTTGAAATGCATCTCCCAATTAAAAATATCTCGTTGGGTTAATTTCGCCCCCAGAAGATTAACTCAATTGCACGGCTTTTGCGATGCCTCTGAGAAGGCTCATTGTGCAACTATTTATGTCCGTATAGTTAGTGAAGCCTCTGTTTCATCTCACCTGTTAGTTTCTAAAGGGAAAGTGGCTCCAATTGAACCGGTTAGCCTCCCCAGATTAGAACTTTGCGGCGCCGTTCTACTTTCCAAACTGGTCAAGAAGATTGTTTTATCCCTCCCAATTTACCAATACGACCTCTATCTCTGGTGCGATTCATCTATAGTCTTAGGCTGGTTAGAAAAGCCTCCCTGCACGTGAAAAACTTATGTAGCCAACCGGACAGCCGAAATAATAAGAAATGTTGGAAACATTTCATGGCGCCACGTACGATCAGCTGACAACCCTGCAGATCTAGGGTCACGTGGATGCAACCCTCAGGATCTTCTCAACAATCCTCTGTGGTGGCATGGCCCAGTCTGGCTTGTAAAATCCCCCGAAGAATGGCCAAAGTCCATGGTCGCTTACGAAAATGCGCCCGAGGCAAAGAAAATTGAAGTTTTCCACACATTAATAGAAGAAGGTGATATTTTAGACCGCTTCTCAAAATGGGACAGAGCCATTCGAGTCATCGCATATGTTTTACGATTTATCTCTAAAATCTCGAAAACGACAAATCCCGAAACCGGTTTTAAATCACATTCTATCATGCACAATGAATTTCTCAATGCAAAAAATCGTTTAATATCCCTCACACAAAAGAGATACTATCCCAAAGAATATGCATCTCTGCAAGATTCGAAGACGGTATAAAAAAAGAGTTTTATGTATCCCCTAAACCCTTTTTTGGATAATAACGGCATTATCAGAGCCAATGGCAGAATCTCTAACTCTGCTATCTCTTACAATGAGCGACACCCTATCATAATCCCGGTGAAATCAAAGTATTGCGAACTGTTCGTTTTATTTACGCATAGTCTCCTTATGCATGCCGAGCATAATTTAATGGTAAGAGCCGTTCGTAATGATTATTACATTTCAAGACTCAAATCCGCCATTAAAAAATGCATCCGAAATTGTAAAATTTGCGTTATCTATAAACAAAAGATGCAATCTCAAATGATGGCTGCCCTTCCCCTAGATCGAAGCACATATTCTCTCCCATTTTCCAGCACTGGATTAGACTTTGCAGGTCCATTTTCAACAAAAACATCAATTCTCAGAAATGCTCCGTACCACAAAAGCTACGTATGTTTGTTCGTTTGCTTCAGCACTAAAGCTCTACATCTCGAGCTATGCTCTGATTTAACTTCAGGATCTTTTCAAGCTGCGTTCACCAGATTTGTTGCCCGCCGTGGACTACCTCGAAAATTGATGTCCGATAATGGAACAAATTTCGTCGGTGCTGATCATGCTCTTTCCCATGAGTTCGAGGAGTTTCTCAAAACAGCCTCGAAGGATATAGCCGAAAAATATGTATCTCATGGTTTTCAGTGGTCCTTTATACCCCCTAATGCGCCTCATATGGGCGGCCTATGGGAGGCCGGAGTGAAATCCTTTAAGACACACTTTAGGAAAGTGACTCAGAATCAGAAGTTCACGTTCGAAGAGTTCACAACCCTTCTGAGCCGAATCGAGTCCGTATTAAATTCTCGACCCCTTTCGCCAATGACGGACGATCCTACCGAACTGTTAGCTCTCACTCCCGGGCATTTCCTAATTGGGGCTCCTCTTGTAGCACCCCCCGAAGTCCCCACGGATTCCAAATCTCTAAGAGACCGTTGGGAAAGATTAAAATCCCTCCATCACCAATTTGCTCAACGGTGGAAAGATGAATATCTAAAGGAACTCCAGCGCAGATACAAATGGCAACATCATGAGGAAAATGTGAAGGTCGGCCAGCTCGTTGTCGTAAAAGACGATCTTCTCCCCCCCCCCATGAATGGAGATTAGGTCGAGTTATTAAAATTTACGATGGTCACGACGGCCTTGTCCGCGTAGCTGACATTAAAACTCACTCGGGTACCATCACTCGAGCCATCATCAAACTTTGTATTCTCCCCATTGAAACAAACGTTCCTGTCCCACGCACTTAACACTTACACCCTTAACTCTTTCGCCGAATTCCCCAATACCATTGATCACCTACACTAACCATCTTCACTCTCTCATAAACTATTTGCATCTCTTATTAATGTTTATTTTACTCCGCAGGGCACCAAGGAACCCAAATATCCACCAGTGCTTGATTTGTAAACGTTTTCACTCTCTGCGCTTCTGTAAGAGATTCTTGGCCATGAGTGTCGAAGGGCGTAGGCGAGTTGTACGCCAGCACGGGTACTGCGACAACTGTTTGGCTCGGTCGCATCGCAGCGCAGACTGCTCGTCGGCTGACGTTTGTCAAAGATGTGGGTGGGCGCACCATACGCTACTACATTCGAGTCACCGCCAAAATGTGTCCCAAACGATTGACCGACAATTTCAACATAGACGCCGTTCGACGCACCGCCAACGCACGCCATCTCAACAACAATCATCAAACTCACGACGTGGACAAACTCGGCAACGACGACCCTCACGGCAACGAGGATCTCCTCAGCGACAAAGGTCCTCTCGAACCAACACCCACCAATCACCAGCCACCACTCGGGCGAACCCCAACACACCCTATAGCCCTCGGCGTATTCTGCGTGGAGCTCTACGGGCTTTAACGCAGTTGGCCAAAACCCTTTAAACTGTAAATATTGGTCTTACAGACCAAGGGGCCCAGGATGTTTAGCGTATAACCATCTCCCCCTGGTTTTTCAATGTGTATAATTGTCACAAATAATGCAAGTACACCCAATCGTGTTTAATAGTTGTTTTTTCTTGGCTTCTTTTCTAGTTTCCATTTTTTTTAACGAAGTTTCCGGCAATGCGAAAACTCACTTGTTTTTTGATCTGCGTCACGTGAAGTATACAACTCTACTTTTTCAACCATTCATCCAACCATTTTCAACATTCACCATCCAAGTGGATTTTTTAACAATCATTCATCCTGTATCATTCATACAACCATTTCCACCATTCATCATCCAAGTGGATTTTACAACAACTATTCATCCTTCAACATACATATCCAAGTGGATCCTGTTTAACAATCATTCATCACTCATACAACAATCATACAACAACTCTACATCCTTCAACATTCATACTAGCATATATCAACAACTGGATTTATCTATAGAGTTTAAGTAAAGTGGTAAATAAACTTATATACCTACCTGAATACGAAAAATCAGATCTCTCCTTTTCATCAAACGGTTGAAATATAAGTTGCAAAAAAAAAGATATATTAAAAGAAATTCCCTCATTTCCCCTCATTGCCCCTTTTACAAAATTAAGAATCCCCTAAAATTAACAATACTAACATCCAGTATTTAGCACCTTCTATCTTTTCAATAATTTTAGTTAGTTTCCATATCTTTTTAAAATAAATAATGACTCCACCAGTTCTTGTAGAAGTAGAAAACGATAAAATATTAACATATCCTTGTAATATAATTTAATTTTCTTCTATGTCTTTTGTAATGTGGGTCTCCGAAAGTATAAATAAGTCCTAGTTTTCATTCGATGCAATGACTTCCACTTGATTATAATTATTTACCAATCCTTGTACATTTGTGTATAGAGCACGTATATTCTTTGATTGTTAAACTGATAAGCCAATTTTTCTCATTTTTAAATTCAATTTATTCTGATAAACGGGGCATTCTCTACTGTTTGTAAAATGGTTTTCATCTAAATCCATATTTAGTTTATTGTTCATTTTTATGCAATTTATACATTTCATTATCTGCTCCATATTTTTGCATTCTTTTGTTTTATGTTGTCCATGACATATCCTCTACATTTAAGGCACTGCGTTACATCTGTTCTATCGTATACTCTACATCTTTCCCATCCTATATTTACTTTCCTTGCTTCTATCATTTTCGTATATGTTTCGTTATCAACTGCCATTTTTACATTATATATTGTTTTATTATTTCTTTTGATTTGATATTTTTCTATTATTTTGAGTTCTGCATTAGAGATACTTGGGTTCTTTTCTCAATTATTTCCTCCTCTTCATGTACAAAAGTCATATCCGTAATTTTAACTCTTAGCTCATATCCTTCTGTTAACTAGTTTTCTATTGCACTTTTTATTTTCTCTCTTTCTTCACTATTCTCACTTTGGATTACAACCGTTCCATTTCTTCTATTTTCTACGCCTGTAATTTTTAAATTAACTGGATCAACTTTATCATTTAGTGCTTCCCTTGTTTTTTCTACCCCTTGTTTCTCCTTTGGTTTTACAATTAATGGCACCTGTTTGTTAGCATCTGGTAGCACTGTTTTTTTTAACCGACTCTGCATATGTTTGTTTTTTGTTGGTTTCTTTTAATACCTTCTTTATTTCGTTACACATACTTTTGTTTTTTTCTTCTATTGACTTGCACATTCCTTTATTGTTGTTTTCAAAATCATTTACATTAATATATAATTTTTTAACTTCTTCCAAATTTTTTTCACATGATTTTTGAACAGTAACCATTTTTTTAACCTTTCTTCGTATCTTTTTTCTATTGCCTCTAACAATTGTTTTATTTCCCCTCGTTTTGTTTTAATGATGATGAAAATTCGTGTTTATAATCTACCAGGTTTTGTTTGCTTTTATGTACATCTTCTTGTATATCTCTTAGGATCATATCGACATTGTGAATGTACTGGATACAATCCTCACATACAAAACGTAAAAAATTACTTTCTTGCAAAGTTTTTTGGGAATACTGATCGATACCGGAACACTTCATAGAACTGTGATATGTTTTTTTACACACCCCCTCACATTGAATACCCGTTTCCCCACGAATGGATGATTTGCATTTACTGCACTCAGCCATGACTGAGTGCTTTTATTGTTTATTATTATAAAAACGTTTGTTTTTATAAAAACTTTATTTTCCACTAATTATAATTAGTATTTTTTATGGTTTTTAATAGTCCTGTCTATTTTTTTAAAACCAATTATTATTTTATTTTATTATTTTTATAGAGCTTTAGTTTTTACACTTCTCTATATATGGCGTTGCCACTTTATATGGCATTATATATTTTATTTGTATGGCAGGTACCATGCCTATTGGTCCGATATTGCCCATTTTTTGTCCGACTGCTCACATTAATAATAGGTGACATCAGACAAATTTGAAAAACTCTCTCTATCATAGTACTCGAGATATATAACATTGAATTATTACTTGTATGGGAGGTACCACGCCCATTTCTCCGATCCGGCCCATTTCCGGCGTGGCTACTAATATTAACAATAGGTGACCTCACACAAATTTGCAAAGCTCTCCCTATCATAATACTCAATATATGTATATGGTATTAAAAATTTACTTTGTGTGGGAGGTGCCACGCCCACAAAAAATATTAAAAAAATTATAGCCTATAGCACTTCCCATATCCGCAGTAAGTCTCTGTGAAAATTTCAGGAAGATCAGATGGCTAGTTACGGAGATTACCGCCTACAAACAAACAAACAAACAAACACACATTACCTCTTCATTATATTAGTATAGATATCGGCTTATAAAAAAATATAAAACAACAAAACCTCAAAAAAAAAATCGCATTTGGGAGCAGCACTACGGAAGACAAATGAAAGGACAGACCGTCACAATGTACAAATTGTTCAAAAATAACCATTTAAATCATCAAAAACTATTTTAAATGAGAAAAATTTAAATATAGAAGGACTGTTAGTCGCCGAACATTAGAAACAGGTTTCCGAAGCTTCAGGCCAACAAAGAAACCACCGCTCACTAAGAAATATTTGACATATTTTTATTTATTTCAATTCTTCTTCAATTTGCTGAGAAAACTCAATTATTAAAAATTGCGATATCCATAAGATTTTAACATTTTATAAGATTTTCTTAAATTATAATTTAACAGAACAGGGTGTTTGCTAATTAAGAACTGAATGTTGTTTTTAAGGTTACTTGGGACGCTGAATCAAAATATGCACTTGGTTTTTTTTTTACCAGCTCGAGTTTTCACGACAAACCGTTGTGTCCGTACTTAAGGCACTTCCACTACTTATATTGGAATAACTTGAAAACGGTTCAATCAAATTAAAAAAAAAAATGGCTGAGTAATGGTTGTTTAAGTAAAAATAAAAGCAAGTAAGAAAATTATAGTCGGTGTTGTGAAACAGAGTTTCACATGCATGTAATATTGTACAAAGATAGTATAAGACTAGTATAAGATTAGATCATTGATACCTGTACTAATAATAATAATAATATTAATAATAATAATAATAATAATAATAATAATAATAATAATAATAATAATAATAATAATAATAATAATAATTATAATAATAATAATAATAATAATAATAATAATAATAATAATAATAATAATAATAATAATAATAATAATAATAATAATAATAATAATAATAATAATAAAAATAATAATAATAATAATAATAATAATAATAATAATAATAATAATAATAATAATAATAATAATAATAATAATAACAATTAAAATATAACATAACAGAAACAATAATAATACTACAAGTAACCATAACTGAAATATAAATTCATTTAATTAATAACGATCGATTTTTCTCGAGCGTAGTTATTAAATGTTTATTCAAGAAACATACATACAACCCAATTTGGCATGGTAACGTGCATTGGCCCATTTGCTTATGTTTGAATTTTTTGTCACTTTCAATGTGGAGCAATACGATATTGTTCCGCATTGACAGGTGTTGTGCTTATTTTTTTTTGGTTACCATGCGTTGGCTTGCTTATGATTGTATTTTCTTTTTAGAGTTTTTTTATTTATTGCTTACTTAATTTTCTTTTGTAAACTTCCGCGTATATTAAATGTAAACGTATGTCTTTTTGTTTTTCCCACGGTATTTGCAATATTATTGTTTGTTTTCTTTTTGTTATTGGTTAAGTATGCCATGACCATGAACTGCATTGCGTTATGGTTAATGTTTGTTTTTTTTTTTATTATTAATTTTACATTATCAATGCAATTTTTATTTTTTCTTTGTTGTTATAGTTATTTTTAATTAGTTTTAAGATAGTGTATTTGGGCCATAAGTGTTCGGAGAATGGAGCCAGAAAAGGTGAAATGCGTTAAGGATTTTCCGCCACCAAGGAACAAAAAGGAAGTGCAATCCTTTTTAGGACTGGTAAATTATTACCGTAAGTTCATTCCCGGGACGGACAACATTGCCTTGCCAATAAATAAATTGCTTGCTGCCAGCATGCCTTCGAGGAGCTTAAAAAGGCGATAATGTCGCCTCCAGTGTTGGCATACCCTGATTTTTCAAAACCTTTCGTATTGACCACGGATGCTGGGAGCAAAAGTTGTATTCATCATGAACTGGCTTGCCAGAGACGTGATACAATGGCCTATAACCTACCTCCAAGTGGTGCTCCTGGGCAACGCTAGGCAAAGCCAGTTAATTCTGGTCATTATTCCTAGCGGCTAAAGGTGAAGGAAGAGAAATGTCTGCCAGTGCAATCCCGTACGGGGGATAACTGGTAGTTACTAAATTTGCCAATTGGTAGCGAAGCCTAACCAAAAGGCGCTAAATTTGGTACTGCGGGGAGATCGAATTGCCCAAAAAGAGGACTCTTCGACTTCTTGCGGAGAATAAGCGAACCATAACATAGGGATCTAATGGCTAACTGGTGGATCGTGAAACATCCAACCAGATGAAAAGGTTGTCACACCCCTTTAATATATGTGAATCCAAGTTGAAATGAAGGTATTGTTGGACCACATTACGAACGTGGCACTAGAGGCTTTCGAATCTGATGTGCAGAGGAGATCGCTGTGTGTGACTAGTAGGGGTGGTAAGAGCTGGTATATGCGTTGTATGGGAATGCTGGTATATGCGTTGTGTGGGTGGCATGAGTGGAAGATGAGTCGCAAGATGAATCGGATGCAAGAATGTCGGATGTAGCGTGAGTAAAAGTCTTTTGACGATACAGGAGTGCGTGGAAATAGATCAGAAAACTATGTTATGGTAAGCAAGGTCAATGCAGAGGTCTTTGACGAATCTTTTACGATCTCATTGGGAACGGCCCCTCGGGGAGTTTCGCAGTGGCTGTGGTGCCCGTATCGCGGGCAGATCACAGATCGATGTGGAGGTGCATTCACCCAGGTGTTGCTACCTCTAAAGCAAAAGGGTTTTAGGTAGGCCCGACACAATAACAAAGTGTGGAGTAGAGCCGTACAACATCACTCCAGCTTGTAACCGTCTTATGGCGGGGCGAAGGCAAGACGCATAGTATCTCTCCATGTGCTAAGACCACCGTGTGGTTAAGTCGACAAGACAGTCACACACGTAAAACCCTTATGACTTCTGACCACGGATGCTAGCGGTGGAGCGATAGGAGCGGTTCTTTCCCAGGATAGTGGCGGGGGTGATCGTCCCATTGCGTTTGCAAGCCGTGCGTTGAATGGGGCGGAAACTCGATACTCCACGATAGAGAAGGAGTTTCTAGCAATCGTATGGGCGGTGAAAAATTTTCGGCCATACTTGTTGGGTCGGCACTTTAAGATTTTACCGATCATCAACCGCTGAAAGGCATTGCAAACTTGAAGGATCAAACATCAAGGATGGCGCGCTTTAGACATAAGCTGTCAGAATATGATTTTGAAATCTGGTACAAGCCGGGCAAGAAGAATCAGAATGCGAATGCACTGAGCAGGATACCATATTCGACGGAGGAAATACTGATGGTTAAAACTAGGGCCATGTCGAAGGGCGAAGGAAAAAATAATGCGGGGAGCTCAGGTCACGGGAAGGACAAAGAGGTTCACAGCGGGAACAAAGAGAGTAGTGAAAAAGGTCCAAGAGATGTTAATGACCCACCGCTCAAGGTGGTGGTCGATGAGAACCAACGTGTGTGGTGTTGAAGGATCCTAAAGAGATCGTGACAGTGTTAAAGGATTTTCACGATAGTCCTTTGAGCGGTCACGTGGGTGTGCAGGCGACCGTTAAAAGGATAAAGAGGCAATTTCGCTGAGTCGGCATGCACAGGGATATTAAACAATATGTGAAGAAGTGCGTTAAATGTCAGCAAAATAAGAGTGCCAAGAAAACGTTTATGCCGACGGTCGATACTCCTAGTCGCTATATATGATATATATGGATATGGTGGGACCTCTCTCTGAAAGCACTACGGGTAACAAATTGATATTGACTTTTCAAGATGATTTTTCGAATTTATGTTGTGCGCAGCAATGCCGGATGGGGAGGCTAGTACTGTGGCGAAAATTTTCTTTAACGAAATTATAGCCAAGTATGGGGTTCCAAGCATGCTGGTCACGGACAACGGGACAAATTTCATGTCAAAGGTGTTTTCGGATACCTGTAGGATGTTAGGGGTCAAGAAATTGAACATCACTCCATATCACCCGCAGGCAAACGGTTCATTCGAAAGGAGTCACCGTCCTTTGGCGGAGTACCTGAGGAGCTCCGTCAAGGAGGATGGCAGCAATTGGGACCAATGGTTGGCACCGGCTATGCATGTGCACAACAACACTGTACATTCATCTACGGGGCAGACCCCATTTAAGACATTATACGGTTTCGACATCGACTTACCCACCAACCTAAGTAGAAAATGTACACCACTTTACAATGCGGATGACCCAAACAAGGTCCTTAAATATCAGATACAGCGCTCGCATGAACTAGTGCGAAAGAATCAGACGAGGGCTAAGTTGTTGTCGAAAAAGGCTTATGACAGGAAGGTAAATGCTGTGTCCTTTGCAGAAGGTGATAGGGTGCTTGTTAGGAACAACACCAGGAAAAATAAGTTTTCACCCATTTGGACTGGACCTTATGAGATAGTTGGGGTAAACAGCCCGGTAACGTCCACGGTGCGCATAAAGGGGAAGAATCGTAAGTGGCATAATAACCACTTACGGGCGTTCCACCAGTGATCGCATTATTTGGTCTGAAATCATTCCATTTAATATACATGTCCATGATGAAGGTTTTGTTTTGTTGTTTATTTTAGTAATTGTGTATTTGAAGTAGTGAGGGGAAGGTTGGGGGTTTACGCGTAACCGGCCGACAAGTGGCTCCCACCAGGAAGCCTCAGTTTTTTTTATATGGAGGGTGACGCCATGTGTAGTGGGCACACCTCAGTGGTTGAGAATGGTTCAACGGATTGAATCTGGTATGGGGAGTCAGAAGCGAGTATCGCAAAATTCGCGGCATACACTGTGAGGAGGGTTTTTGCCGAGAATAGCCCCACAGTGGCCAGGTTCCGGTTTGCGGAATGCAGCAGGAAACCGTTCTACTCCGGAGAAGGATGACGCGTTGTGTGTGGTCATGCCTTATATGGGTGGCAGTGTTTAGGAAGGACACGTGCCTTAATTTGTTGTTATTTATTTTGAAGTGTTTTGGAAATTTTAGGTTGAACATGTGTATACAAGGGGGCTTAGATATGATTTCGGTCGGACCACCGATGGATCGGCTTGCTGGGTCTTATTGCTGTAGAAATAGGAATAGCTCTGCTGTTGGGCAAAAGTGCTTTTTCGTGCGGATCTGTGTCCGAAGCAAATCGCAATTAAGTGAAGGTAATAGTTGCTGGTGTCTTATTGCTGTAGAAATAGGAATAGCTCTGCTGTTGGGCAAAAGTGCTTTTTCGTGCGGATCCGTGTGCGAAGCAAATCGCAATTAAGTGAAGGTAATAGTTGATAGTTAGTTTATTGAATGTGGTTGTAGTTTTTTTATTAGAGCAAAAGTAACCATTCATTAAAATACAGTGATTTGAGTTGTTTTTCTGTCAAAGGTGTAAATGCGTATTGGTATTATATTAGCTGAGTATTGGTTTCTTTTTTTTCCCTATGACATTTCTCTTTTAGCATAGGTTGGAGATAACTGGAATTCGGAGTCGTCTGGATAGTCGCCGCACTCCTACGGTTGGGCCGACGAGGCACACGAGATACTTTTCGGACGCAGCGGACACTCTGATGGAGGAGAAAATATATTTAAAAGAAAAAAATATATATAAGAAAAGATATTAAAAAAAATAGAAAAAAAAATAATAATAAGAAAAGATGGGAAATCTCCCCATGTAAAAAAAATATATATATAATAATAACGAGAAAAGATGGGAGATTCCTCACGTTTTAAAACTAAAAACGATTGAAAAAAAAGAAAAAAATATATATATAATAATAATGAGAAAAGATGGGAGTTCTCCTCACCTAGAAAAAAAAAATTTTAAAAAATAAAAAAAATATGGTTGAAAAAAAAAATATATATATAAGTATAAAAAAATCAAGAAAAGATGGGAGGCCCCCTCCGTAAAAAAGAAAAGAGTAATAAGGATAAGAAAAAAAAAAAAGGGAGGTCTCCCCATACATACATATTTAAAAAAAAAAAACAAAAACAAAAAAACAATGCATATATATAGATAATAGCATACATATTTGTTAAAAAAAAAAGGAAGAAGATATAGAGATCAAACATCTATATCTACTTAAAAACACATATTTTAAAGAAAGAAAAAAATGGTAGTATACATACTTGTTAAAAGAAAAAGAATATATAGATATTAAACATACATATTTAAAAAAAAAAAAACTACATATTTAAAAAATATATATATATATATATATTAACATACATAAAAAAAAGGAAAATATGAATACATATTTAGAAAAAGAAATAATATATTTAAAAAAAAAGAAGATATATTAAGATATACTCTAAGCATACACATATTGAGAGAAATATATTAAAAAAAAAAAAAAAAAGAATATGTACATATTATATAAGTAGAAGAAAGAATTTGGAAAAAGAGAGGAAGGAATTAATCTTTAAATAGCTATTGTTCAAAAAAAAAAAAAAAAGAAGGAATTATTGATTTACAATATGAGTAGAAAATATATCTATAGTTTAGTTAGTTGCGAATAGTATAGGAAATGCTCCTTTTTTGTTATATTAGTAAAGTTAGGGAATTCCAACCCAAGTCCACTGAGAGCGATGCTGATCAACATTCATCTGGAAAGAGATAAGAATTCAACGTGTTGAGTAAAGAGCCACTGACTAAAGATCAGCTGTAAGAGTGAAGTGCGAATGGGTCCATCGAGAATTTGGTATGTGATTGGCTATTCATTGGCTTATGCCCACACAAATTGGAAAGGCCGTTGTGACAAGATATGGTTGTTCCGGGTTAGCTGACGAGATGGCCAGAGGAGCAAGGGTTCAAGTTGTTTCATAAATCATATCATCTGCCTCGGGCCTTCGATGACATAGTTCAGCAAAACAAAACTCCTGTTTAGTTTGTGAGGAGTGCTGCCAAGAGGAAATGGCCAAAATGAGCTATGTTGGTTTGGCCTGGCAGTAAGCTAAGTCCTGTGGCGATGAATTAACCATTCGCATCCCTTTGCATTATTGAAGGTCATCGTAGAATGGCCAGGGCTTATATTGAATATTACGGTAAGCGCCAACGAATTCGATACACCAACGCCTGTGGTCTCGTGGGAGATTATGCATTCCGCCGGAAGTATTGTCATGAGTTTGCAGCAGGCCAAACCTCATTTTGTTTGTTATGATTCTGTATTGGAACTCAATCATCAATGTCGTCGGATCGCCTTTTGTACTTCATCAAGGCGACAGGCCAAAATTTGTTTTACGAAGCGGCCAGCCAAAGTCAGTTTTTACAAAGAAGGTGGCCAAGAATCCGTTTTATGAACCAACAGGCCAACGGTTATCATGGTGTAGTATTGGAATCGAATCACAGGAATGGTTATATGCAACGAGGTGAAAGTTAACGGTCATGCACATGCTAGAGTAAAAAGACGCATTGTGGTGCCCAATCAGTAAACCAGACGGCGACTGTCGAAATTATCGTCATTAGTAGTATCTTCATCATCAGCATTGGTTCCGGATTCGTCCTTATCAGTTTTGTCATTATCAGCAGCCTTAACACCAACATTATCATCAGCAACAACATTATCACCAACATTAACATCATCTACAGCATCAACATTATCATCATCATCAGTAGCAGCAGAATCAACAATAGCGGCAGCAGAAGCAGCATGCCAGTTCAGTGTCGCTGGTAAACGATGTGGGAATCGTTTCCGTGGAAAGGGGAGGAATGTTGTGAAACAGAGTTTCACATGCATGTAATATTGTACAAAGATAGTATAAGACTAGTATAAGATTAGATCATTGATACCTGTACTAATACTAGTAATAATATTAATAATAATAATAATAATAATAATAATAATAATAATAACAATAATAATAATAATAATAATAATAATAATAATAATAATAATAATAATAATAATATAATAATAATAATAATAATAATAATAATAATAATAATAATAATAATAATAATAATAATAATAATAATAATAATAATAATAATAATAATAATAATAATAATAATAATAATAATAATAATAATAATAATAATAATAATAATAATAATAATAATAATAATAATAATAATAATAATAATAATAATAATAATAATAATAATAATAATAATAATAATAATAATAATAATAATAATAATAATAATAATAATAATAATAATAATAATAATAATAATAATAATAATAATAATAATAATAATAATAATAATAATAATAATAATAATAATAATAATAATAATAATAATAATAATAATAATAATAATAATAATAATAATAATAATAATAATAATAATAATAATAATAATAATAATAATAATAATAATAATAATAATAATAATAATAATAATAATAATAATAATAATAATAATAATAATAATAATAATAATAATAATAATAATAATAATAATAATAATAATAATAATAATAATAATAATAATAATAATAATAATAATAATAATAATAATAATAATAATAATAATAATAATAATAATAATAATAATAATAATAATAATAATAATAATAATAATAATAATAATAATAATAATAATAATAATAATATAATAATAATAATAATAATAATAATAATAATAATAATAATAATAATAATAATAATAATAATAATAATAATAATAATAATAATAATAATAATAATAATAATAATAATAATAATAATAATAATAATAATAATAATAATAATAATAATAATAATAATAATAATAATAATAATAATAATAATAATAATAATAATAATAATAATAATAATAATAATAATAATAATAATAATAATAATAATAATAATAATAATAATAATAATAATAATAATAATAATAATAATAATAATAATAATAATAATAATAATAATAATAATAATAATAATAATAATAATAATAATAATAATAATAATAATAATAATAATAATAATAATAATAATAATAATAATAATAATAATAATAATAATAATAATAATAATAATAATAATAATAATAATAATAATAATAATAATAATAATAATAATATAATAATAATAATAATAATAATAATAATAATAATAAAATAATAATAATAATAATAATAATAATAATAATAATAATAATAATAATAATAATAATAATAATAATAATAATAATAATAATAATAATAATAATAATAATAATAATAATAATAATAATAATAATAATAATAATAATAATAATAATAATAATAATAATAATAATAATAATAATAATAATAATAATAATAATAATAATAATAATAATAATAATAATAATAATAATAATAATAATAATAATAATAATAATAATAATAATAATAATAATAATAATAATAATAATAATAATAATAATAATAATAATAATAATAATAATAATAATAATAATAATAATAATAATAATAATAATAATAATAATAATAATAATAATAATAATAATAATAATAATAATAATAATAATAATAATAATAATAATAATAATAATAATAATAATAATAATAATAATAATAATAATAATAATAATAATAATAATAATAATAATAATAATAATAATAATAATAATAATAATAATAATAATAATAATAATAATAATAATAATAATAATAATAATAATAATAATAATAATAATAATAATAATAATAATAATAATAATAATAATAATATAATAATAATAATAATAATAATAATAATAATAATAATAATAAATAATAATAATAATAATAATAATAATAATAATAATAATAATAATAATAATAATAATAATAATAATAATAATAATAATAATAATAATAATAATAATAATATAATAATAATAATAATAATAATAATAATAATAATAATAATAATAATAATAATAATAATAATAATAATAATAATAATAATAATAATAATAATAATAATAATAATAATAATAATAATAATAATAATAATAATAATAATAATAATATAATAATAATAATAATAATAATAATAATAATAATAATAATAATAATAATAATAATAATAATAATAATAATAATAAATAATAATAATAATAATAATAATAATAATAATAATAATAATAATAATAAAATAATAATAATAATAATAATAATAATAATAATAATAATAATAATAATAATAATAATAATAATAATAATAATAATAATAATAATAATAATAATAATAATAATAATAATAATAATAATAATAATAATAATAATAATAATAATAATAATAATAATAATAATAATAATAATAATAATAATATAATAATAATAATAATAATAATAATAATAATAATAATAATAATAATAATAATAATAATAATAATAATAATAATAATAATAATAATAATAATATAATAATAATAATAATAATAATAATAATAATAATAATAATAATAATAATAATAATAATAATAATAATAATAATAATAATAATAATAATAATAATAATAATAATAATAATAATAATAATAATAATAATAATAATAATAATAATAATAATAATAATAATAATAATAATAATAATAATAATAATAATAAATAATAATAATAATAATAATAATAATAATAATAATAATAATAATAATAATAATAATAATAATAATAATAATAATAATAATAATAATAATAATAATAATAATAATAATAATAATAATAATAATAATAATAATAATAATAATAATAATAATAATAATAATAATAATAATAATATAATAATAATAATAATAATAATAATAATAATAATAATAATAATAATAATAATAATAATAATAATAATAATAATAATAATAATAATAATAATAATAATAATAATAATAATAATAATAATAATAATAATAATAATAATAATAATAATAATAATAATAATAATAATAATAATAATAATAATAATAATAATAATAATATAATAATAATAATAATAATAATAATAATAATAATAATAATAATAATAATAATAATAATAATAATAATAATAATAATAATAATAATAATAATAATAATAATAATAATAATAATAATAATAATAATAATAAAATAATAATAATAATAATAATAATAATAATAATAATAATAATAATAATAATAATAATAATAATAATAATAATAATAATAATAATAATAATAATAATAATAATAATAATAATAATAATAATAATAATAATAATAATAATAATAATAATAATAATAATAATAATAATAATAATAATAATAATAATAATAATAATAATAATAATAATAATAATAATAATAATAATAATAATAATAATAATAATAATAATAATAATAATAATAATAATAATAATAATAATAATAATAATAATAATAATAATAATAATAATAATAATAATAATAATAATAATAATAATAATAATAATAATAATAATAATAATAATAATAATAATAATAATAATAATAATAATAATAATAATAATAATA
>OY821522.1:41747064-41890463 GCA_963682025.1 Cordilura impudica | reverse complement strand
ATAATAATAATAATAATAATAATAATATAATAATAATAATAATAATAATAATAATAATAATAATAATAATAATAATAATAATAATAATAATAATAATAATAATAATAATAATAATAATAATAATAATAATAATAATAATAATAATAATAATAATAATAATAATAATAATAATAATAATATAATAATATAATAATAATAATAATAATAATAATAATAATAATAATAATAATAATAATAATAATAATAATAATAATAATAATAATAATAATAATAATAATAATAATAATAATAATAATAATAATAATAATAATAATAATAATAATAATAATAATAATAATAATAATAATAATAATAATAATAATAATAATAATAATAATAATAATAATAATAATAATAATAATAATAATAATAATAATAATAATAATAATAATAATAATAATAATAATAATAATAATAATAATAATAATAATAATAATAATAATAATAATAATAATAATAATAATAATAATAATAATAATAATAATAATAATAATAATAATAATAATAATAATAATAATAATAATAATAATAATAATAATAATAATAATAATAATAATAATAATAATAATAATAATAATAATAATAATAATAATAATAATAATAATAATAATAATAATAATAATAATAATAATAATAATAATAATAATAATAATAATAATAATAATAATAATAATAATAATAATAATAATAATAATAATAATAATAATAATAATAATAATAATAATAATAATAATAATAATAATAATAATAATAATAATAATAATAATAATAATAATAATAATAATAATAATAATAATAATAATAATAATAATAATAATAATAATAATAATAATAATAATAATAATAATAATAATAATAATAATAATAATAATAATAATAATAATAATAATAATAATAATAATAATAATAATAATAATAATAATAATAATAATAATAATAATAATAATAATAATAATAATAATAATAATAATAATAATAATAATAATAATAATAATAATAATAATAATAATAATAATAATAATAATAATAATAATAATAATAATAATAATAATAATAATAATAATAATAATAATAATAATAATAATAATAATAATAATAATAATAATAATAATAATAATAATAATAATAATAATAATAATAATAATAATAATAATAATAATAATAATAATAATAATAATAATAATAATAATAATAATAATAATAATAATAATAATAATAATAATAATAATAATAATAATAATAATAATAATAATAATAATAATAATAATAATAATAATAATAATAATAATAATAATAATAATAATAATAATAATAATAATAATAATAATAATAATAATAATAATAATAATAATAATAATAATAATAATAATAATAATAATAATAATAATAATAATAATAATAATAATAATAATAATAATAATAATAATAATAATAATAATAATAATAATAATAATAATAATAATAATAATAATAATAATAATAATAATAATAATAATAATAATAATAATAATAATAATAATAATAATAATAATAATAATAATAATAATAATAATAATAATAATAATAATAATAATAATAATAATAATAATAATAATAATAATAATAATAATAATAATAATAATAATAATAATAATAATAATAATAATAATAATAATAATAATAATAATAATAATAATAATAATAATAATAATAATAATAATAATAATAATAATAATAATAATAATAATAATAATAATAATAATAATAATAATAATAATAATAATAATAATAATAATAATAATAATAATAATAATAATAATAATAATAATAATAATAATAATAATAATAATAATAATAATAATAATAATAATAATAATTTAAACAAAATTAAAAATTTGCAGTAATTGCAATATGTCTGAAAAATGACTAAATCTAACAAACAAAAAATTTTTTTCGCTTCAAAGCGTCATCTCAAATATATGTAAAAGTGCATATGTAGGTATGTACAAAACCGTACATCACATATGACAACTCTTACGAAAACTGAGAATAGTGGAAATTAGAAGTATAAATGCAAAAAAATATTCAAAATTCAAAAATAACGATTGTTTGTTTGGACAGAGTTGTATCTTCTGAAATTAATACAAAGTAAAGCTGTATGGTACGAAAACTGAATCTAACCACACTGCTCGTATAATAATAATAATAATAATAATAATAATAATAATAATAATAATAATAATAATAATAATAATAATAATAATAATAATAATAATAATAATAATAATAATAATAATAATAATAATAATAATAATAATAATAATAATAATAATAATAATAATAATAATAATAATAATAATAATAATAATAATAATAATAATAATAATAATAATAATAATAATAATAATAATAATAATAACAACAATTAAAATATAACATAACAGAAACAATAATAATACTGCAAGTAACCATAACTGAAATATAAATTCATTTAATAAATAACGATCGATTTTACTCGAGCGTAGTTATTAAATGTTTATTCAAGAAACATACATACAACCTAATTTGGCATGGTAACGTACATTGGCCCATTTTTGTCACTTTCAATGTGGAGCAATACGATATTGTTCCGCATTGACAGGTGTTGTGCTGTTTATTTTTTTTTTGGTTACCATGCGTTGGCTTGCTTATGTTTGTATTTTCTTTTTAGTGTTTTTTTTATTTATTGCTTACTTAATTTTCTTTTGTAAACTTCCGCGTATATTAAATGTAAACGTATGTCTTTTTGTTTTTCCCGCGGTATTTGCAATAGTATTATTTGTTTTCTTTTTGTTATTGGTTAAGTATGTTAAGTTGATGTTTGTTTTTTTTATTATTAATTATACATTATCAATGCAATTTTTATTTTTTCATTGTTGTTATAGTTATTTTTAATTAGTTTTAAGATTTAATATAAATAAAGGGGGAAGAGTCAGAACAGTGGCAGATGAAGACAAGTAAGTGCGCTGATCTGACTTGAATCGTGAGAGAGCCTACTTGTCTTTGCCTATCCTTTTTTCTTTCCTTTTACAGCAACATTAACGCCGTTTGGGCGTTGATTGACAGCGCTTGCCAGCGCTAAAACACAATAGGCAAATCCGTGGTTAGGACTTGATAGGACTAAACGTTAGGACTTGTTAGGACTAAACATTAGGTGTTTAGGACACAACATCGGTCTAGACCGACTATACGATACCCTATACCATGCGTTTAGAGACCCTATCTCTTAGGCCAAACTAACTGGACATAGAAAATAAGATAAGCCAAATTTGAGTGGGATTTTTATTAATTTTTTGGCTGCAGATATGAAAAAGTTCATATCGGATGCTATATCTATATGGGCACTAGGCCTAAAATTGGACCGATCCTGATCGTATTTGGTAAAGTCTCTTGTATTTTGCAAAAATATGTACAAACAAAATTTGAAAAGAATCAGTGCAATATTTTTTTTTTTTTTTGATAGATTTAAGTGCAGATCGGGAAGCAGCTCTACATGGGGCCTATGAGTAAGGGTTTTCCCATAGGGATAATTTTTGGACTACTCATTAATGGATGTAATAAACGCATACAAACCCAATTTGAGTAAGATCTATATGATAATTTGGATCTTATGGCAATTTATGTCGATTTCATAGGGGTCATTTGTATGGGGCTAGGTCTGAACACCGACCGATTTTCACCAATTTCAATAGCGTCCATCCTATGGCCGATAAAAGCTTATATACCAAATTTCATCAAAATATACTCATATTTGCGACCTGCAGTTTGATTACAAGGTTTACATG
The DNA here is from genome assembly GCA_963682025.1 of Cordilura impudica. Classification (NCBI taxonomy): domain Eukaryota; kingdom Metazoa; phylum Arthropoda; class Insecta; order Diptera; family Scathophagidae; genus Cordilura; species Cordilura impudica. Next base: position 41,886,621 of record OY821522.1, on the reverse strand, counting down.
GACACACAGAGGGACGGACGGCTGGACGGACGGCTGGACGGACACACGGACGGACATCGTTAAATCGAATCAGATAGTGATTCTGATTCAATCGGTATAATAAAAGATGGGTCTAGGTCAAATATTTTTGGTAGTTACAAACAGCAGTACAAAGTCGTTATACTCAAACCACATAGTGGTATAGGGTATAAAAAACTAAAATTTTGTATATATAATAAAAATCATGAAAAATTCAAAACTGTAGTTTCAAACCTTATTACTTTCATGTAAAGTCACATAACCTATGAAAAAATCGATGAACGCGTTTCGCTTATATAGATAAAATAAAGTACAACGAACACCGGTGGCTAATTTGTGTGGATCTGAAAATGGTGAATTTTCTTCTGGGCCAACATTGAGGCTACACAAAACATCCATGTTTTATTTGTTTATGGGATAGCAGAGCCAGATCTGAACACTGGAGTATAAATGACTGGCCTTCGATAGAAGCTATGGTTCCAGGAAACCAGAATTTAGTTAATCAACCACTTATGCCTAGGGTCGCATAATACTGCTACCTCTCCAATATCAAGCTGGGGATTATGAAACAATTTGTCAAAGCTCTCAACAAGGATGGTGATTGTTTTAGATATATCAGTAGAAAGTTCCAAAATTCAAGTTGGGAGAAACTGAAGGCTGGCATTTTTGATGGCCCTCAAATCAAAAGGTTAATCAATGATGCAAACTTCAGTAGTTCCATGACAGATATTAAAAGAAATGCTCGGAATGAATTCGTTTGGATAGTGCACAATTTCCTGGGAAACAAAAAGGATGAGCACTATTCGCACACATTTCTAGCAGCTTGGTTGTAATATGAGCGTTAAGGTACACTACCTACACAGTCACTTAGATTATTTCCCCAAAAATCTTGGAGACTTCAGTGAAGAACAAGTGAACGTTTCCATCAACATATTCGTACTAAAAAGGAGCGGTTCCAGGGTCACTGGGATATCCATATGATGGCGGACTATTGCTGGAGCAATATTTAATTTAAGAAAATTTTATAGAAGAAAATTTTTCGATGAGTTGTAATTACATTATAACATTTGTGTATTAAACATTTTTATTTTTCTTTAAAATCCTCTTTTATTGATAAATTTAAAAGTAAAGTTGATAGAAAAAATCTGACTTAATATCTGAAATCAGTGGCCCAAAAACCATTACTATAACACTTATTATATAAATAGAACAGCAGCAAGTACATACACATTAAAAAATGTTATTTTTGTGCAGAAATCGCGATTTTTATCAATTGAGTTTTCTCAGTAAATTATGAACAAAATCAAAAGTTGTGTACCGATTACAACGAAAGGAAGCTCATTTCATTCGAAATATGTTTAACTAAATGCTTTTAGACCAAACCTGTGATATTTGTCGCATTTTTATTTTTTATGAATTTTTAAAAGGACAAAAAAAAATTTTTTTTTTAATTGTTCTTTTTGTTCAAAACTTCCACGATATCTCTGAAAGTGCTGGGCAAATTTAGAACCAATGTAAGCAGGGCTTAAAGATAATATTGCTGTCGAGTTTTGCATTTTTTTAAACTAAATATGATTAACCGTTTTTATGTTATTCTAATATATGTAGTGGAGTGCCTTAATTTTCAACATAACGGTATATCGCGAAAAGTCGAGCTGGTAGAAAAAAACCAAGTGCAGATATGAATTCAGCATCCCAAACAACTTCAAAAACAACATTCGGTTCTTAATCAACACGTTGCTCCCTTGTGTAATTGTTTAAAAACGATGTGAACTTATTCAAATGTAACACGTCTTTTAATACTGAGTAGTAGTAACTTACTGATTCTTTATTTCTAAAATTATTCTAAAGTACTACATACAAAAATCTTATAACCAATCTAGGACTAATTTCTTATCTTTTTGTGAGACCTTCTAAGTTTGTGGGAATTTCGTATCTTCTTGTGAAACCTCTTTAATGTGCGGGAATTAACACATGCGTATTTTCCACCCGTTGTCCTTTTATGTCGCCGTTTCAATGAGTGGGTACCCATACCGTACAACCTAAGTACACACAGAAGATAAGTGTTTTATCTATGTTAATTTATTACATTAGCATGTAAAACATACACCAAGCTGTTTTTTCATAATAGATAATCATTCTTAATCCTTATACATAAAATCATGTTCATGTTTGAACATTCTGTCCGGCTTGAATAGGCGCTGGAAGAGCAAAGTCTAGCTTAACTACCGTCTTTTTACTGCAACATTTATACATAACTAAATACAAATTATTATACTAATGCATGTTACAATTATGCACGAAAAAATAGATGCAATCATTTAACCGATTGCAGATTGGAATATGATTCTTTAACTACGTTGCTTTCATTTTCCAAACGTGGTGTATCATCGCTATTGCCAATAACATAACGTTGAAGCTGGTGTTCTTGTTGTTGTCGCTGTCGTGGTGGTTGATACTGTTACTGCTGCTTCTGAAGATTATTCGCCATCTAACTTTTTTGTGGCTGTTCTTGATACGTTGTCGTTTGCGTTTTATTATACATGAAGGGTTTTTCGAAAGCATTTTCATCTTTGTCATAATCTTTTGTCTTTTTTAATGCTTAAACATGTTCAGTTGTGAACATTCCGCCAGGCGTTTAACGTTTGCTACGATTTCTTTATTTCTAGAGTAACCGTCGTTATTGATTTGATAACATTTTTCATTAATACCAGTCTCATCAACAGTTTCTTTAATTTTATTCTGCAATTCTTTATGTTGTGCTTTTTCGTATCTGCGTTCAACTGTTCTTGGGATATATAATTGTAGTTGGGGTATATAATTTACGCCTAGTTGTAGATTACTTAGTTGAGACTCTAAGGCAGCTTATATATCAAATGTGGATTTATCTTTGACATCCTTCAGGCGTTCTTCATGATAACTGATTTTTATATAGGATTCCTGCTGTAGACTCTTCAAATCTTTTTCCATTGAATTAACACGAGTGACTACCGTTTGTTTTTCTTCTTCGAGTTTAACTTCTACTTGTCTAAGATATTCCGTTTTCACTTCGGCAGTGAAGTTTTCAAGACTATCACGATCTTTGTCTTCATCTTCTATGTTTTCATCTGAAAGCGATTTTCTATCTTGATCTTCACAATTACCTTGCTCTTCTTCATCTGTTGGCAGTAGCTTAAAGATAGTGGCTGTCGTTGCATATGTATTTTGCAGCATCCTCATTTTTAGTAAAGTAATTTATATCGTATCGCATTTCACCATTTGCTGGATCTTTTGCATTCATGTATGATGACTTTAATGTAGTTTGCTGATTCTGATATTCTGAGGGTGATTTCGGAGGGATTGAAGTAAATGGATCAACAGCGCGTACAATTTCACAAATTGTTTCATTAGTACTCTTTTCTTTTGGGAAAGCCAAAGACTGTTCTGACTTCTGTGGGAAAGCATAATTATGTCGTGCCGAAACTTGCTGTTTTTGCTTTGAAGCATGAAACTCTTCTGTAGATTTTGTTGGTGTTGTCACTGGTGCTATTGATGTAGTTATTGATGTGACTGAATTTGCAATGGAAGCAACGGCTGCTATTACAGATGTAGGTTGTTCTGTATTCTGTTCAGTTTTTGTTGTAAAAACTTCCAGATCTTGTTTAAGGTGTTCATCATCAGAACGATCCAAAAAAGATGTTTTCTGGCTTAGACTTAACTCAGAACCAGTTTCAGTTTCACAAGAAACATGTGTACCAAAAGGAATGAATCAAATTGGATTTATCGTATCCCTTTTAGAAGATCAAATGTATATCATTGCCCGCAGTTCATAAAATACTAATTGCTTTTTGATATGAAGAACTCACTAAGGAGTTGTCATTCAGTTCTAACAAACGCATAACAACCTTAAGCCTTCCAACGGAATTTATTTTTGAAACAATGCACCATCATCTGTGGAATCGACTGGATTGCCGTGCTGACTATTAAGGCCCCCTTAATGCGCATGTCCAGGCATTCGCTTTTAGTTTTGCTGATGATGATTTCCTGGAAACCTAGCAATAGATCATATTATATTGTCAATACAATATCCTTGCCTGGTTTAAGCATTTCCACACCTGCATCTTGAAGAGCGGCACTTGAGACGTCTGAATCATTAACTTTTAAAATACGGTCGCAAATCCGCAGCTTGACATATTTAGCTGCAAAGCCTCCAGGTGCAATAGGTGATATTACAATGCCCGGTTTTCTAGCTTCATAGGGGACCCACGGTTGATAGCTACAACTGATTATGTCGAAACCCAAGACACCCTGGTTTCTGGGCAATATAACCTCATGAGTTTCGGCTGAGTTTGTTGTTGTTGTTTCAGCTGTATCACTTGGTGTATATGAAGATGGAGAGGTGATGGTTGTAAATGAAGATAATGATGGTTCCTCTTTTTCTTTGAAGTAACTTTCATAAGTTAGATTAAATAATTTTTGTTCTTACCAATTGTTGGTCTTGCCGACGCGTCAAATTCCCCACACGATTTTGTTGTTGTGTTTTCTTTTGTCGCCAATGATCTTTGTATGCCAGGTTTTGTTTGCTGACTTTTCATCTGGTGCAATGAACTAAATCGTCTTAGGTTGCTTCTACGCTTGATTCAAACCTCCTGGTCACTTGTTTAAATTGGGCGACTACCACCAATTCGATTGATTGTAATTGCACTTTCAAGAAATATTAGCCGTTGCAGATTATCTTTAATAGCTTTAACAGCTCCTTTTAGTTAACCTTCAATTTTTCCTGGTTAATGAAACAACTTTTTTGCCACCACAGCCATCTTCTCTTGGACAAATACTTCAATATGTTTTGCCATATCTTCGATTCCAGCCTTGGAGCTGTTTTTCCAGTAGGTATGATCAAAGTCACCAGCACTCAGTTCCTCATTATTTCTTAGGAATTCAGCCCACAATGGATTGGCTCTTGCTCTTGTTGCGTCTAACTGAACTTGCCGAACTTAATTTTTATGAAGCTTCTTTAGAATACTTTCAATTTCCGCCGCAAGCAATTTGTTCCATTTTTTATTACAAACAAATATATTTTCTTAATATTTTTTGTATAATTTTTTACTGATTTGTTTTTATTTGCATTTTTTTTCGACGGACCTATGTATAAAACTATCCGAATCAGGTTCGAAGAACCAATGTTTAAAAAAGACGTGAACTTATTTATATATAACACCTCTTTATACCCTATACCACTATATGGTTTGGGTATAATGACTTTGTGCTGCTGTTTGTAACTACCAAATATATTTGACCTAGAATCATCTTTTATTATACCGATCGAATCAGAATCACTATCAGATTCGATTTAACGATGTCCGTCCGTCCGTCCGTCTGTGTGTCCATGTAAAGCTTGTAATCAAACTGCAGGTCGCAAATATGAATATATTTTGATGAAATTTGGTATATAAGCTTTTATTGGCCATAGGATGAATGCTGTTGAAATTGGTGAGAATCGGTCCATGTTCAGACCTAGCCCCCTAACAAATGACCCCTATGAAATCAACATAAATTGCCATAAGATCCAAATTATCATATAAATCTTAGTCAAATTGGGTTTGTATGTGTTTATTACATCCATTAATCAGTAGTCCAAAAATTATTCCTATGGGACAACTCTTAGTCGTAGGCTGCTTCCCGATCTTCACCTAAATCTATAAAAAATTAAAAATATTGATTCTTCTCAAATTTTGTTTGTATATATTTTTACAAAATACAAGAGACCTTACCAAACATGATCAGGATCAGTCCATTTTTGGGCCTAGTCCCCATATAGATATATCATCCGATATGAACTTTTTCATATCTGCAGCCAAAAAAATTAATAAAAATCCCACTCAAATTTGATTTATGCTTATTTTCTATATCCAGGCCTGAGAGGTAGGGTCTCTAAACGCATGGTATAGGGTATCGTATAGTCGGTCTAGACCGACTATAATTTTCTTTAATCTTGAGTAGTTGTAAATTACTGATTCTTTATTTCTAAAATTATTCTAAAGTACTGCATACAAAAATTTTATAACTAAACTAATTTCTTATCTTCTTGCGAGATCTTTCAAATGTGTGGGAAAGTAGTATCTTCTTGTGAAACCTCTTTAATATGCGGGAATTTACACATGCGTATTTTCCACCCGTCCTTTTATGACGCGGTTTAATGAGTGTCTAGATAAGTGTTTTTCCCAATGTTAATTTATTACTTTAGCATGCAAAACATACACCAAGTATTATTTTCATAATAGATAATCATTTTTAAGCCTTATACTTAAAATCATGTTCATATTTGAACAATAATTTTATTTCAGAATTATCAGTATTATCAATATAATAATTATGTTCATCACTGACTCGGTAATAAGTAACGCCAGCATCGTAAAAATGATTTATGAAATTGATATAACAAAATAAATTTTTTTTCCCCTAAAATATGCTTTGATTGTTTCTTCAACTACTAGTTTACTATATATTGTATCACAGATTATTGAATAATATTTAAAAATAATCAATTCTTTATCATAAAAAGTAGTTATAAACCACTATAAAGAATCAGTGAAGCCATTGTGAGTACGTTGATTTCTGTAACTGAGAATTAAAATAAACCCAGAAAAAATCAGAAGTCTGGAGCAGGAGCAAATGATGTCTATGTATATGTACTTTGACGATTTAGATTTTAGATTTTTTTGAGAGATTTGGAAATGTCATTATCTGGTCGGTCGAGTCTAAGTTCAGATGAAGAGGAAGAAAATAGTTCTAAAAATGTGGTAAGTAATATAGGACATAAAACAATTGTGTATATCTTCATCTTCATTTTCATTTACCCAAAACACAGGTATCAAAGAATTTTCTGAAGAAACTACTGAGCATTTGGGGCCGTCATCAAAAGTTGCAATAGTAGCAGGTGAAGCCACTGGTTATGCAAATGAATGGGCTTTCATGTATACACAACAATTATTTACCAAACGGGCTATTACTGAAATTTTGATGTTGAGATGATTAAATCAAATAAATTCCAACATAGTGCAAAGTAGTTTCAATGGAACATTGAGCAGTAGGCAAGCATACCACTACTACGGTTAATTGTAGTAACGATTCAGCCCGATTTGTACCAATTGGTACACAAAATTATGCGAGTATCGTGTCAGCACAAATGCATCAAAATATGCCGATATCACAGAATTATTGCAAGATACTCAATATCAATAAGCCAATCAATGCGATATCTCTGACACTTTTTATGTAATTTCACTTTTTATTTTTATGTAAACACTTATTAACAGTAAGCTTACCAAACAAATGCTTCAAACAATAACTCGACTGTAAAAACCAAGTTTTTATTTTACTCCCTTTATTAATTTACCATCATGTAATTACATAATTGATTGATTGAAAATGTCTAGAAAAATATATATGCAAAAATCAAATTTTTTTGTCAGATTATTTTTCTTGTCGCCGCGACTCTGCCTGTAAAGTTTCAGCTCTAGTGGATCACGGGAAAATGGTTAAAAATCGAACCAAAACAGACAAGCAGTAAAAATAAATTTAAGTAAAAACTAATTTAATTTTGTACAATCAAAGAGCTTTTAATTGTTTTATTGCTTCACAAAACTTAAGTATAATTTCTTTCGCTTCATTGGATGATTGTTGTCTCCATTCCAGATAATTCCACAAAGTTTTCGGTCCCTTCAAAGTTGGAGATCAAAAGCATTATCTAATTTGCCTCAGGGCGAGCTAAGCTTTCTTTTATAACGAATATCATTGTCGTCACAGTTGAATGGCCGAAAGATTTTAATGAAGTTTATCCGCAAAGCAAGTGCTGCTTCTGAAACGAAGAAGAAGGGCAATGGCTCCTGGCCAGTCAGCACAGGTTTCTGGTAAGACAACTTCAGTTCACCAGTTTGAAAATACACCGTCCTGCGAAACGCTGCCATTTGCTCCTAAATCTACCATAAAAAATCGGTGTTGCTATTTGCAATAGCCATTAAAATAATGTTGAATATATTTTTTGATGTGTAAACATCATACGCGATTTTACGTGGTAAAATCTATTTCACAATACAATCACAAAAACAGCGTAACATGTAAGACGTAAGACAAAATCGGTGTGACTTATGATTGTATTGGTAAAAAACTTATGATATGTAATAGACCTTTTGAAAATGAAAAATACAAAAAGAAAAAACATAAATAAGAAATCAAAAATTAGAAATGAAAAATAAAAAATAAAAAATTCAAAATAAAAATGAAAAATGAAAAATAAAAAACGAAAACTCAAAAATGATAACTAGCATTAAGAATAATTTTACTATGATATTTTGTTTTATTGTATGAAGGGTGAATATAATTCGGCTTAAGGTCATCGGTAGTTAAAATATTCTCTTTGTTATAAGAACAATTTGTTAAAAATAAATAAAAACAAGTTTTTTTTTTTTTTTTTTTTTTATTAATCTTTAAACAATATTTATGTTCTTTTAACAAAGAGAATCTTTTAACAACCGATGACCTTAAGCCGAATGATATTCACCCTTCAACAACATAACAGGTCAACAAAAATCTAAATTATCAACATATTTTATTGTATTTTATTTTATTTTATTTTTACATTTTTATTTTAAATTTGTGTTTTATGTCATGGTGTATGTTTCGTATTAAAACCATATTACAATTAACTAGCAGATTCCAGCGCTCGAAATACGAGTGCAGTTTCTAGGCAACTTTATTTTTCAACTTAACCAATTCAGAAACCAACACTTTTATGGTTTATTTTTATTGTGAATGAAGATAACAAACTCATTAGCAGATACATTAACAAATTTAATAAAACACACATAGCGTATGTATAATTTTATGTATGTGTTAGTAGCAACTTTAAATGCAATTTACTCAAAATAAAGGAAAAAATTTAAAAATCTGTAAGTCTGCAAAATGGCCAAAAAGAAATACCTTTAAAACAATATACGTATGGTCAAAATCGGGATAAAATGGTAGAACAAAACATCGGTCACAAGAAATTGCCTAGCCATTAATATTATAGATGTGAAAATTGACTAAGGATTATGTACTCAATAAAATACAAAACCCTGAAGGTTTTGGAAAAATCCCACCGAAACGTTGGATTAAAAAATGAAATAATAATCTTTTATTTACATCAAAAACAAATTACCTTAAAATCCTGTACGTAGAAATTGCTAATAAAAGAATTGAAAAAGGTCGATTAAAAAACTAACTTTAAAAAAATTAAAAAATTAAGAATTAAAAATGATAAATGAAAAATAAAAAATAAATTCAAAATAAAAAATGAAAAATAAAAAAGAAAAATTAAAAAAAAGGAAATGAAACCTCACGGCAGCCCTAAGTAGAAAAATTTCATATAGAAACAATCTATTCAATTATAACATAACAATTATCACAATGTTCACTAAATCGCTGATGAAGGCTGAAATGCCAGAAACCGGTCCGAAATATATGCTTTCTTCTTTTCTACCACGCCACCATTGAAAGAAAGTAAAAATGAAAAATGGAAAATGAAAAATAAAAAATTAAAAATAAAAAATGAAAAATGAAAAATTAAAAATAAAAAATTAAAAATCAAACATGAAAATTGAAAAATGAAAAATAAAAAATGAAAGATGAAAAATCAAAAAAGAAAAATAAAAATGAAAAACGAAAAATTAAAAATTAACCAGTTGAAATAATAAATTATAATAAATATTTTTATATTAGCAGAGCCCCTGCAGTTGATTGCTATAAGTGATACATAGTGCCATAAATCGGACTCACATGTTTTTTTTTGTAGTTAAAATAAAATGATCTCGAGTGGCATCATGGCCTCACTATATTGATCTGTTTTACGTCAAGGGCTGCTATATATAGGGAAAATTTATCCATCCATTCGATAGGAGTTTTTGGAAGCTAAAAGAAAGGAGTTTTTGTTTAGATAAAGCATTTTGAGATTTTATGAGTTTTATATATTTTAATTACGTACCTTTATAAAGGGTTTCAAAACTCTTACAATGGCCTCGCATGTTTCAACGACAATACTTCCTATCGATTGTGGTGATACTGCGATTGATGGTTTTAAGTCTTCATATGCCGTTGCCAAAAACATAATTTTATTGCCAAATGATTGCTTGCAGGTAGTGCTCTCTCATTATTGTGTCCTGTCTTTATAGCCTATACCACTATGTGGTCAGGGTGTAATGACTTTGTGCTGATGCTTGTAACTACCAAAAATATTTGACCTAGACCCATCTTTTATTAAACCTTGTAATCATGTAAACTTTTTAATCAAACTACATGTCGCATATATAATTATATTTTGTTGAAATCTAGTGTAAAGGCTTCTATCGGATGAACGCTATAGAAATGGGTTAAAATTGGAGCATGTTCAGGCCTAGTCCCCATACAAATGACGGCTAAATGATCAACTTAAATTGCCATAATATCCATATTATTATGTAGATATCGGTCAAATTGGGTTTGTGAATGTTAATTACATCCATTAATCAGTAGTCCAAAAATAAACCCTATAGGACAATTCTTACTCATATCCACCATATAATGCTGCTTCCCAATCTTCACTTAAATCTATCAAAAAACAAAGATATTGTACAGATTTTTCTCAAATTTGGTTTGTATATGTTTTTGCAAAAAACAAGCGACCTTACTAATTATTATGAGGATCGATCCATTATTAAACCTAATCCCCATATAAATATCCGATGTGAACTTTTTCATATCCGACGGCAAAGAAAAATAACAATGCCACTCAAATTTGGTTTATGCTTATTTTCTATATCTAATTAGTTGAACCTAAGGGTCTCTAAACGCATGGTATAAGGTATCGTACAGTTGGTCTAGACCGATTATAATATTCTTTCTTGTGGTATGTGAATTTAAACTTTTTAAAGTTCATTAAATATTTCATCTATCATGTCATAATATGTTTCTGTTAGAATATGTTTCTGTTTGTATGAATCATTCGGAACCAAAACAAAATGGATTACTCAGCCGCACACAATAATATGCGATGCCATCTGTACTCAACATGACTTGTTTCCAAAATAAAGTTGTATATAATTACACAATGTGTGTAATTGCACAATGTAAGTAATTGTATCATTTGTGTGCAAAACGCCCAACTTGACTATATAATTTTTTTTAACATCAGTTTTTTAAGTGTAAACCAATTTGGTGTGTTTGAATTTTCATTCGTGTTTAAAAATTCAATTGATATTTAAATATGACGTTTAAATATGATTTTCTGAATTTCAGTTGATATTTCCTAAATAGTTATTGAGACACATGGTCTGAATTTTAATTGATATGTCGAAAATTTAAATTTATATTATGGGAACTACAATTTATATTTTCTAAAATGGAAATTTTTAATTTTAGTTTAGTTATTTTTGTAAAAGGTGCAATTTTGACGTCTTTAAAAATTATATGTTATCGCAATCAATTATTTTGTAGGTAAAGCAGAATAATCACCCCTGTTCTTGAAACCACTATCACAAAAAAAATTCGTAAATGAAAAAATTCTTAAATTTACGAGTTTTTTGCTGTTCTATGTTTTCAATAAGAATATTTTTTCTTGTTTTAATTCACATAGAAAAGGTTTTGTGAAATCAAAACAAATGCTTTTTTTTCTACTACACAGGTCTTAAGAGATAAAAAAACAATTGATATTTAAATTCTAACATGTTTTTTATTGAACCTTGTCATTATTTTAAAAAATTAGACATTGATTTTATGAAAAAAACTATTTTAAAAACGTCTACATTTTGCGTTGATTTAAAAAAAAAACTCGTAATCAGTAGTCAATGTTAATAAAACACACTTTTGGAGATGATGTTGTTCTATAACTATAATAAAAACTTTTTATTTGCACAATCTATTTTCCTTTATAATTTTTTCAATTATAACATAGAGTCTTTATGTACTAATTATTACGAATAAAGGAATTTAAAATAATATTTCACTCAAATCACATATTTTTATTTTTTTTTTTTGCATATGACTGCCACAACTTTGTTTATGTTCGAAACAGTAGTGATGCCAGTCAAATCCAATTTATTTGAATTTCGAATTTTCTTTGGTGATGCCTAACTTATTTCAAAAAGAGAAGTCATTCTTAATTGAATGAAATTGAAGAATAAAAACAATTAAATGAATAAGTAAATTGTTATTTTAAAAGAAAATATTTTTTTTTTTACTTTCTTTAAATCTTAAGGAAAAACATGCAAAAATTACTTAAGGTTTTTTTGTGAAAGTGACTAAAGAACCATATGGCACCTCGGTTTCTAGATAACATATGGTTCTGAAGCTAAACCGTATGTTTCATGTCATTTGATAATAAAAAATATGATTTCGAAAAATACTTCGAAAATATAAAATTTGTGTTTTCAAGAAATCCAAAATTTCAATTTCATGTTATTTCAAATTCATTCTTATGCAAATAACAACGCTTCAAGAACAGGGCTGAATAATTTTATTAAGAACTCATTTGTAAACAAAAATAATATTGATACTTCTAATGGATGGTTTGTGTTTTTACTCGAACCTGTGTACACTTTTAAGATTATTGATGTGTAAACATCTATACGCGTAGGGGGGTAAATTTCTATTTCACAATACAATCACAAAAACAGCGTAACATGTAAACTCACATTTTACGCTGTGACCCGTAAGAAAAATCGGTGTGACTTATGATTGTATTGGTGAAAAAATTATTATATAAAATTGTTTCAGCTAATTCAACAACCCTTTACTGTAAAATGTTAAAAATTTCACAATATAAACGTATAACATATACATAATTCAACAACCCCACAAATTTGCTATAAGTGAAACATAGATGACGCGTTCTGTTTGATTTTAAAAAAGTGACATAAAAAATCTTTAATTACTAGATGTTTACACATCTCCCCTGTGATCGGACTCACATGATTTTTTCATGTAATAGTTTTTGATATCTAATTGAAAATAAGGAGCAAAATGAAATGCGACGCTGTTTGTTAATACAAAAAACAAGTAAGAGTGTTAAATTCGGCTGTGCCGAATCTTTGATACCCTCCACCTCGGTTTGAGTATTGATAATAAATATAAACAAAATATTGGAAAAATATGCATGCGTTTCCGGTTATATGACATAACTTCTCGTTTAATTTAGTTTTTGCTAATTAAATAACTCGCTCTAACCTCCATTGCAAAGTTAATGGTTGTGTAGGGTGGCTATATGCATTAAATCATGCTAATTGGAGATGGCTGTATAGTTTCTTTCAACTGGTCAAATATTTTTTCATTGCGGCCATATAGGTCGGATGGAGTAACAAAATAATAACCAGAAAAAAGCTCTTTCAACTTTTTTATTAAAATATTGCCATATTTGGAAAACATAGAGAATAAATTTATAATAATAAATAATCAAATTAGGGATGCCAAACGCAAAAAACCAAATTTCCCAAACATTTTAAATAAAATAATTTGTTATCTTTATTTCCTGAAAAACTTCAAATATTCATCCAAAAAAAATTGTGAAAATTTATATATAAATTACATTCTCATCAAATTGCGTTTATTTATGTAACAATTTTTATGTTCGCAATTCTTAAATATCATTTGAGGTTTTATAAAATTCATTGAATTTAAATTAATGTTTTCTGTAGTCCGATTCTGTAAATTTCGACGATCCGACAATCGCAAAATATATCGACAGCTATTGTTGTTTGCACTAAGGATAAAGTGATTCATTATGTACATACATCTTAACGACAGTCGACAAATCTATTTTTCTATATATTTCAATTGTAAACGAGTGGCATCTCTATAAAAATAAGCGAAAAACACAAAGAAGAATAGAAAAAAACAAATCACTGCGTGTTTGACAGGATGATTTGATGTTTATGTTTAATTTCTTTATTTTTTTATTAATATTTATTTGAAAATAAAACAATGAATTGAATGTGTTATTTACTTTTTTTATTTATATAAAAAGTTTTATAATAAAAGCAAAATATTTTCACTATTTTATGATTTTTATTTATGTATGACGACATTTCAACCTAAAAATTTAAGTTTTTATCGATTGATTAAACAACACAAAAATGGTTGTCGTTTAGATAACAAACACAGCTGACTTTAACAATAGCGAATATCGTTTAAAAATATTACTGATAATTTTGCTTTTCTTTTTTAACGATTCGACTATCGTTAAAAGAAGTTACTGAAAAGCTATTAATTTCTCCTGAATGCCAATATTTTTTTTAATGTAAACATTTTTTAAATGTAAACATATTTGGTGTTTTTTTGGAATTTGATAAAATTGATGTCTTCTAAATTTAAAATTATTATTTCCGACGTTTTGATATGATTTTCTGAAATTCAATTAATATTTTATAATTTATAATTGGAAATTTTTATTCCAGTTTTTAGATTTGATATTTTCTAAAATTTGAATGGAAAAGTTAAAAAGTGCAATTTTATATTTATGTGAACAATTCTTTAGTAATTATAAACAATTTTAGATGTAATCGTAATCAGATATTTTGTAGGTAAAGCAGAATAATAATTCTATATAACTATGTAGAACTGTTTTGAAAACAAAAAACTCATTGATGAACTCGGTAACTCTATTTTGTAAAGACAACAAAAAGTTAATATGCCAAACTTATGTTCATATTTGTAAAGGGTAATATACACTAATCAAATTCCCATCCAGCATTATGATGGTATTGGTGAAAATTTGTTAGCATGTGTGACACCGACGATGCTGGATGGAAAATCAAAAATTTTAGATTTTTGGCATGCTGGATGAGAGATTTTGATGAATGTATTGTATTTTCTCATGCTGTACAGGTCGTACAGCAAATGTATATGCTAACGTCAAGCGCACGTACACGATGCTTGATGTCAAGCGGTTGACAAGTGTATAGCGGCCTTAAAAGAATAATAAAAAAACTTATGAAATAAAAGACCAGCCCGTGTATACTCTCAACATTGTTCTGTATGATATCTAGTCGAAAATATTGACATTCATGTTAAAATAGAAATAACTATTGCAAAGCTAATTAGAACAAAAATTGTGGCGCCATCTACTGTGGCATAGTTACGCTGAGCAAAATGAAGTGACACTCTGTTAATGCAAAAGAAATGTATTTTCCCCACAACAAAATATTGCAGAATTTTATGTAAAATAATATACCGATTTATTTCTAACATGCAGTTCTTATGGATATACATATATAGAATATATGTATATTATTTGTATTATTTAATATGTTTATGTATGTATATGTAAATATTACACACAAAAAATACAACATCAAACGTTATTTTTGTTTTTTTCTCTTTAAATAAATTAATACATAAATTTTTTTTGCTAAATTTACATTGTTTTTTTTTTGATGTGCAAACATCTATACGCGCAGGGGGGTAAACTTCTATTTCACAATACAATCACAAAAACAGCGTAACACATCGGTGTGACCTGAAGCGTAAATCGGTGTGACTTTATCTGATTGTATTTGTGAAAAAATTATGATATAAAATTGTTTTTTTTTTTGTGCCACATTTTTAAAACCAAACAGAAAGCGTCATCTATGTATCACTTATATACGTTTATATTGGGATATTTTTAACGTTTTACAGCAAAGGGTTGTTGAACTAGCTGTTTCAGCTAATGCTATAAGTGATACATAGATGACACTTTCTGTTTGATTGTAAAAAGTGACATAAAAATCTTTAATTACTAAATGTTTACACATCTCCCCTGTGATCGGACTCACATGATTTTTTTTTTATTAACAACTAGAAATTTCAGCATTTTTTGCTTTAGATGCTGGTGAATTTTTAATACGTTTATATTAACTCGTAGTGTCTGCTTGTCGAAAAATTTTTGGATCGATTTTAGCCCCTTTCCCGTGATCCAATCGATCTGAAACTTTGCAGGCAGGCTCATAGCAATGACAGTAATGATATGCCAAAACAATGGAAACTTTTAAATGTTTCCAGAGTTGATAAAAAAAATATACAAAGTGTTAGTTTTTAATATATCATTACCATAACGACCACAAAAACAACAAGTCCAGCTATGACAACAATACAACATTTAGAATAACAACAAGAACAATATAGAAACACCATATTTTCATTTTTTTTTACTTTTTCAGAGATTTCCCTGGACCTGTTCCCCCGCTTTTAATGATTTTTGAAATCGAAATCTTCCCATGAATTTGATGAATCATTCTAACTAAAAATGATCACCTTAGCTATCCTATTGAGGGCGTGACCGTGACAAGAACAACATAGAAAATTATATTTTTTCAAGACTTTTTTTAGTTCTTCATTCAAATCTCGGGCCCTAAGCGACCGATTTGGACGATTTTAAGCAGCAAACTTCTCAGGATATTACTAAATCATTTTTTATGTCAACGAGCACCCTTGCTGCCCGATTGATGCCGCCATCGTGATTTCCACAGACAGACAGACGGACATCGCTATATCAACTCCGGTTGTTATAAGGATCACAAATATATATATTTTATGGGGTCCAAAATTTTTTTTCTAATTAATACAAACGGAATGTCAAACTTATGTATATCCTCTGCACACTGGAGTGGAGGGTATAACAATTGTTTTCCCTAAAACAAAAATTTCAATATATGTGTTTATTATGGATATATATAATAATATAAGAATATTTTTGTACTTTTTTTTTTATATTTGCAATTTTTGCAACAGTAGTGTCAATTGTAACATTTTGGTTCAAAAATCGCAGAATATTGATATTGATTTTATATTTTTTTTTATTTATATATATTAGATATGTGAATATGACACACAAAATACAACATCAAAAGTTATTGTAGTGTTTTTTTAATAATAAATTAATACATAAGAAAAAAAATATAAGAATTTTAAAATTTATTACGAAAGAAACCACTTTGGTAAATTTACATTGTTAATTTTTTTTACTAATAGCTAGGTACTTTATTATTATTTGTTTTTGATGTTGGTGATTTTCGTGTTATGACCATACACACACACACACTCAAAAAGCAAATGCTACAAACACAAAGACCACAAATACAAAAAAAGTACAAACAAAATAAAAACTTTAGAATAACAACGCTAACAAGAACAATTTAGAAACATCGTATTTTTCAAGCCTGTTTTTACTTTTTTTATTGATGTCTCGGGACTTATTGAAACAAATTTGTTGATTGTAAGTAGCAGCATTTTCAGGATGTCAGTGACCCATTCAGGGCGTTATCGTGATTTCCACAGAAGGACATCGCTATATCAGCTCCTGTTGTCATAAGGATCAAGAATATATATATTTTATGTGGTACATCTTTTTTTCCTAATTATGACAAACTTATATATACCCTCTGCACACTGGTGCAAAATTAACTATTATACCCTCACACACTGGTGTAAAATTAACTAGTGTAAACTTGTACTAATTGCAAAATTTTCAAATTTCAAAATAAAAATTGGCAAAATCGGCCATGTTCTGTAATTCACACCCTCATGATAAGACAAGAATTTGAAATATCTCGAATATCTTTAATATTCCTGTTCAAAAATGTTCTCAATATTTAAAAGTAAACAAGTAAGAAAATCATAGTCGGTTAAGATCGACTATACGATACCCTATACCATGCGTTAAAGGACCCTATCTCTTAGGTACAAACTAATTAGATATAGAAAAAAATGAGCATAAACCAAAGTTGAGTGGCATCGTCATTAATTTTTTTGACTTCGGATATGAAAACGTTCATATCAGATCTCTATTTATATGGAGACTAGGTCGAAAATGAATCGATCCTGACCATATTTTGTAAGGTCACTTATTTTTTCAAAAACATATACAAACCAAATTTGAGGAAAATCTGTGTTTGTCCCATACGGTTTAATCTTAAGCTACTGATAAATGGCTATAATAAACATACACAGACCCAATTTGACCGAGATCTATACGATAATTTTGATATTATGACCATTTAAGTTGATCTCTTAGGGTCATTTGCATGGGGACTAGGCCTGAACACAAACCGATTTTGACCAATTTTAATAGGGTTCATCCTGTGGCCGGTAGAAGCTTATATACTAAATTTCATCAAAGTATATTCTTATTTGCAACCTGTAGTTTGGTTATAAGCTTTGCATGGACACACAGACAGACGGACGGACGGACATCGCTAAATCGACTCAGAAAGTGATTCTGGGTCGATCGGAATAAAAAAAGATGGGTCTAGGTCAAATATTTTTATTAGTTACAAACAGCAGCACAAAGTCAATATACCATAACCACATAGTGCTATATGATACAAAAATAATAACTAAGCAAATTTAACAACGATTTGAGAGCGATCGGATGAGGGGAAATGACATTTAGATCACTCCGTGACTGTGCTTGGCCATGCGTGACTGTGCGTGACTAACTCAAAGTTAATCTTTTTTCACAGCAAGTGTATGAACCAAGTTTCAGATAGATCGGATGATTGGAAATGACATTTGGATCACTCCGTGACTGTGCGTGACCACGCGTGACTGTGCGCGCCCACCCAAAATTAATCTGTAGTCATGACAAGACTTTGGGCCAAGTTTCAGATCAATTGGATAAGGGGGAATGGGGTCCACCCATGGCAGACAGACAGACAGACAGAGAGTATGAGTTAAAAGAAAGAGTTTAATAAAAGGGTATCATGTGTCATCAAAAGCTGAACACATATTGTACAAGAATATGTGTGTTTTATATATTATTGCAGCACACTTAAATGTAAAGAAAAAGCAATTAAATAAAGATACGGCATTTTTTATTTGGAAATAGTGACCACTTATAAACTGAACTTCACATACATATGTTCTGATCACACAAAATATTTTGACATACATTTTTCAAGACAAATTTTGCTATCTATACGAAACCAATGGTTTCAATAGGAATATTTTAGTATATAAGCTGGAATAATTAAGCTGTAAAAAACAGGTGGATAATATGATTTAAAAGGGGATGGACTGACTGGCTTCTAAACAAAAATACTTAAAATTTGTCTATTAATTATGGTATTAATTGCAACTCGCAGATTCCAGCCCTCGAAATTCGAGCGCAAATTCTAGGAAATTTTATTTTTTTCAATAAATAAAGACCCTAAAAGTATGATAATCAGAGAGCGAACTTCATGCAAATGCATGTTTTTTGCTGTTAGTCTAAGCACAGTATAAACAAAATATCTTTGCGAATCGATTCGTTAGTGCATATTTTGCTGAAAATTAATATTTTTGCATATTTTCCTATAAATGAATATTTTTGTGTCACATTTCGCATTATTTTGTGTAAAATTCAAGTTTTGCCATATCTTTTTATATTATTTCATTTTACGTTTTTACATAGTTGCATATTTTTTTTAGAACGCTTAAAACTATGTTATCCTCTCTTACAATTTAATTTTCAACATGAAGAAAATTCAATTCAAGGACAAGGTAAAAAATAAGAAATATCTTTCTGGAAGTTGCATATACATTAGTTTTTCCAAAAAAAATCGGAAAAATCAAAATTGTTATAAGCTTGTTTTTAAATTCATTTTTAGTATAGAACTGCTTAATATCTCTTAATAATCAATTTTTTTTTACTAAAAGTAACATCAAATTACGAAAATAGTACATTAGTATGATTTTACTCCTCTTACAGCCTTTATAACAGCCATTATCCTTGATGGCAAGGAGTCAACAAGGACCTTCATGGTTTCTTCGTTAATAACGCTATACCATACGCATTGTAAGGCTGAAATCAATTTTTTGTTTTCGGGTTTTTGATCAGTAGCTTTGCATTTTATTACGTACCATAAGTGAAGTGGTGCGTTTTTCATGACCGCCAGTGTATTTATCTTTAAGTGAACAAAGAGTCTGAATTTAAATATGATTTAAAAAAAGTTTAAAAAAATTTTAAGTACATATTTTTTTAATTTTTAGTGCATATTTAAAGATTTTTAGCGCATATTTTAGGCGCCTAAAACACACTTTTTTAGTGCATGAAGTTCCTGTCTTTGATGATAATCAATTATAGCCAATTCACAAATCAACACAAAAAACAAACTCATTTTATTACAAACACATTAACAAATTTACTAAACACACACATAGCATTGTATAATTTTATGTATGTGTTAGTAGCAACTTTAAATGCAATTTACTCAAAATAAAGGAAAAAATTTAAAAATCTGTAAGTCTGCAGATCGGCTAAAAAGAAATACCTTTAATATAATATGCGTTTGGTCAAAATCGGGATAAAACGGTAGAACAGAACGTCAGTCACAAGAAATCGCCTAGCCTATTAATATTATAGATATGTCTGAAAAATTACTACAAATCTAAGTCCCGGTTTACACGTGAAATTTTTCTTTCTGAAACTGTTTCAAATTCTCTTTTAACCTTTCATCCGTGTCTACAACTGAAATTTTTGTATTGAAAGTCAAGATTTGTTCATGTTTACTTAATCATTTTAACTATTTATTTTATCATTTCATTTCATTAAAACTAAATTTATTTCAATTTATTATCTTTCTTAAAATAACCCCACTTTGACAATTGCGAAGTAAGAAACAAAAGAGAATTTCAGAGTACATGAAAGTATGTACCCCTGCCATTCTTCTCTCCCGTCTCACCTTTAAACTCAAGACTTCAGCAAGAAAACTTTCATGTGTAAACCGGCACTAACAAACAAAAATTTTCGCTTCAAAGCATCATCCCAAATATGAGTAAAAAGTGCAATATGTAGTATGTACAAACCGTACATCACATATGGCAACTCTTACGAAACTGAGAATAGTGGAAATTAGAAGTATAAATGCGATTATATTAAAAAATTCAAAGTTAAGGATTGTTTGTTTGGACAGAGTTGTATGTTCTGAAATTAATACGAAGTTAAAGCTGTATGGTATGAAAACTGATTCTAACCACACTGCTCGTAGGCCTGACTTTAGGTGAGTGTGTTAAAGCGTTGACCAAAAAGTGCAAGTACGAGTGTATGTGAAGGTTCATGGTTCAAAACCTCACGGCCGCCCTAAGTAGAAAAATTTCATATAGAAAAAATCTATTTAATTAAAACATAACAATTATCACAATAAATCGCTGATGAAGGCTGAAATGCCAGAAACACGTCCGATTAAGAATACAGTGTAGTTATGAATTTTTGAAGTATATGCTCTCTTCTTCTCTACCGCGCACCATTGAAAGAAAAAATACTAATTATTAGCAAATCTCACCCAAACCTTATTTCATTTTATTGAACTGGTCCTATTTGCATGGTAAAGTGCTGCAGTCAGTCTTAAAAGGTTTCTCTCACAGGATTACACCAAAGATCCTGGCATATATTCCTTACATTACTATTACTATTATCCAGTGTGAATATATAAATTTTTCAATGAAGCTCTTCGAATAACCGAACGATGAAAATTATATACCTAATGTATAAGAAAAATAAAATAAAAAATAATTTTCCACTAGGGGAATCGAACATATTACCTCTTTTACTTCATTCCAGCTCTATAACGCCCAACTAAATCAAAAGTTTGTAATAAGCATGTTAACATACTTCATTTATCAAACATTTTTCAATTAAGTATGTATTTGTTATAAATCTCGTTATAGAGTTGAATATTTTTGGAACCATATTGGTTATATTTTTGTCGTTCCATATGTTATACAAAATATGATTTATAACAGAAAAAATATATGTAAATATTATTCAACCCATTAAAGAGACTCATAAAGATTTAACAGAGTTGCATATTTTTGCATCATCATTTTTTATACAAAATAATTTTTTTTTAAATTTTTGCAACCTACATTATCGTATTTTATTTAAATAAGTTTTATAAATCTGTTTAAACTGTTATAATATATTTGCAAAATTTTGTTCTAAATTTGTAGTTCTGTATGTTATACAGGAACAATTATGTTGTAAATAATATTTATCCACTACAACAAATACTCAGAAATTTTAGCATTTTTCACAGGTCTCTCCACATTTTAGGCCATATCTTGGCACAGTGATGACTGATTCACCCTATTTTAAATATCAACCTGCTCGGAATAATGAAAAACAATCCTACAGGTTTATTTTGTGAATGCGTGAATTCGACAGATAGACAGGCACCGCTATATCGACTCGAGCTGTTACAAGGATAAAGAGTATGTACTTTAGGAGTTCCGCCAACTTTTTTCGCTTTATAAAAAAATAGATAGTTACATTAAACAATTTTGACTTGTTACATGACTGGGTATACTTCGAAAAATCTAAAAAGAGCTTTCTCCAAACCAAACATTATAAAAACAATTACCAAAAATTACTTAAAAGAAAAAAAGTAATTATAATTACATTAAACTAATGAATATCTTTAATTGATGAAAACTCTTCTAAACTTTCTACTTTTTATGAATTGAAATTAAGTTTAAACAAGTAAAAAAATTATAGTCGGTCTAGACCGACTATACGATACCCTATAACATGCGTTTAGAGACCCTATCTCTTAGGCCCAACTAATTGGATATAGATAAAAAGCATAAACCAAATTTGAGTGGCATTATTAACTTTTATTCTTTGAACATGAAAAAGTTCATATCGGATGCTATATTTATATGGGGACTAGGTCGAAAAATGGTCCGATCCTGACCATATTTAGTAAGGTTACTTATTTTTTGCATAAATATAAATAAGCAACCAAATTTGAGGAAAATCTGTGCAATATTTTTGTTTTTTGATAGATTTAAGTGAAGATCGGGAAGCAGCTTTATATGGGGGCTATGACTAAGAATTGTCCTATAGGGTTTATTTTTGGATACTGATTAATGGATGTAATAAACCTACACAAAGCCAATTTAACCGAGATCTATACGATAATTTGAATCATATGGCAATTTAGGTCGATTTCATAGTGGTCATTTGTGTGGGGTCTATGTCTGAACATGCACCGATTTTCGCCACTTTGAACAACGTTAATGCTATGGCCAATAGAAGCTTACATACCAAGGTTCATCAAAATATGTTCACATTTGCGACCTGGTTTTTAGGTTTACATGGACACATAGACGGACGGACGGACGGACATAGCTAAATCGACTCAGAAGTAATTCTGAGAAGTAATTCTGAGTCGATCGGTATAATAAAAGGTTTATCTAAGTCAAATATTTTTGGTAGTTACAAACATCAGCACAAAGTCATTATACCCTGACCACATAGTGGTATAGGATATAAAACATATACATAAAATAAAGCTGCTTCCCGATCTTCGCTTAAATCTATCAAAAAAAAAAAAAATATTGCACAGATTTTTCTAAATTTGGTATTTATATATTTTTTCAAAAAATAATTCAGGATGACACTCAAATTTGGCTTATGCTTATTTTTTATATCCAATTAGTTGGGCCTTAGAGATAGGGTCTCTAAACGCATATTATAGGGTATCATATAGTAGGTCTAAACCGACTATAACTTTCTTACTTGTTTTTGTTTATATTTGTGTGAATTTTTATTTTTATTTGTTAAATAAACAACGTTTCTGGCATATTTTGAAGTTTCTCTTTTTATTTGTTATATGATCGATAGATTGAAGAATTTTTAAATATTGATCGCTTAATCGATCCATAAACATATTTTAGAATGTTTTGTCGACCAAAGTTAAAACCAAAATAATTGACAACCAAAGTAACTACACATCAACACATGCAGTGGCAATACTGTTAAGATCCAAAGTGAAACACAATAATAACTATTTCAGTTGTATAAAAGACATATTTGCAATCGTTACTTCAAGTATCCATCGAGGATCCTTTGGCAAAAACAGTCAATTTAGAAATAAAATTGTTAACATCAATATTCACAGTGTGTGATTTATGTTTAGACTCTCTATCTCTCTGAAATTGAGTTTACTTATCACAACATTAACTCAACCTAGCCGAGTAGGAAAAGTTGATACATTTTTATACCTAAAATATATAACAAAGCTACAGCGAAAAAAACTGGTTTGGTCGAAAAAAAAATTAAATACAAAATTAAGAAATAAGAAAAGTTGATGATGACGCTGTTAATTGTTGGAATGGTTTTGACTGACTGTTTAGTACATTTATGTATATGTCGGCATAGTAGTATGTCCGACTTACTGAATGTGTGCCAGGGTTTGTAGTTTGTTGATTGAATGGCTGGATATTCATGATAATGCACAAGATGATGAAGTCTTTTACGTAAAAAAAAACTCAATGTGATTATTATTGAGATCTCAATCAGTGAATTCTACGGTAAAATATCAAAGGAAAGCAACACATACAAATATGAATAATATTCTAAAAAACTATAAAACTACTTTATTAGTGAAATGTATATGTATGTATATAGGGACTGTTAACAAAAAAAAGATATATTCCAGGTCTCAGATTTTGATTACTCAATTAAATGTTCACATACATGGTTTAATCATTGCTTAAAAAATTATTCATAGAAATTTGAATTTCGTTCAATGAGTATAAAAACAAGTAAGAACATTATATATAATTGGTCTTGAACGACTTTACGATACACTATACAATGAGTTTCGAAAAGGGTCTTAGATTCTAACTTTTCGTTTATCATAGTTAGATATAGAAAATATAATTAGTGGGTGTAATAACCACAAATAAACCAAATTTAACTGATATCTATATCTGGATCTTAGAGCAATTAAAGATGATGTCATAGGGGTTAGTTGTATGAGGTCAAGGTCTGAACATTCACCGATAATTTCATAGCGACAATTTCATGGTCGACCTGTACTTTGATTTGAATCTGTACTTTGATTTGATTCTGTACTTTGATTTGATTGGTAGTTACAAACATCAGCACAAACTCATTATAACCTTATCGCAGAGTGGTATGGAGTATAATTACTAGAAAAATTATGACAAAAATGGGTTCTTCTGAAGTAAATTCAGTTTCCAAATGAGTTTATCCTATACTTTTACCAATTCAGGGTATAACGAGTTTGTGGTAATGTTTGTAACTACCAAATACGTCTGAACTAGAACCACCTTTTACTGCACCGATTTAGCGATGTCCGTCTATCTGTCTGCGTGTTCATGTAAGCTTTGTAATCAAAATGCAATTCGCAAATAAAGCTACATTTTTATTAAACTTGGTACATGAGTTTTTGTAGTCCATAGGATGTCCGCTATTGAGTGAAATAAGTAAGTTTACTAAATTATATATTCGGTTATATTTGTTACATTTTTTGACCAAGGCTCCATGTAAAAATAGCATCCGATATGAATTTTTTCATATCTGCATTCCACATTAATATTGTTATTTCGTTCATCCTAAGACCCTTTATCTCATGATATGGGATATCGTATAGTCGGTATAGACCGATTATAATTTGCTTACTTGTTTTCTTTGTTTTCGTTTGCAACATTTAGAAGCACAAACGAGTTTGTTATTAGACTTTTTAACTCTTCGGACTGGGTGTAATAATGGCCAATTGCAAATCAAGATTATTTTCAAGCTCCAAAAAGCACCAATTGTTATTAAGCATTCAGTAAGTCAGCACCATTACCAGCCATAATGCTGGTGGTGCATGTTGTATGCTGTATATATACGTAAGCACATATACGGATGCATTATCTTCATGCTACCCCTCACAATGAATAGGTATCGAACATGGCAGTTAGTCTGATTGGTTGGAATATACTTTGGCTGGCTTTAAGCTTTATAGATTGTTCACAAACATAAATAACTATTGCCAAGTGTTATTTTCGAGTTTTCTACATGTTATGTTTTTAATGTTTACCTAGAAGGGAAGACTCTTCATGCGATGTTGCCAAATGTGGTGGACATGTGGTAAGAGAGACAAAACTAATGGACCTGCATTTTTTTATCGGCCCAGTCGTATATACCTGTAATAAAAGGGGGTTGAAAATCACCGGTTTTTTTGTTTTTACACATTTGCTCCATAGCAAGTATAGTCAAATTTTCTATCAAATGAACATGCTCTTAAAAGACCCATTTAACGGTACATGAAAAGTTTAAATAATATACTCTTGAAAAGAAAATTTTTGATATCAATATTGCCTTCCACTAAGACGTATTGTGTTATATATAGAACATATTATATCAAAAAGTGGTCATAAAACTATTCCTTTTTATGTAAAAATAATGGAAGTTTGGGCTGGATATTAAACAGTTATTGCTTCAAAAGCAATGTTTAAGATAAGTAATGAATTAGTTGCGAAATATAGAAATATAAATTTTTGGTCGATCTCAAAGAATATGAAATTTATGTTAAATCATATATTACATAAGCGAAAGAAATATTTATTGGCTCATTTGAAAAGTTTGAAGCATGTATGTCAAAATTTTTGTGTTTAATTTGCATCACACTTATTATACAAGTTACGTTACTTTTTATCAGATTTATTAATTAGATTCGATATTTACAAATTAAGACTATCATGACTACTTTGCCAATCTGACTTGGTACAAGTAAGAGTGTTAAATTCGGCTGTGTCGAATTTTTGGTACCCTCCACCTCGGTTTTAGTATTGATAATAAATGTAAACAAAATATTTGAAAAAGTAAACAATTTGTTAAACTTAATACTAAATTATTAATACTAATTATTGCATTTTTAGAGGCACCATATTTTAGACCATATCTTGGCACAGTGATGCCCGACTTAACCCATTTCAAATACCAACCTGCTCGTAGTAACGACAAACAATATTATTTTAACTTTACCCAGGTAGTTAAATGGTTTATTTTGTTGAATGACCGTAATTTCAAAAGGCGGACAGACAAACGCATGTAATTAATTACTATTTGAAAAAAAAAAAATCATATTTTGCTTTAAAATAATTTCTATGTAATTTAAGAAAATTTATCAAATATATATAGGTATATTACACTTTCCTCCATTTCTTTAGGCAAGGCTCTTAATTCAAATTTGAGTTCTTTTTCTTTTTTTTTTACAAACACCTGTTGGAATTTAAGCTTCCAAAACTGGATGGACAATTGATGAAGTTATTAAGGTTGTAAATTATTTTGAACAAAATTTACCAAACCTGCGTACAGTTCAATGCTATCAATTAAATCACTGATTGCACAATAGTAAGAAGCACTTGGTATGAACAGTTGGATGAGAATTTGGGACCACAGTTTAAAGTTGGTAATACTAAGTTGTTGACGGAGATTCCAAGATTGCTGGAGACGATTAGGTTTCTTTGAAGTTGGTTACGTAGTTGGGTTTTTCAAAATTATTTTTTTGATCTTTTGATCTTGTCGAAAAGCTGTCTCGAATTTGTCATTTAATTTATAAACGTATATCACCAAATTGTGTGATGGATTTTTATGGTTTTTGTTTAACGCGTGAACTGTACTTAGAATAAATAATTTAATAGATGATTAATGTTTTGGTAGATGATGATTAATGTTAAGCCTTTTTAACTGCTTTTGGTCTTTTCAATCGCGTGCAAAATTCTATTGTCTAGTCTTGATTTTCGATAATTTTTTTTTGTGTTATGTCGGCGAAGAATTTCTTTCTTTTTGTTGTTGTCTCGGTCCCTTTGACGATCACTTTTTATATTCCTTTCTTTCTTACCAATAGTTAATGTTAATAAGTAACTTTCAAGGTGAATTGAAAGTCAATTTAAGAATCCATTAGAAATAATAATAATAATAATATTTTACTTCTCAAACTAAGACTCATTGGCATACACGAATCTGTTATTTTGTGGATTACATCGTATCTCACGTTTAGATCTCAAAGGGTCATGTTTCGCAATATTGAATCTAATATTATAAGAGTTACTTCTGGCATTCCCCAAGGCAGTCATTTGGGCCCGTTATTGTTTTTACTATTCGTAAATGATCTTCTGACTGTAATTTCGAATTGCAACGTCCTTATGTATGCAGATGATGTTAAGTTTTTTTCACAGTTTCAATGACATAAATGGGCATATTACTCTTCAGCGTGAGCTTGATTTATAAGCTGAATGGTGTAATGTGAATTTGATGAAACTGAATCTTAAGAAATGTAAACATATGGTATTTCACAGAAAGGGAATAATTTTTAACGAATATTTAAATAATGGAATAGTATTGGATTCCGTTCAAACATTTCTGGATCTTGGTACACTTGTGAATAGGAAACTTCACGTCATTGGTCATATTAGTATGATTGTTAATAAGGAGTTTTCAGATGCATATATTACTAAACAGCTTTATACAGCACTTGTAAGACCAATTTTGAAATATGCATCAAGAATATGGAATCCATATTTTCAGGTTCACGCCAATGCAATTGAGTGTGTGCAGAGAAAGTTTTTGCTATTCTGTCTACGTGGTTTAGGTTGGAGTTATGATGACTTAACATCATATACTAATAGACTAAAGCTTATCAGACTTCCAACTCTTGAGAGTGGGAGGACCATGTTGAGTGTCACCTTTGTTTTCAACCTTGCGAATGGTGACGTTGACTCGGAATTTCTTTTATCAAATTTGAATTTAAGCATACCTTGTAGATTCACAAGACATTTTAATCCGCTTCATTTGGGCCATTTTAGGACTAATTATGCTAATTCTTATCCTTTCCGCAAAATTTGTCATGATTATAATGTGTTACACAATTTCGTTGATTTTAATTGTAATGTATTGAAAACAAAGCGCGATATAATTGAATACCTCAACTATTTTTTTGTTCTATATGTTTTTTAAGTTTGTCGATTCCTAATATCAGCTGATGAAATTGTCTGTCTGTGAAAAGTAACTAAATATATTATTTCTAAAAGCGTGAAACAATTAAAAGGATATTAGAAAATAAACAACGTGTGAGTTTTGCTTTGTTTTGCAACGAAAATTAACAACAAACTAAAAAAAAAGGTGGAAAGATTTTGTACACACCAAACTCAACGCCAATGAGGAGTACGACACAACAAACATGATCGATTGTGCTCCCGCGAACCTTGAACGAACGGAAATCTATTGCAGTGTGGAAAATTCACTAAAAGTTGGAGAAATGTCAGTCGTTTGTCCGCATTGTAAGCCGATGAAATTCAGAAGTGAATTTTCTGGATTGTGTTGTAATTTCTATCAGTCGACCGAATCGAAGGAGCCGCTTATTTGGCTTGTTTTTCTGAAAGTACCTCAGAACTTCAAAAACCATAATTTACGGCGAAAAAACAAATATATCGATGATCTCAACGCGACTATTTAAACTTTCATTCCGTGATAGTTTTTTTCCTTTAAATTGGTTGACACAGTTATCAACCAGGATAAGGTAGTCAACTATTATTACTACTTTTACTACTACATTTATTTTGCAATTAAAAGTTCGCTCAGTCATCATCATGTTGCGTTGCATTAATCAACCTTGACTATGCAATGGAACCAGGATGGCTGTGAAAAAGCTTATGAACAAGGTCTGCGATCCTACGATTATCAAGAGCAAGTAGAATGGAGAGGATGTTTTCATTCGAATTTAATCGGCTGCACTTCCCCGTGCGTCTGGCCTTCGTGATGACCATCAACAAACTACAAGTTTACTCGTTGGAAAGCCGTTTACGTGCCGGAAAACAAAACAAATAACATTGCATAAATAAGAGACATATTATCAATATTCATGAATTGGAGTGGCAAGGTTGAGTAGAATTTATAATCGCTTATGGAAAGTTACAATCAAACCATCTTATAATAAATAAAGCTACGAAGTCACATCATTTACGGACAAACCGTGTTATATAGCTGTTTTATTGTTTTAAGTTAACTATTTTTGCAAAAACTCAGAACGTCATATAACGTATTCATAAAATAATGAATTGCCTAGCTTAAACCAGGACCAATACGTAAAATTTTCTAACACTAAAATATAAATTAGCAAAAATCGCTCATACTCTGGAAGATAACAATTTGAATTATATAGAAGTTTTGATAATATTGCAAATATAAACCTTGAGGCACATAATTACAATCGGGCCGAGTATTTGAGAAGAATTTCCATTTAGCAATATAATTCGATTTAAAAAACAAGTAAGAGTGTTAAATTCGGCTGGGCCGAATCTTTGATACCCTCCACCTGCATCTTAAATTCAATATTACAACCAATATTGGGTACGGGTACCAATTTAAAACTGTTGTCGGTACTGAAATTTGTATTTCGAATACCAATTTTATATAAAGTTAATTCGATTTCTTGTTGGTCTGTACCTATTATAATTCCCTATTATAAAAAACAATGATCGTGTCTTCTTTAGAAAGAAGTCGTTACTATTTGAAAAATGGCATTATTTTTCTTTTGCTAGAGTAGAAAATACCTAATGCAATTAATTATATAACGCAGCCAGCATTATAACACCCAAAGTTTTAATTTTTAATTTCCCATTCTCCATTTTTCATTATTCATTTTCCATTTTTCATTTTCCATTTTCCACTTTTCTTTTTTCGTTTTCCATTTCCCATTTTTCATTTTCCATTTTTCGTTTTCATTTTTTCTTTCATATTGGCGATTTTTTTGTATTATAACGTGATAACGATAAAAAAAATATGTGGCAATACTACTAACATAGCTCATGGTAGTTGTTTGTGTTGGTATGATTGCATCATTTTTTTTGTGGCTTTTTTGAACTGTGAATTTTGTTGCACAACTATTATGTTCAACCACTAAAATATTACAACAAACACACTGGGTTTTATGTTTTTTTTAAAGGTATCTACATATTTTTGCTCGTATCTCAGCACAATGATGCCCGATTTAGCCCATTTTCAATACTACCCTACTCGGAATTATGGCAAATGATAATATTGTAACGTTACCTAGCCAAATGTTTTTTTTTTTGTGAAGGAGCATGATTTCAACAGACAGACGGACATCGCTATATCGACTCGAGCTGTGATAAGGATCAAGAATATATATAATTTATGGTGTCGGACATTAGTTTTTCAATGCGTTACAAACAGAATGACAAACCTATATGCCACTGAGCTATGGAGGGTGTGGAGGGTATAATAACTAAGAAAACTTAAAATGCCTCATAACAGGGTTTGCACAACTTTTTTTGACTCATTAAATATTCGCTGTTTTGCATATTTGTTATTCGGAAATTCTTCCATTTCGAAAAAAATAGCTTTTTGCATGTGCAATAAAATTTTCGTTGCGGCTTCGCTGTTAGATTAAAATACTGCTGCACACACAATAATTGTCTCCTTTCCATTTTAATATAATTTTTTACATTTTGTTAAAAATTTTCAATTTATTTTTGCGAAAATATGAACTTTTACATCAACGTAAAAATCAAATAAAAAGAAATATCAAAGTAAACAAGAAAGAGTGCTAAATTTGGCTACACCGAGTCTTTGATACCTTCCACCAGTGACTTAAACTCAATACTGCAACCAATTGTCGTGTTCCAAAAACAGAAAACAATGGTACCTATGCTGAACTGTCACACTGGTCACTAACTAGCTTATGTGCGGCTATGGTTCGTCGGGCTTGGACGAGTGTTCGTTGCAGTCAGTCAGAAGTATACACAGTCACGTGTACCAGTGTATAAAATGCCTAAACAACCAAACGTAAAAAAGGTGGGCTAAACGTCAAGTACAGTCGTTTGTAAAGAGCAGAGTTTGGTATGGTTACTAGACGGCACCCTACACTAATACTCACCAATATTTCGCTATGGTAAATTGTCGGCTTAAATTATTATAATTTACCCCTAATTATGCTGGCTTCACCTCCGAATACCTACCTTTTCTTCTTATTCAGTCATTTATAAACACGATACACCTTTTTTTTAAATAGCATCGGAGCTCATAACCTTATTTAGTAACAAATTTACTTCTTTGATTAATTGCATTTAAATGTTTATCTTAAGTTAAGAATTACTTACTATGTTTTAATATATTACGAATATAATTTAGGAATTTTATGGGGTTATCCCTGCCCTTGTCAAAACTTCAGCTCGATGCAAATTAAAAAAAATTAAGAAAATTATAGTCGGTCTAGACCGGCTATATGATACCCTATACGATGGTTTAGAGACCCTATCTCTTCGCTCCAACTAAGTGGATATAGAAAATAAGCATAAACCAAATTTCAGTGACAATGTTATTAATTTTTTTGGCTGCAGATATGAAAAAGTTCATATCGGATGCCATATTTATATGGGGACTTGTTCGAAAAATGGACCGATGCCGATCATATTTAGTACAGTTACTTATATTATGAAAAAATATATACAAACCAAATTAGAGAAAAATCTGTACAATATTTTGTTTTTTGATAGAATTAAGTGAAAATCGGGAAGCAGCTTTATATTAGGGCTATGACAAAGAATTGTCATATGGGGTTTATTTTTGGACAACTGATAAATTGATGTAATAAACACACACAAACCCAATTTGACCGAGGTCAGAAAGTGATTCTGAGGCGATCGGTATAATAAAAGATGGGTCTAGGTCAAATATTTTTGGTAGCTACAAACAGCAGTACAAAGTCATTATACCCAAACCACATAGTGGTGTAGGGTATAACTAACTACCTATATGGCAACATATTGACCAAATAATTATGAGGTACCTTAATACAAACTCAAGCCAACGACTTTTGTAAAAAACACTTAAAAGCCGTTACCCTAAATAGTGACGAAATGCCTATGTGAATATACAAGAGTCGTTGCTCTGTTTAAAAAAATTGTATTTTACCACAGCAAAACACAATTTTACTGAAATATGAAACCAATGATTAAAATGAACTATTGATTGATAAATAACAATTTCTTTTTCGTCAACTCATGAAAAAGAAACAAAAGAATTCTAAAGTTCAACAGAAAATAAAATATTGTAAAAATTTAGTCTTAAGATCAACTTGAATCAATAAAGTAATCCCTAGTTTTAAACAAAAACCAAAAAGGGTTTTATTTTATAATTGGCGCAGTCGACGGAAAAACCTACACAAAACTTATAAGAATAGCTTAAGCTAGTTATATGGAAAGTGGTGATAAAAACCAGTATATTAATAAACCTTTCAAAAGAAAACGAAACAACTATAATACAAATGTAAAATTAAAGTGGTGATAAAAAAACTGTATTTTAAATTTTTCAAAAGAAAAAGAAAAAACAATAATACAAAAGTAAAATTTAAGTGCGGATACATAACTCTATATAAAATGACGAAGAAATGACGAAGAAAGAAATGGTATTTGGACACTTTTAAAGGACTTTAATGACCTTTTCAATAAGGAGGGGGATATTTTGTCTGCAACAGACGAAATATGTCATAAGCTTGTAACGACAGTTAATAAGCCATTATACTGGAAAATCTATAACTACCCCCCAAGTTCGTGAACAGGAAATTCAAAAGGAAATAAGGGACATGCTTGAGAATGGGATAATAACGGAAAGTAATTCACCATATAACAGCCCTCTAGGGATAGTGCCAAAAAAAAGTTGACAATTCAGGGAAACAGAAATGGAGGCTTGTTGTGGATTATAGGAAATTGTATGAACATACAGTGTATGACAAGTATCCTATACTTAATTTTTCAAATATATTTAGCAAATTGGGAAACGCCCAATATTTCAGCACTATAGATTTAGCTAAGGGGTTTCATCAGATTCTGGTTAGGGAAGACGATAGGCAAAAGACAGCATTTTCGACACCACAAGGTCATTATGAGTTTATTCGAATGCCATTCGGTCTAAAAAATGCCCCTTCAACATTTCAGAGGCTAATGAATTCTGTCCTCAGGCAATTTATTAACAGAATTTATGTTGTTTTTATGGATGATCTTTTAGTTTTCAGTACATTCTTGAGGGAACATATAATCAACTTAACACAGATATTTAAGGCACTAAGAAAGGCAAAATTTAAAATACAAGTGAATTAATGCGATTTTTTGCGAAAAGAAACCCAGTAAAACATATACAAAATTTAAAACTGCAAAAAACGGAAAAACCGATAAAGGCATTTTTGGGTATGACTGGATTTTATCGCAAATTCATTAAAGATTACGCCAAGGTTGCATTCCACATGACAAAATATTTTAGAAAGGGTGCAAAAGTTAACATGAATGATCCCAGTTATATTCTGGCATTCGAAAGACTTAAAGACATAGTTACTAGACCTCCTTTTTAAGGTATCCAATTTATGAGAAGAAATTTAAAATAATAACTGACGCTAGTAATTTCGCTGTAGGTGCTGTTCTGACCCAGGAAGGCCATCCAATTGCATATGCCTCAAGAACATTAAATGTACATGAGAGAAATTATGCGGCAATCGAAAAAGAATTGTTGGCAATCGTTTGGGGAGTAAAATATTTTAGGCCATACATTTATGGATGAAATTTTGATCTTGAAAGTGATCACCAACCACTTAAGTGGTTAATGGATAAATATTCGGGATGGGATATCAGTCCCCGACTTCAAAGATGGCTGGTCGAACTTGGAGAAAACAATTTTAAAATTGAAAATTGACGTTGAAAATAAGGAAATAAATGCTGTAGATTCTGCTAACCCATCATATTGAAACCACAGAAAGGCTCAATAGTTCTCGTGAATCACTGGATGTGCAAATATGACATTCCCAATAAGAGGACTTGAATAACTATATTTCGATTTAGGACACGGTTGTAAATAGGTTTGAAACTCAAATTATTATTGTCGAGAATAAAAATTCGGAAACAAAAACAGTAGTAGTAGTGTTGTGTACCTTTTAAATCACTTTTTTAGTACATTTTGATGCATCAAACCATTTTAGGGTGGCAGCACTGGTTTTTGGGCTGGCAGCACTATTTCTAGCAAAGTCATAAACCTAAATGCAGTTTTACCTATCTTTTAAATTGGCACCAATTTTTTATTCCGTTAAGTTTGAATTTTCCCGTAATTTAGCATTATTTTGACAGAGTCATCAACCTTTTTCTCATTATTTAGCAGATTCCCGACCTTTTACCCATTATTCAGCAGATTCGTAACTCTTTTCCCTTTATTTTAGCGTTATTTTAACAGATTTGCCAACTTTTTTTCGTTATTTATTAATATATTTGGTAGAGGTGGCAGCATTATGTCATCTGACTGTTTAACAATCCAGTCGTGTACTATGGATGCTCCGTTAAATACTCACTGCGCGAAGTGTTTTGACTCGTTAAAGAAAGACTTCGTTGCTTGTCATCTATGAGGAGCAAAATATCACTTAATTTGTGCTGATTGACGTTAAATTATGTGAAGTGTTTAACAATAACAAAAATATTGTTTTTAATTGCAATAATTGTTTGAGTGTTACATTGAACTTGCATGATGAAATAAGAGAGCTTAAACATACGATTGACTCAACTTTAAGTCAAGATTTGCGAGAGTTAAAACAACAGTTGACTTTGCTAAAAATAAAGAATTAGCCAAAAATTCAACAAAAATCTAAAAAAATAATAACACTAATTTGCATATTGCTAATGAAACTGATAATGATGTTGTTGTTGCTGATGTGAATACAAGTGTGATAGCTTTGCTAAAAATAAAGAATTAGCCAAAAATTCAACAAAAATCTAAAAAAATAATAACACTAATTTGCATATTGCTAATGAAACTGATAATGATGTTGTTGTTGCTGATGTGAATACAAGTGTGATAGCTGTTAATGCTGTATCAAATGTAGAAAATACTCAATTTTTGTCTGCTGCTTCGTCTATATCATCTTTTCCAACAATTGCATCTAATGTTAGAGAGAACGATGCTAATATGTTTGATGACAACATGCAACCATTACAAAAAACATCTAGCTGGGTGAACGTACCGAAGCGTAGATGTAAGAAGGGGCCTGTAGTAGTTGCGGTTAACACTTCTGATGAGCTCGATGTTGTTATACAAAAAAAATTAGATTCATACATCTTCGTTTAAGCCTACTGTTTCAACGGAACAAATAATTCAATATGTTGAAAAACATACTAAAATAAGTAAACACCATATGGAATGTTTTAAATTGGTAAAAAAAGGATATCGATTTAAATGAACTTAATGAAGTTGTGAATGCTGAAATATGGCCAACAGATATTAAAGTGCGTCCTTTTTTAAATGTTCCAAGAAAACGAATGCCGGAAAGGCAGAATTAGTTTGTGGAAAATCTGGCTTTAAAATCTATTACCAGAATTTATCAGGAATGCGCACAAAGTCCAAAATGGTTCATGATTTTTCTTCTCAATGTGAATATGATGTAATTTTGTTGGTGGAAACATGGTTAAATGCTGAATTTTCTGATGCTGAATTTTTTTATCTTAATCTTTTTAATGTCTATCGGAAGGATAGAAATGAGATTCTCACCGGCTATTCTAGAGTTGGTGGACTACTTGTTGCAGTCAAGCGTGAATATAAGTCATCCTCAATTGCCATCGATAATAAGGATGGTTTAATAGATCAACTGTTTGTATCAATCTATAACCCTACTTTTTTATTTTATGTTTGTGTGTCATACATTCACCTGCAAGTACAGATGAAGTGTATGAGGCACATATTTCAAATATCATTGCATTAGATGATAAATTGGCCGAAAATTCTCGAATCTGTGTTTTAGGAGATTTCAATCTTAGCGAAAATTTTTGGTCACAAATTTGTGATAGTACGGAGTTATTACCTAGTAATATAAATAAATGTAAGGAGATCAATTTCAGTGATAGTATGTTAAGTTTAAATTTGGTTCAAATTAATCATGTTTCTAACCGCTTAAACAGTTTTTTGGATCTGGTTTTTGTTCCAGATGATTGTACGTTTTATCTATGTGAGAGTTTGCTGGCAATTTCTCCTCCTAATGTACACCATAGTGCTTTATTATTTGAAATAGATTCGTATTGCTTTTTTAAATATTCTTAATGTCCAGTATCTTTTAATTTCAATTTTAAGCGATGTAATTTTGATGTGATAAATACTTTACTTAAGGTACGGTCACATTAGGCAAATATTTGACGCAAACTTGTTTTCTCGTATTTGCCAAAAATTTTGTGAAACAAATACAGAGTTGATTTTGTGGTCACACTAGACACATTTATTTGCCTCTTTTTGTTTGATCAAACTGCTGCCAAATAGTGGCAAATAAAAACAAGGAAAACATATTTGCCGTGCGGTCACACTTGAACAAATATTTGACTAAAAAAATTATTTGATCAAACTGTCGAAAATTAAAAATATATTTGATCAGAAATTTCCAAATGTTGCACGAGGAGGAAAGTTTTCTTATTGTGTGCTGTGGAGCGCATTGGTGTTAGTTTTGGAAGTTTACTGTTATATTATATTTAAATATTATTTTTAACTATAATTATTTTTTTCTTTGTTTACAAAATAAACAGCTGTTTATTTTAAGTAATGTAACAGTGTGGCAAATTCTGTGTTTTTAAAATGATAAATACGCTAAAGTTAAAAATAAATTTGGCTAAGTGGAGTTTAGAGGCAATGCCCCGATCGGTATCAAATTTTCACCACTTATAAAGCATTTTATTGCGGTTCTAGGAAAATATTTTTTTTTCGGCGATCGAGCCTATTTTCCGAGTTATGGACTTCGAAACTTTTGCCATATACTTGGATATAATTTTGTTATTTAGTATCGTATTTCAGCACAATATATATATTTTAAAAACTTACTTGAATGTCTTTCACTCGATATTTTTAAATTTGAAATCCATTAACCCATTATGAACCTATTTAAAATTTTGTTTCTTTGTAATAGGGCTTTTTCTTTAATATGAAATTGTATCGTAAGAAGACATATGTATATCATGAATAAACTGAATAAAAACTAGGTCCACTAGCTTTATTTCTATGTATACTTTGACCTCTTAAACCTTTCAGGACAGGATGTATATAGTCATTTGTAAGTTAGTACAATAGAAAATCAAGTATCTTATTTTTTTAGGGAAATTAACCCATTAATAACCATATTTGAAATTATCCCATTATTTATTATGCTATAGAAACAGAAATAACAACATATTTAAAAAAAACCTTAAAATTGAAGGTAAAATTTCTAATATATCCGATCCTTAAGTGTTTAAGAGGTCAAAATATACATTGAAATGAAGCTAGTGGATCCAGCATACATTCAGTTGTAAAATCAAACATTATATAGGTCATTTTATGAGATAATGCCACGTTTTCCCAAAATAACTTTAAAAAATCCAAATAGGTTCATAACGGGTTAATTGATTTTTTTGTGATAACAGTTTCCTTTAAAGCCAATTTTTAATGAATATTAACAAGTTGCACACAAAAACTGAATTAAATTTTAAAAGTTGACATCACTGCTGAAACAACTGTTGTTTGCCACTGTTTGCTCTTACAAATGTTTTGTAAGGTCAAATAATTATTTGCCCAAAATTGAGGAAAATATTTGGTCGTGAGTGGTCACATTAGGCAAATATTTTTTTGCAGGCAAATAATTTTGTTTGCCTAAAATCAGCTGTTTTGTTGTTTGACGGCAAATAATATTTTGTGGTCAGACTGAGGCAAACAAATATTTGGCGTTTTTTGTCAAATATTTGCCTAATGTGACCGTACCTTTAGTGATGTTGTTTGGGGACAGGTATTTTCGTGCAAATCAGCATCATCGTGTTATGAGGAATTTTTAAGTACTGTTTTGGGAATTTGCAATGTAAATATTTCTTTAAAGAAAGCCAAACCGTATAAGCTACCTTGATATACTCCAGGTCTTAAAAAACTCAAAAACCTCCGTAATAAGTTTCATGAACATCATATTGATTATGGCAGTCTAGAAAGCCATTATAAGTTTATCTATTTTCAAAGAGAATTTAATTTTTTAAACAAATTTTTGTATAAACAATTTATTTTGCAGAAAGAGGAGCAAATAAGAAGTAATCCAAAATCTTTCTGGTCTTTCGTTAAATCGAAGAAAAGGTTTCGGATATTCCATCGAATATTATGTATGGGGGCCGTGTTTCTGAATCGGGGAACGATGCCGCCAATGTGTTCGCACAATATTTTAGTTCAAACTTTGAATCTTCAACGATCCATGCAGCTAGATACTCAAATTTACTTGATATGCTAGACATTGGTATCCTAGAAGTTTCAGAAGATGACGTTTATAACGCTATAACGCAAACAAAAAACAATATGAAGTCTGACTCTGATGGTCTATGTGCTTATTTACTGAAAAAATGCGCACCATCAATAACTTTTGCTTTATTATATTTAATTTGTCACTTAACCAAGGAGTGTTTGTTGATAGATGGAAGTTGGCATTTATTACACCCATTTATAAGAATGGCAGAAAGGATGATGTAACTAGTTATAGGCCGATATCCAAATTGTCATGTGTTTCGAAAGTTTTTGAGCATGTGGTGTATAAAAAGCTATTTTTCTTAACCAAGTCTCTTATATCTCCATGTCAACATGGGTTTTATTCATGAAGGTCAACTACCACAAACCTAACAGTTTTTAGTGAGTTTTGTTTATCAGCTTTAGAATTAGGCAAACAAGTTGAGGTCATTTATACTGATTTTTCTAAGGCCTTTGATAAGGTATCCTTAGATATTCTTTATTCTAAGTTGCAAGGGATGGGTTTCCATTCAAATTTCTTAATGTGGATAAAGTCATATCTATCAAATAGAATATGTAAAGTTGTTGTTGAAGGTTATGAATCTTCGCCATATGAGCAAGTATCAGGCGTCCCTCAAGTTAGCATCTTGGGTCCGCTGTTTTTTAATCTTTTCATAAATGATATATCAAGTTGTTTTTCTAATGTAAATTATTTGTTATATGCTGATGACTTAAAAATATATAGTAAACTAAATTCTATTAATGATGTATTAAACCTTCAAAATGATTTGGACAACCTCCACAAATGGTGTTTATTCAATAACCTTCAGTTAAATCTGGATAAATGCCTTCATATCTCTTTCACCAGATCTAGAAACCCAATTCAATCGGTCTTCAGAATTGGTAATTATAAATTGCAAACTGCAGACTCAACAATTGATTTAGGTGTTGTTTTTGACTCAACAATGTCTTTTATTCCACATATTAATTATATTTTTCCAAAAGCTTATGCCATACTTGCGTTTATAAGAAGGAGTTGTTCGACATTTCTGATCCATGTACGTTTAGATTGTTATATACATCTTACGTCAGATCAAAGTTAGAATATGCTGCTGCTGTTTGGAGCCCACATTGTGGAATATACATTTCTCGTATTGAGAGAGTGCAGCGTAGTTTCCTTAAGTGCGCACTTTC
Source organism: Cordilura impudica (assembly GCA_963682025.1). Lineage (NCBI taxonomy): Eukaryota > Metazoa > Arthropoda > Insecta > Diptera > Scathophagidae > Cordilura > Cordilura impudica. The sequence goes on along the minus strand of OY821522.1, from coordinate 41,846,348 downwards.
ATCATTTAAGTTTGTTGATCTATACCCTCATATAGATCAAAAGGTTTATTATTAGGTCTCGAAACATTGGAACATCGTCGCAGATTTCAAGCTGCACTATTTGTCTTTGACATAATTTCTGGTGATATCGACTGTCCAGATTTGTTATCGCAAATAAAATTGTATGTTCCACCTAGAATACTTCGTCACCATAATATTTTTTGTATTCCATATCATCGCACAAACTATACCCAAAACAGTACTTTAAATCGCGCATGTGCCGATATAAATGCTATTAATGAAATAGCTATAAATGGAATCCAACTAATAGAGTTTTGTACATCAAAAGATTCTTTTAAGTTACTTCTCTTTACATTATTTAATTTGTAAATTTTTGTACTTAAATTAATACATATGTAATTTTTTTAATCATAGTCTGTAAGGAAATCATGTTCCATTGACTGGAATAAATTAAATGAAATGAAATTGAAGTCTAAAAAGACACTATACATTTTTCTTTATTAAAAAGAGTTACCAGATAAGGAAAAATGTGTATTTATTTGCCATTGACAGCACTTTTTTTAGTAAGCAAAACCACCGAGTTCGCTGTCTGTTTAGCAAAACTCACACCTATATTCGCTTTACTTGTAGTTACTATTAGTTATGTTGAATTTCACAATTTTCAACAAAACAAAGCCTTACTTAGAGTGGAAAACCTCAATTTTAACAAAAAAATCACAATCGTAGTTTTATATTAAATTTTTATTTCACAATATTGTGAAATCATTTAACCACAAACTTAAAGCTTTACTTATGGATGTTTACTAACACAAACATATTTTTTATTGTTCACATATATACAAAAAGAACCAAATGCAGTTTTCATACAATACAGTATTGAGGTGGCAACTTTTTTTATTCTGTTAAATTTGAATATTTAAGTGTTAGTAGAAAATGTTGTTAGTATTTTAGAGGACAACATTTATTTAATTTTTTTTCATGACATATAAATGACACTGTTTTTCATACAGTTTTAATTTTCTTTTCTTTTTCAAATATTAACGATTTTCAAACATTTTTATACCCTATACCACTATGTGGTTTGGGTATAATGACTTTGTGCTGCTGTTTGTAACAACCAAAAATATTTGACCTACACCCATCTTTAATTATACCTATCGAATCAGAATCACTATCTGATTCGATTTAACGATGTCCGTCCGTCCGTCGGTCTGTGTGTCCATGCAAAGCTTATAACCAAACTACAGGTTGCAAATAAGAATATATTTTGATGAAATTTAGTATATAAGCTTCTATCGGCCATGGGATGAACGCTATTGAAATTGGTGAGAATCGGTCCATGTTCAGACTAAGCCCCCATACAAATGACCCCTATGAAATCAACATATATTGCCATAAGATCCAAATTATCAAACAAATCTTAGTCAAATTGGGTTTGTATGTATATATTACATCCATTAATCAGTAGTCCAAAAATGATCCCTATTGGATAACTCTTAGTCATAGGCCCCATGTAGAGCTGCTTCCCGATCTTCACTTAAATCTATCAAAAAACAAAAATATTGCACTGATTCTTCTCAAATTTTGTTTGTATATATTTTTGCAAAATACAAGAGACCTTACCAAACATGGTCAGGATCGGTCCATTTTTGGGCCTAGTCCTCATATAGATATTGCATTCGATATGAACTTTTTCATATCTGCAGACAAAAAAATTTATAAAAATCCCACTCAAATTTGGTTTATGCTTATTTTCTATGTCCTATTAGTTGGGCCTAAGAGATAGGGTCTCTAAACGCATGGTATAAGGTATCATATAGTCGGTCTGGACCGACTATAATTTTCTTACTTGTTTCATATTAAAGTTTTAATATATTTTATTTTTTTCTTACAGTTTTTTATTTATTTTATTTATTCAAAAATCTTAAAGCCAATTAAGGCCAATCGATTACAGTATATTAGACAGATTTCATTTTATTTTACTATAATTATAAACTAATCATATACACACATTAAATTTATAAATATCCCCGATCACGAATATGGGTTACATCTTCCCAGAAAAGTGGCAACCAATCATAAAAAAAAGAAACGAAAAAATAATAAAAACAAGTAAGAAAATTATAGTTGGTCTAGACCGACTATACGATACCCTATACCATATCCTATCTCTTAGGCCCAACTAACTGGACATAGAAAATAAGCAAAAACCAAATTTGAGTCTGATTTTTATTAATTTTTTTGGCTGCAGATATGAAAAAGTTCATATCGGATGCTATATCTATATGGGGACTAGGTCCGAAAATGGACCGATCCTGCTCATGTTTGGTAAAGTCTCTTGTATTTTGCAAAAATATATACAAACAAAATCTGAGAAGAATCAGTGCAATATTTTTGTTTTTTAATAGATTTAAGTGAAGATTGGGAAGTAGCTCTATATGAGGCCAAAGGGATCATTTTTGGACTACTCATTAATGGACGTAATGAACGCATACAAAACCCAATTTGAGTAAGATCTATATGACAATTTGGATCTTATGGCAATTTATGTCGATTTCATAGGGGTAATTTGTATGGGGGCTAGGTCTGAACATGGACCGATTCTCACCAATTTCAATAGCATTCATCCCATGGCCGATAGAAGCTTATATACCAAATTTCATCAAAATATATTCATATTTGCGACCTGCAGTTTGATTACAAGCTTTACATGGACACACAGACGGACGGACGGATGGACGGACACACGGACGGACATCGTTAAATCGAATCAGATAGTGATTCTGATTCAATCGGTATAATAAAAGATGGGTCTAGGTCAAATATTTTTGGTAGTTACAAACAGTAGTACAAAGTCATTATACCCAAACCACATAGTGGTATAGGGTATAAAAATTGAAAGTTGCGACTGTTTCATTATTTCTCAATCAGGACATAAAACATGTGATAAGGTGAAGTTCAAATTAATTCAAAGAGCAAATTTTTAAAACATGATGTAGAGTACGAAAAGTTTCTTCTGTCTTATGGTAGAATTGAGTTCCATAACCTTGTTACTCGTACTACAAACGATTATTGTCTTAATTAAAAAAATTTTTTAAATTTTATAAAATGATACTTTTTAAGTCTAAAATAAATGAATAAAATATTTAAAATGTTAACTACATTGCATTTTTTCTTAGAACATTTCAATGTAGGATAGATAGTTATCTTTCAGTTAGTTATTTCTTGTTTTATAAAGAATACTTTATTTAGAAAATATTCTTTTTTAAGAGTTTAAGTTTTTCGTTTATAGAATTATATGGTATGATTAACCTATAAGTAATTCAATGAAAAAAATCATATCATATCATATTTAAATTTTTTATTTCAAAATATTTTTGAAATCACATTTCACATAATTCAATTTTTTAACTATTTTCATGTATCATTCAGTTAGTTACTATAGTTCTTTTTCATTTCCAATATATTTTAGCTTCTTTAATAAGTAAAGATATATCCGTTAACTTTGAATTTAAATACAGTTTATATATTCTATTGAGGTTTTTAGAGCTGACAACATATTTTTCATTCACAAAACCCATTTTTTTTAGATTAATTTCAGAAAATATTCATATATTTCAAGTCTATATGTTTCTTTCTATTGAATTATTCCAATATATTATTTTGTTTCTTGTTAAGTTAAATTATAACCAATTTTAATAGCACTTTTCAGACCTTAATATTTATTTACTACATTTGTTATTACATCAGACCAAATTTTAATTTTTTTTTTCAAATATTAACGACTTTCAAACAATTTTTTATATTTGCTTTTCAATTTTTTAATTTAAGTTTTCAGTTTTCAGGTTTTCAATTTTTAATTCAAGTTTTTAGTTATTAATTTAAGTTTTTAAATTTCTATTTTTTTTAATTTTTAGTTTAATTTATTATAGATAGATGTCTTTCAGTTAGTTCCTATAGTTGTTTTTTCATTAATATTTTAGATATTTCATTCTTTTTATTAACTCTGAACATTCAAGTGTCTTTCAGATAGTTCTTATAGCTGTTTTTTCAAAATATTTTTAAATCTTTCAGTTAATTGCTATAGTTCTTTTTCATTTTCAATATATTTTAGCTTCTTTATTAACTAAAAATATATCCGTTGACTTTCAATTTATATACATTTTATATATTCTATTGCGGTTTTTTAGAGCATATTTTTCATTCACAAAACCCATTTTTTTAGATTAATTGGAGAAAATATTCGTTTATTTCAAGTCTATATGCTATTGTTCCAATATATTTTTTTCTGTTTCTTATTAAGTTAAATTATAACCAATTTTAATACCACTTTTCAGACTTTAATATGTATTTACTAAAATTGTTATTACATCCGACCAAATTTTTATTAATTTTTTTTTTCAAATATTTAAGATCAAATCTTTATTTTTTCAAATATTAACGATTTTTAAACAATTTTTTATATGTACAGCCATAGTCAAATGTTATACACATTACTAAAATTTTTTGTGTTTTGGGAAGAATGCTTCGATTGTTGTTGTTGTTGTTTTCAATATAAAGCAAATTTGTTGTTGTTGGATGAAATGGAGTGTGTAGAAGAAACGAGCAAAAATTCAAAGAAAATAACGGAATATTTCTCACAAAAACAACACATTTGTTTGATGCATATTGGCGTCAGAAGTTATTACACACATTTTATTCGTGTCAAAGATAATTACACAATGTCATATTGTATGGTTTATATTAAGAATTATAAATTTTTAATTTTTTTTTTAATTTTAATGAGTCAATATTTTGTTACTCCTCCTTTGGCATCAATTACTGCTTGCAACCTGGCCGGGATAGACTCAATCAAGGTGTGGATAAAAGAAAGAGGCAGTTTAGCCCAAATGTTTTTAATTTCATCAATAGTGTCATTCAGTTTTCGATTTTTATCAATTGTTCGGTGTTGTTTCATGAAACCCCAAGCATTTCCAATGATGTTAAGGTCCGGGCTTTGAGGGGGCCATGCAAGAACAGCTTGATCTACCTCATTTAAAAACTTCGTTACCAACCATCCTTTATAGCAAGGAGCATTATCCTGTTGCAGAATCCAGTCGGTACTTGGAAATAGCCTATTTGCTGAAGGAAATGCATGATCATTCAACACATTCACATATCCAGATTGTTTCAAAGTTCCTTCAATTGGTACGAGTTCTCCCAATCCATAGAATGATATTCAGCCCCAAAACATTACAGATCCTCCACCGAATCTGTTTAGAGGCTGCCGTGCTTTGCTTTTGAGAGTTGGCGGTAGATGCATATACTTTCTTCCAAAAGACCCCCGGAACTGAAAAGAAGACTCGTCAGTCCACAGAACGTTGTGCCAGAACTCTATGGGCTTGTTAATATGCTCTCGAGCAAAGGCAAGGCGTTTGGCTTCGTTGTTCGGAGCTATGTCGATCACTTTGCGGACTACATAGGTCTTGATTTCCATGCTCTTCATCTTGCGACGTTTCACTAACTTTCTTCCCAATTATTTCGTCCGAATTTTCTGCAATGCGAATAGGGCTTATTGTTGGATTTCCCATAATTACTCTCATTAATCTTGTTTTTTCCCTTTGGCCTATAACAAGTTTTCGTACACTTTTCTTTTTATCTTCTAAATTCCCACAAGTGTCCTTCGTTTTTACTAAATTGTAAACAGTTTTCCGCGAAATTCCATAAATTTTCACAAGATCCGATGCCGAAGTTCCCATTTTAAATTTGGTCAAAATCTCCGATCGTGTATCAATATTTAAATGCTTCCTTTTGACCATTTTCGTTGATTAAATTAACAATATTAATTTTTGCGCAATCCTCTCCAAGAATCATGTAAAATGCGCCTACTTAACACACAAGATAGCTAAAAAATAATGATATTTACACGAATAAAATGTGTGTAATAACTTCTGACACCAATATGAATCAAACATATGTGTTGTTATTAATTTAAGTTTTTAAATTTTTATTTTTTTTAATTTTTAGTTTAATTTATTATAGATAGATGTCTTTCAGTTAGTTCCTATAGTTGTTTTTTCATTAATATTTTAGATATTTCATTCTTTTTATTAACTCTGAACATTCAAGTGTCTTTCAGATAGTTCTTATAGCTGTTTTTTCAAAATATTTTTAAATCTTTCAGTTAATTGCTATAGTTCTTTTTCATTTTCAATATATTTTAGCTTCTTTATTAACTAAAAATATATCCGTTGACTTTCAATTTATATACATTTTATATATTCTATTGCGGTTTTTTAGAGCATATTTTTCATTCACAAAACCCATTTTTTTAGATTAATTGGAGAAACTATTCGTTTATTTCAAGTCTATATGCTATTATTCCAATATATTTTTTTCTGTTTCTTATTAAGTTAAATTATAACCAATTTTAATACCACTTTTCAGACTTTAATATGTATTTACTAAAATTGTTATTACATCCGACCAAATTTTTATTAATTTTTTTTTTCAAATATTTAAGATCAAATCTTTATTTTTTCAAATATAAACGATTTTTAAACAATTTTTTATATGTACAGCCATAGTCAAATGTTATACACATTACTAAAATTTTTTGTGTTTTGGGAAGAATGCTTCGATTGTTGTTGTTGTTGTTTTCAATATAAAGCAAATTTGTTGTTGTTGGATGAAATGGAGTGTGTAGAAGAAACGAGCAAAAATTCAAAGAAAATAACGGAATATTTCTCACAAAAACAACACATTTGTTTGATGCATATTGGCGTCAGAAGTTATTACACACATTTTATTCGTGTCAAAGATAATTACACAATGTCATATTGTATGGTTTATATTAAGAATTATAAATTTTTAATTTTTTTTTTAATTTTAATGAGTCAATATTTTGTTACTCCTCCTTTGGCATCAATTACTGCTTGCAACCTGGCCGGGATAGACTCAATCAAGGTGTGGATAAAAGAAAGAGGCAGTTTAGCCCAAATGTTTTTAATTTCATCAATAGTGTCATTCAGTTTTCGATTTTTATCAATTGTTCGGTGTTGTTTCATGAAACCCCAAGCATTTCCAATGATGTTAAGGTCCGGGCTTTGAGGGGGCCATGCAAGAACAGCTTGATCTACCTCATTTAAAAACTTCGTTACCAACCATCCTTTATAGCAAGGAGCATTATCCTGTTGCAGAATCCAGTCGGTACTTGGAAATAGCCTATTTGCTGAAGGAAATGCATGATCATTCAACACATTCACATATCCAGATTGTTTCAAAGTTCCTTCAATTGGTACGAGTTCTCCCAATCCATAGAATGATATTCAGCCCCAAAACATTACAGATCCTCCACCGAATCTGTTTAGAGGCTGCCGTGCTTTGCTTTTGAGAGTTGGCGGTAGATGCATATACTTTCTTCCAAAAGACCCCCGGAACTGAAAAGAAGACTCGTCAGTCCACAGAACGTTGTGCCAGAACTCTATGGGCTTGTTAATATGCTCTCGAGCAAAGGCAAGGCGTTTGGCTTCGTTGTTCGGAGCTATGTCGATCACTTTGCGGACTACATAGGTCTTGATTTCCATGCTCTTCATCTTGCGACGTTTCACTAACTTTCTTCCCAATTATTTCGTCCGAATTTTCTGCAATGCGAATAGGGCTTATTGTTGGATTTCCCATAGTTACTCTCATTAATCTTGTTTTTTCCCTTTGGTTTTCGTCCACTTTTCTTTTATATCTTCTAAATTCCCACAAGTGTCCTTCGTTTTTACTAAATTGTAAACAGTTTTCCGCGAAATTCCATAAATTTTCACAAGATCCGATGCCGAAGTTCCCATTTTAAATTTGGTCAAAATCTCCGATCGTGTATCAATATTTAAATGCTTCCTTTTGACCATTTTCGTTGATTAAATTAACAATATTAATTTTTGCGCAATCCTCTCCAAGAATCATGTAAAATGCGCCTACTTAACACACAAGATAGCTAAAAAATAATGATATTTACACGAATAAAATGTGTGTAATAACTTCTGACACCAATATGAATCAAACATATGTGTTGTTTTTGTGAGAAATATTCCGTTATTTTCTTTGAATTTTTGTTCGTTTCTTCTACACACTCCATTTCATCCAACAACAAAAAATTTGCTTTATATCAGAGTTCAGAAAAAAACACACACTGAATAAAAAACTCGTACATATATGTAAACAAACATAACTTAGACCAACACACACATATTTTTATTTTCATATCAATTATGTTTGTTTTTAAATTTTCTTCGGTGCCCAACACAACCACGACTGTGTTCGTTTTAATATTTCGTTATTTACACGAACATTTTTCTATCACGTACTTTTTTTTTCAATCACACATAAAGCACACATTTTTGAGTGTTGCTTTATTTGAAGTTGATGTTCTGGTACGTGTAGTGAAAAAAAACACAGAACATGTAAAATAAACAGGTTCGAGTTCAGTTATATTTTAAGTCGTGTTGTGGCTCGTGTAGTAAGAAAAAACACAACATGTACAATAAACAGGTTCGAGTTCAGTTATATTTTAAACACGACTTAAAATATAACTGAACTCGAACCTGTTTACTGTACATGTTCTGTTGTTTCTTACTACACGAGCCACAACACGACTTAAAATATAACTGAACTCGAACCTGTTTATTTTACATGTTCTGTGTTTTTTTTCACTACACGTACCAGAACATCAACTTCAAATAAAGCAACACTCAAAAATGTGTGCTTTATGTGTGATTGAAGCAAAAAGAATGTGATACAAAAATGTTCGTGTAAATAACGAAATATTAAAACGAACACAGTCATGGTTGTGTTGGGTACCGTAGAAAATTTTGAAACGCACATAATTGATATGAAAATAAAGATATGTGTTGGCTGCTTTTGAACAGAACATTGTGTGTTTCGTGTGTGTATTTTCTGAACCTTGCTTTATATTGAAAACAACAACAACAACAATCGAAGCAGTCTTACCAAAACACAAAAAATTTTAGTAATGTGTAATAACATTTGACTATGGCTGTATATGCTTTTAAATTTTCAATTTCATTTTTCAGTTTATAATTCAAGTTTTTAAAATTTTAGTTTTTAATTTTTGGTTTAATTTATTATAGATAGGTGTCTTTCAGTTAGTTCCTATAGTTGATTTTCATTAATATTTAATATTTTCATTCTATATTATTATTGTTTTATTTTAGAGTTTTATGAATGGTTGAATCGTTAATAAAATATATAATTTTGTTAAAGGTAGAACGTGAAGTCACGTTTCTATGGTTTTTTATATATTAAGTTTTTATATTTTTAATTTTCGATTTTCAATTTTCAATTTTTACTTTAGTTTTTTCAATTTTAAATTTTTAGTTTTTAGTTTTTATATTTGCTTTTACATTTTTTAATTTAAGTTTTTAGTTTTTAGGTTTTCGATTTTTAGTTAAGTTTTTAGTTTTTAATTTTTGATTTTTCAATTTTAAATTTTTAGCTTTTATTTTTTATATTTACTTTTCAATTTTTTAATTTAAGTTTTTAGTTTTTAGATTTTCAAAACGAAAACGAAGGCGGATTCCTAAATATATAATTAAATAAAACGATATTATTTAAATTTGTATTAACAATTTTTATATAATGCACTACTTACTCTTCCATTCTGCACCAATGTTTAATTTTTTGTTAAGCTTCGCGCTCTATTGCATCAGTAATTAAAATGATGACATGTTGCAAAAATTTGCGGCAGCACTGTCAATTGTTTGCATAAAAAAACTTTTGACGTACATCAGTGCTACCAAGTGATGCTTTCTTGAACGTTTTACTTTAATTATGTTGCAGTGAGGCATACCTACTGCGTTTACGAACGTACCCTACCTACAAAATATCTACAAAGTTAATTAAATTTACTAAAATTTAAACATATTTCTATAATAATTTATTGAAATATTGAAAACTACTATATTCTTATAGATTTTTATTTATTTTTTTCTTATTGTCAAATTTCATATGCATTTCTTTCGTATAGTTTTTCTTTACACATATGAAAATAAATCCATATAGTTGCGATTATTTCGATAATTTTTATGAAAGTATTATAAATTATTTAAAAAAATTTTTACACTAAGAACATTTTAAATACATTCAAGTGACCAATAATATGGAAATTTTTCTATAACAGTCAATTTTATAGTTCTTCTTACATCGAAGGCTTGAAAAACTAACCAAAATTACTTAAAGTTTCTTAAAATCTTGAAATAATTAGCTCATTTATAATTAATATCTAGTTATAATGAAAAAACGTTTCTTTTTTTTAATAAACGAAACTTTGAAAATTTACCTTTTCCGTAGTAAATTTTTCTTAAAATTTACCTTTCCTTAGTAAACTTTCTTAAAAATTTACCTTCCCTTAGTAAATTTTTTTAAAAATTCAGAAAATTCACCTTTTGATTAGTAAATTTTCTTAAAAATTTACCTTTCCTTAGTAATTTTTTTTTTAATTTATCTTTCCTTAGTAAATTTTCTCAAAAATTCTGAAAATTTACCTTATTCTTAGTAAATTTTCTTAAAAATTTACCTCTCCTTAGTAAATATTCTTAAAAATTTACTTTTCTTATAAAATTTTCTCAAAAATTCTGAAAATTTACCTTTTGCTTAATAAATTTTCTTAAAAATTTACCATTCGTTAGTAAATTTTTTTAAAAATTTACCTTTCCTAGTAAATTTTCTTAAAAATTCCGAAAATTTACCTTTTGATTAGTAAATTTTCTTAAAAATTTACATTTCCATAGTAAATTTTCTTAAAAATTTACCTCTCCTTAGTAAATTTTCTTAAAAATTTACCTTTCCTTCGAAAATTTTCTTAAAAATTTACCTTTGCTTAGCAAATCTTTTTAAAAATTTACCTTTCCTTAGAAAATTCTCTTAAAAATTTACCTTTCCTTAGTAAATTTTCTCAAAAATTCTGAAAATTTACCTTTTCCTAAGTAAATTATCTTAAAAATTCCGAAAATTTACCTTTTGATTAGTAAATTTTCTTAAAAATTTACATTTCCATAATAAATTTTATTAAAAAGTTACCTCTCCGTAGTAAATTGTCTTAAAAATTTACCTTTCATTAGTAAATCTTTTTAAAAATTTACCTTTCCTTAGAAAATTCTCTTACAAATTTACCTTTCCTTAGTAAATTTTCATAAAAATTTACCTCTCCTTAGTAAATTTTCTTAAAAATTTAACTTTCCTTAATAAATTTTCTTGAAAATTTACCTTTCCTCAGTAAATTTTCTTATAAATTTACTTTTCCTTAGTAAATTTTCTTAAAAATTTATCTTTCCTTAGAAATTTTTGTTAAAAATTTACCTCTCCTTAATAAATTTTCTTAAAAATTTAACTTTGCTTAGTAAATTTTCTCAATAATTCTTGAAATTTTCCTTTTGCTTAGTAAATTTTCTTAAAAATTCACCTTTTCTTAGTAAATTTTCTTAAAAATTTACCTTTCCTTAGAAAATTTTCTTAAAAATTTTTCTTTCCTTAGTAAATTTTCTTCAAAATTTACCTTTCCTTAGTAAAATTTCTTAAAAATTTACCTTTCCTTAGTAAATTTCCTAAAATATTCTGAAAATTTACTTTTTGCTTAGTAAATTTTCTTCAAAATTTACCTTTCCTTAGTAAATTTTCTTAAAAATTTACTTTTCCTTAGTAAATTTTCTTAAAAACTTACCTTTCCTTAGTAAATTTTCTCAAAAATTCCGAAAATTTACCTTTTGCTTAGTAAATTTTCTTAAAAAGTTACCTTTCCTTAGTAAATTTTCTTAAAAATTTAACCTTCCTTAGTAAAGTTTCTTAAAAATTTACCTTTCCTTAGTAAATTTTCTTAAAATTTACCTTTCCTTAGTAAATTTTCTTAAAATTTATCTATCCCTAGTAAACTTTCAAAGTTTCTTTTTTAAAAATGAAACTTTTTTTCATAACAACTAGATATTAACTATAAATAATTTAATTATTTCAAGATTTAAGGAAACTTTAAGTAATTTTGGTAAGTTTTTCAACGCTTTCGATATAAGAAGAATTATAAAATTGATTTTTACAGAAAAATTTTCATATTATTAGTAACATTTTCATATTATTAGTAAAATTTTTTAATAAAACATGATATGCTTTGATGAATTAAAGATATTTGTTTTATAGAAAAACTATCAGATTAGAAACAGTAAGCATTTGAAATATTTTTCTTATTGAATACGATCAATTGTTTTAATATTCTAAATAAAGGAATCAGTATACATATAATTTATATTAACATTGGTTGGATATTTAGGTTTCATGTAATCATAATGAAAATCATACATTTTCCATTTTTGATTTCTCTAAAACTGAAAAAAACCGATATAAATAGGTTTATTATACTTAATTCGCAGTCTACACATTTCAGTTGTTATCATTTCATCATGAATTTTTCAACAAACTATGAATATTGATGAAATTTATATGAAGAACTTTAACTTAAACTATTACAAAATATATAATAAAAATGAAAATAAAGATTTTTTCATAAATGTGTTCTTTGCTTAAAATTCAGTTCATTAAATTATCATAGAAATATATTTAAATATTAGAAAATTTAATTAATTTTGTAGATATTTTGTAGGAAAATTTTACAATCTGGATATAAAAAATGTTGATAAAATTGTTTAAGATTTCTGTAGTATATCAATAGTTTGTTTTATCATTCAAGTCTGTTATTAATTTAATATTTTTTTTTTCATATTGTAAAAATTATGTTTTGCCATCGGCAAAATGAGTTATTTCTCAAATAATTCTAAAAAATCAATTACATAAGTAGTATTTTTTTACTGAAATATTTCTGTTTTGTTTTTGGGAAATGTAAATGATTTCCTATAAAAATTCATTTTGTAAACAATATATTTTAATCATTCTTATAAAAAAAAAATATCATAAATAATCAAAGGTAAGATTTTTTTTGTATTAAACATTCGGTTTTTAATTTTTCATAAAAATTATCGAAATAATCGCAACTAAATAGATTTATTTTCATGTGTTAAAGAAAAACTATACCAAAGAACTTCATATGAAATTTGTTAATATGAAAAAAAATCTATAAGATTACAGTAAGTTTTCAATATTTCAATAAATTATTATAGAAATATTTTTAAATTTTAGTAAATTTAATTAATTTTATAGAAAACTTTTATAATTTGGATAGAAAAAATGATATTAAATAAAACTAAATATAAAATTTTTGTTGTTCCTAACCTTGCCAAAAACCATAAAGAAAAAACACGATATTGAAAGAAATATACAACTTCCTTTAATTAATCTCTAATATTGTTTGGAATAATAATTGTAAGAATTTTTGTTTCACGTTCCTAATTTTGCATATTTAATCAAAATTAACTCAAAGTATAAAAGTGTTTAAAAAATGTTTCATAAAAATTAAAAACTAAAAATTGAAATCAAAAATTAAAAAAACTAAAAACTTAAATTAGGAATTCAAAACTAAAAATTAAAAATTGAAAAGCGAATATAAAAACTAAAAACTAAAAATTTTAAATTGGAAAGCGAATATAAAAACTAAAAATTTAAAATTGAAAAATCAAAAATTAAAAAACTAAAAACTAAAAATTAAAAATTGAAAAGCAAATATAAAAACTAACAAGTAAGAGTGTTAAATTCGGCTGTGCCGAATCTTTGATACCCTCCACCTCGGTTTGAGTCTTGATAATAAATGTAAATGAAAAAGTAAACAATTTGTTAAACTTAATACCAAATTATTTCAGCAAATTCTTTGGGTTGGTTTTCTTCTTTTCTATTATTTCGGATTTATTTCGGTGTTTGCTTTTTGGTCATCGTGGTTGCTGATCGGCATGCATTTTGGTTATACACCTATATGCATGCGTTTCCGGTTATATGACATAACTTCTCGTTTAATTTAGTTTTTGCTAATTAAATAGCTCGCCCTAACCTCCATTGCAAAGGTAATGGTTGTGTAGAGTGGCTATATGCATTAAATCGTGCTAATTGGAGATGGCTGTATAGTTTCTTTTAACTGGCCAAATATTTCTTCATTGTGGCCATATAGGTCGGATGGAGTAACAAAATAATAACCAAAAAAAAAAGCTCTCTCAACTTTTTTTTAAAATATTGCCATATTTTGAAAACATAGAGAATAAATTTATAATAATAAATAATCAAATTAGGGATGAAAAACGCAAAAAACGAAAAGTCCCAAACATTTTAAATAAAATAATTTAATGTTATCTTTATTTTCTGAAAAACTTCAAATTTTCATCCAAAAAAAATTGTGAACATATATATATAAAAAATAACATTCTCATAAAATTACGTTTACTTATGTAACAATTTTTATGTTAGCAATTCTTAAATATCATTTGAGGTTTTCTTAAATTCATTGAATTTAAATTAATATCGACAAATCTGTTTTTCTATTTATTTAAGTTGTAAAGGAGTGGCATCTCTGTCAAAATAAGCGAAAAACACAAAGAATAGAAAAAAAACAAATTACTTCGTGTTTGACAGGATGATTTTATGTTTATGTTTAATATCTTTATTTTTTTTACTAATATTTCTGTTAATTTATTTGAAAATGAAATAATGAATTGAATATGCTATTTAATTTTTTTATTTATATAAAAAAGTTTTTTAATTAAAGCAAAATATTTTCACTATTTCATGATTTTTATTTATGTATGACGACATTTCAACCTAAAAATTTAAGTTTTTATCGATTGGATAAACAACACAAAATTGGTTGTCGTTTAGATAACAACAACAGCTGACTTTAACAATAGCGAATATCGTTTCAAAATTTTACTGATAATTTTGCAATTTTCTTTTTTTTTTACAATTCGACTATCGTTAAAAGAAGTTACTGAATCGCGGTACTGAAAAGTTATTAATATCTCCTGAATGGCAATATTTTTTTTAAATGTAAACATTTTTAAATGTAAAGATATTTCTAAATTTAAAATTATTATTTCCGACGTTTTGATATGATTTTCTGAAACTCAATTAATATTTTCTAATTTATAATTGGAAATTTTATTTTCAGTTTTTATTATAATTGATATTTTCTTAAATTTGAATGGAAAATTTAAAAAGTGAAATTTTGTATTTATGTGAATAACAATGCTTTATTAATTATAAACAATTTTTAAAAATTAGATGTAATCGCAATCAGATATTTTATAGGTAAAGCAGAATAATAATTCTATATAACTATGTAGAACTGTTTTGTAAGCAAAAAACTCATTGACGAACTCGGTAACTCTATTTTGTAAAGACAACAAAAAGTTAACCCCCCCAATCTCACATCACACTGAAATTGTAAAATCGTTGTGTACGTATTATCAACGAAAAATTGTTCGAATTAGTCGAATCCATCGCCATTAAATTTTATGCTCAAACATCTGACTGCAATCTCATTTTTAAAATGTTGTCGAAGCGTAAACTTGAAAAAATTTGTATACTTCTCTCTCTTATTTTATTTTAAGTAGAGTTACCAAGTTTATTATACAGGCACATGTTTGAGGGAAAATGTTTACATATATTATTATTAGTATTATTTTAATAATAGTTAATAATATTTATGCTCTATAATTAACAAACTTGCGTTTTTGTATGCGCATTTCAAAAAATAAATCATTATAATAGATTTAACAAGTTAAAACTTTAATTACAATTTTACAGAATCCAGTAAATTTGCATTAAATTTATAACAGGGTAACATTAATCATCGTTAGTGTCTGCCACTATTCGCACGAAAAATTTGGTGCCATTAGTGTGACCACTGCGGAAAATGTGTGTGTATTAGTAAAAAAAAATGTGAGTGTATTGAGTTTTTCGAACTTGCAGTGTGATGTGAGATTGGTGGGTAATATGCCAAACTTATGTTCATATTTGTAAAAGAATAATGAAAAAACGTATGAAATAAAAGACCAACCCGTGTATACTCTTAACATTGTTCTGTATGATATCTAGTTGAAAATATTAACATTCATGTTAAAATAGAAATAACTATTGCAAAGCTAATTAGAACAAACAAAAATTATGGCGGCATCTACTGTGGCATAGTCACGCTGAGCAAAATGAAGTGACACTCTGTTAATACAAAAGAAATGTATTTTCCCCACAACAAAATACTGCAGAATTTTATGTAAATAAAATAACCGATTTATTTCTAACATGCAGTTACTATGAATATACATTAGGGTGACAATGAAAAATCAACTTTGGATTTTTGATGATAAATGTGAAGATTCTTTTGCCACTTGGTCTAAAACTTACTTGCTGAAAATTTGAGCCAAATTGGATAACTCTATCCCGTGCACCTTTGAGGTCAAAGTTCAAATTTTGGGAAATATAGTGTATTCGCCTATATTGGATCTAAAAAAATAGCTTTTCGATATGAATTATACCCAAATCCACTGGGATTAATGTGCCACATAGTGTTGAACTTGCATGCTGAAAATATTAGCCGAATCGGGTAACTCTATGCCGTGCACCTTTGAGGTCAAAGTTCAAATTTTGGGAAATTCTGTATATTTAACTATAATTGATCCAAAAATATCGTTTTTTTTTAAGTATATTCATTTAAATTGTTCAGAAACTGGATGTTTTAGATATTTTTAAAAGTATTCTGAAATATTATGAATAAATTTAACCCTTTTTTGCTACGGGGGTCAAAACGACCAAATTTCTTAGCTTTAAATACTAGCTACTAGGATTGAAACTACCAATTTGAAATATTTAGTTTTCATTACGAAATACAAATATATATAAACCGCCCTGTATGTAACCTGTTAGTGCAGACCTCAACCCCTGTAAAACAAGATTTTTATCAGTTGGTGTGGATACAAACCGATAATATTTAAATTTAACGGATTTAAAACAAAAAAGTCAAGGCATACTAGATCTATTTTTTTTTTTTTTTACAAGAAATTACAAATAATTGCAAAGCTTTATTATTTTAATCAGTTTGACGCGTTAAACGCTCGAGTTAACAGTGCAAAGTGGTATTTTGTCAAAAAAATAGTTTTAAACAATGCCATTATTAAGAGATGAAATTTATCTCATCGGTTTTGAAAAAAGTCAATTAACTGGGAGTAAACTTCCATCAATAGGGGATTGTCTCAGAGTTATATTTTATAATTTAAGAACTGTGAAATTAAAAATTAAAGACAGTGTACGACTGGTGGTAAAGGAGTGATTTACTTTTTGGGAAAAAGCTCGGATTCCTACTATGTCAATTCAAAATGCAGAGAAGAAATTAACTCGCTTGTACGAGGAGTGGAGGGAAATGAATAGACGGAAAAGCAGAACATCCGAAATTTATAAGAAAAAGAGAGAAAGATGCACTCGATGATTTGTTTGACATCGCACATCCCGATGCACTTAAGTTAATGAAAATCGAGGAAGATAAATTGTTTTTGTTGAAACAGAGAGAAAAAGGACGAGAAGGTTGCATGGTGGGAGTTGATGCAAAATTAAAGAAAACTGAAGAAAGACGTGAAACCCGGAAGCAACGGGAAGAAACTAAAAGAAAAATGTATCAAGAGGCTCCTTCAATATCAAAAGGTAATTTTTATAGTAATTAACTATTTTTTATAAATCTGTGAAACTTTTACAAACCCAGCAAAGCCTTCTATTACCCTGCAATGGGTTTAATATACTAAAATCATTATTTCCACCTAAAATATATAAAAAATTGTTGATTTTTTTTTATAATCATATAAAAAAAATTATAGGATTTACTACATATGTAACAAGTTCAGATGAGTCAGAAAACGGTGAATCTACGGAAGCTAATGATCATATAATAGACCCAATGACCACGAGTTGTCCTGATACTTTGAATAGTTCACAAAAACAAAATACTTTAAACACAAAAAGGCCATCTAAGGAAATTTTAACGCCCAGACTTGCTGCGGTTTTAGATAAATTAAAATTAAGCTCTAGAGGTACTGTTCACATGCTTATTGCAGTTTTGGATGCAGTTGGATTAAACTCATCAGAGTATGTTATTAACCGCACGTCTATTCATCAGCAAAGGGATGCATTCAGAAAAGCAAATAGTACTCGAATCGGGTTAAAACTTCAATCCAATACTCAGCCACTAACGATACACTGGGATACAAAACTGTTATCTGACATATCAGGAAAAAACAAGACCGACTGTCAATAATTGCAACCGCTCCCGATTTTGAACAAATAATTAATATTCCTGATATACCGGCTGGAACTGGCGTTGAAATAGCATCTGCAGTATATGATTCATTAGAAGAGTATCAAGTTTTGGATAGAATCGAGGCATTTGTCTTTGACACAACCGCCTCAAACACTGGCAAATTTAAAGGGGCCTGCAATATATTAGAAAAAAAAAATACGTAGAGACATTTTGTTCCTAGGATGCAGACACAATGTGTTTGAAATAATTTTAGCAGCTGATTTTAATGAAACAAAAATTTGTTCTTCGACTGGCCCAGAAGTCAGCTTATTTAAAAAATTCAAAAAACAATGGTCGAACGTAAAAAAGGATGAGTATATGATGGGATTAGCAATACCTCGAATAAAAGAAATAGTAGGTGATGATTGCGCTAAAATTTTAGATTTTGCAAATATAAAAGTTAAAGAGGACTTTCCACGAAATGACTACAAAGAGTTCCTGGAATTGATAATCATATTTCTGGGTAGAAGTCCTCCTAGTGGCATAAAATTTTTTAAAAGCGGAACAAGCTCCCTTAAACGACATATTATTTTTGAGAAATTTAGAAGATTATAAAAAAATAAATGCACAAATTGCTGATGGAGCCATAACAAAGTTTATTAATCATCTATATTACTTTAATGAAGAATGCGTAGCATTCAGTTTATTCGATGATAAATAGACTTTGAAACAAAAAACAAAATGGCTAAAAAAATTTTGACTTTTATGGAAGAAGGAAACCTTGAGGAAGAAGAAATTTTGAAAAAGTTTTTAATTAAAAAAGAAAATCTTAATACTTTCTTCGCTAAAGATAATTCATCAATTTTGATTGAACTTGTATCCAAAAATACGAAAAGTGTTTTGAAGAGATTCCAAATTTCAATGGATTTTTTACAAAAAGACCCAAGTAGCTGGAAAGATTGTAAGATTATAGAAAAGGAAAATTTATTATTCAAAAACTAAAGGTTGTTAATGACTGCGCCGAACGAGGTATTAAGCTTGTTGAAGATTATCATGAGAAGATCACAAAAGATGAACAGCAGCGACAAAAATTATTCAAAGCAAGTTATATTTAAATTTTTAAATAATTATTGTGTTTCTTTTTAGGTTGTTCAAAACTATCGACAACAATATACGAAGCATGCGAATTTAAATAATTTAAGAAATGATTACATTTAATCAAACTTACCGAAAAAGACCTTTCAAGTTGCCTTACTTTTTATATTAAAAACATATTTTTATTCCAATTAAAATATACTGCTTTTGCTTCTATACGAAAAACATTCACATAAATATATATTTTCAAATATTGGTTTTAAAAAAAGAGTTAAATTTACTCATAATATTTCAGATTACTTTTAAAAATATCTAAAACATCCAGTTTCTGAACAATTTAAATGAATATACTTAAAAACACTATATTTTTAGATCAATTATAGTTAAATATACAGAATTTCCCAAAATCTGAACTTTGACCTCAAAGCTGCACGGGATAGAGTTACCCGATTTGGCTCAAATTTTCAGCAAGTAAGTTTTAGACCAAGTGGCAAAAAAATCTTCACATTTTTGTTTAAAATTCTGGAAAAAATTTTTTCCCATATATTTCATTGTCGCCCTAATATACATACATACATATATATAATATATGTACATTATTTGTATTATTTAATATGTGTATGTATGTATATTTAAATATTACACACAAAAAATACAACATCAAACGTTATTTTTGTGTTTTTCTCTTTAAATAAATTAATACATAAATTTTTTTGCTAAATTTACATTTGGGCAATTCACAACAGGTGTTGTATATTGTATGTTGTATTGAAATACACAATACAATCATTTGTTGTGAACACTCAGTTGTATTTTCATATTGTAAAACGCTTTCTTTAGTAATTTTCGATCCAACGAGGAAAGATCGCTTCGTCGCTTCTGCTATTTTGTATAAGAGAAAACACTTGTCAGTGTTTGCTTTTTGGTCGTGAGGTATACCCTGGAGTTTTAGTTACGTACCTCTTGCATTTTAATTTATAATGAAAAAAAAAAATGTTAAATGTTTTGGTTGGTACTGAAAGAGAAAATACATACTAAAAATATAAACATTAATTTTTATATAAATAAACTTATCGATGTATTTGCGTTATTTGCATTATTTGCCATATTTTATTTTATAATTATTTATGCTGATAATATTCTATGTATTTGTTTTTTCTTTTTCATAAAAACTGGCATTCACTTGGAACTGATATGTTATGATACAATATACAACATTTACTAAACATAGCAAATGAAGTTGGATCGTGTATCAGATTTTTCAGTGAAAATTACCAACAACAATTTTACACTATTGTAAAGTGATACACGATACAAGAGATACAACGATACATTACCCATTGTGAATTGCCCAATTGTTTTTTTTATTAACAACTAGGTATTTTAGCATTATTTGCTTTAGATGTTGGTGAATTTTTACTCCCTTTATATTAACTCGTAGTGTCTGCTTGTCGAAAAAATTTTGGATCGATTTTAACCACTTTCCCGTGACCCAATCGATCTGAAATTTTGCAGGCAGGCTTGTGGCAATGACAGAAATGACCTAACATATTTTTTTAGTGATGTCAAAACAATGGAAACTTTTAAATTTTTCTACCAGAGTTGATAAAAAAATGTACAAAGGGTTTGTTTTTGTTATATTATTACCATAACGACCACAAAAACGACAAGTCCAGCTATGAAAACAATGCAACATTTAGAATAACAACAAGAACAATATAGAAATATCATGTTTTTCATTTTTTTTTTACTTTTTCAGAGATTTCCCTGGACCTGTTCCACCGATCTTAATGATTTTTGAAGTAGAAATCTTTCCATGAATTTGGTGAATCATTCTCACTAAAAATGATCACTGTAGCTGCACTATTGAGGGCGTGATCGTGACAAGAACAACATAGAAAATTATTTTTTTTTTCAAGACTTCTTTAGTTCTTCATTCAAATCTCGGGCCCTAATCGACCGATTTGGACGATTTTAAATAGCAAACTTCTCAGGATGTTAGTGAATCATTTTTATGTCAACGAGTACCCTAGCTGCCGGATTGATGCCGTCATCGTGATTTCCACAGACGGACAGACGGACAGACGGACATCGCTATATCAACTCCGGTTGTTATAAGGATCACAAATATATAAATTTTATGGGGTCCAAAATTTTTATTCTAATTATTACAAACGGAATGACAAACTTATATATACCCTCTGCACACTGGAGTGGAGGGTATAACAACTCTACAACAGCAACAATGACAGTCATATGTTTTTCAAATAGGAAAAAACTGTTTATGTGTTAGTTTCGGTCATTCCCCAGTATGCATTGAAATATTATTTCTCCAATGTTGGAGAAAAGTTAAGTTCTTAAATTGATGTCAAATGTAATTCTCAACTTGGGTTGAACAATTTTTCTCCTTGTTTGCTTTCAACTTGACATCAAGTTGAGACTTAACATTTTTTCCAATCTTTGAGAAACATTTTTACTCTCAATTGGATATCCAACACTTTTCTCCACTTGAGACCAAACATTTATTCAACTTGAATACGATTTGTGTTAAGTCTGAGATATTATTTAAATATGTCATAAATAATAAATTAAATTAAAAAATGCCAAAAAAGTACAAATAAATCATTGATATATTTTTAATTATTTCTGCTTTTTGTCGAATTTTTCAAAAAATGTACAACTAATTAATTCATTTATTTTTAATTCTAGATCTTAAAAAATGTACATAATATGTACATTTAATGTTAAGTATGTACATAGTAATGTTAAATATATAATGAAATTAAATTGAAACATTAAAAAAAGTACATTGTTTTCATTTCTAAAATTAGTATAATATTTTTTAATATGGCAATTCCGTACCTTCCATTTGATACCGATTGGAAATATTTCTTTGCTATCAAGTTGAGAATCACAAATTTCTCAATTTGATAACTATGAAAATCGCCATATAAAAAATGTGCCTTTTAAGTTGAGAAGACTATATTCGAACTATTGAGGGCATTTGAGAATTAACGTTGGAGATTTGAAAAATGTATTTGATCTCAAATGCACCTCAAGTTGATAGCAAACAAAAATGTTTATTGGGACATTTATTGTAGGGTCGTTTGCACACACACAAAAAATAGAAAATAAATTGTCAATAAGCAAAGCAAGTGGCTTCGAAATTCGATGATGCCAGTTAATCATTTTTTGTTCACGCGGAATTTATAATTCGAGGAATTTTTTTCTCGAGAAATGTATTTTCCGTGAGAAAGAAATTCCTTGAGAATATTCATAATTAGGATGAATAACTTTTAATTGGAACTTTTTAGTCAGAATAAATCATAATTCTAGTTAGATATTGGTTAATATTTAATTAGAAAAAATATTGTGGTGGCATCTACGCAATTATTGAGGCAGTCACGGAAAAATTAAATGCAAGTCTGTTTTTTTTAATATAACAAAAATGGATTTTCCCTTTAACAAAATATGGCAGAATTCTTTATAAATGATATGCAAAATGGAAAATCAATTTTGTGCTAATTCTTAACAAAATTAATAAAATATATATATATGTAATATTATATTTATTAATATTTGTAATTTTATTTGACACAATTTCACACACAGTTTTACAGATCAACTGTTTTCAACTGATTTAGAAGTTTTCTGTTTTTGAAACAGTAATGCCAATTTGTAACATTTCGTGATGTAATGAAAATCGCAGAATAATAAGTTAATACACAATAAAAAATATTAAATTTTTAAGTTTTATATACATATTGCAATAAAAAAAACTTTGGTAAACTTACATTGAAGATGGTCAGAAATGAATGAGAAAAAATATATAGACATTTTAGAAAAGCACATTTAATGTTAAACTTTATGCACAAAATATATGGGTTTTTGTTGTTTCGAATTTAACTGTGGCTCTAAGTGAAAAGTTTTAGACCGATCGTATATTACATCTTGAGGATCCTCACCTAATATTTTCAAATATTTTAAATTCTTTTTAACTCATTTAACCTCATTACGAAAATAGTAAAACAGTAAATATGGAAAATCCACGCACCTCAAAAAATTGTTTTCTATGAAATAAATTAAAGACATTTCATATTATACAATTTTCTTTCAAAAATGTATCAATTATTGCAAATTTGAAATTTGACATATAGTATTTGTACATATATTTGTATAGATTTCGCAGTATGAAAAGAACTATTATTTCTTTATATAGAATATATGTAAGTATTGCTCGCAAAAAAATGCAACATCATGAATGAAACACATAGACGACTGCTGGCAGCAGCATTTGTAGTCGTATAGTCAGCTACTTGATTTTTCTGAATACGACAGCAACATATAATACAAATGCATTTTTATTTAAATATACAATTACTTTTACTTATTTAAAATGCATTAGTACAACGTAAAAATAAATAAATTAGTTTAACGCCTTTTGATTATTAATGGAATTATAGCCTTTCATTTTGCGATTTTTTTTTTAAACAAAATAAAATATTTCATAGCACTAACTTCTTTTACATATTTTGTTATATTGTCAACACTATTTTTGTTTTGTAGCCAACAAAACACACTTGCAGTTTTTTTTTCTATTTGAAGAACATATGACTGCCATTGTTGATGTTGTAGAGTTGTTTTTTATACCCTATACCACTATGTGGTTTGGGTATAATGACTTTGTGCTGCTGTTTGTAACAACCAAAAATATTTGACCTAGACCCATCTTTAATTATACCGATCGAATCAGAATCACTTTCTGAGTTGATTTAACAATGTCCGTCCGTCCGTCCGTCCGTCCGTCCGTCTGTGTGTCCATGTAAAGCTTGTAATCAAACTGCAGGTCGCAAATATGAATATATTTTGATGAAGTTTGGTATTTGATCTTCTATCGGCCATGGGATGAACGCTATTGAAATTGGTGAGAATCGGTCCATGTTCAGACCTAGCCCCCATACAAATGACCCCTATGAAATCAACATATATTGCCATAAGACCCAAATTATCATACAAATCTTAGTCAAATTGGGTTTGTATGTATATATTACATCCACTGATCAGTAGTCGAAAAATGATCCCTATTGGACAACTCTTAGTCATAGGCCCCATATAGAGCTGCTTCCCGATCTTCACTTAAATCTATAAAAAAAACAAAAATATTGCACGGATTCCTTTCAAATTTGGTTTGTATATATTTTTTCAAAGTATAAGTGACTTACCGATCGACTCAGAATCACTTTTCGAGTCGAAATAGCAATTTCCGTCCGTCCGTCCGTCAGTCTGTGTGTTCATGTAGAGCTTGTAATCAAACTACAGGTCGCAAATATTAAAATGTTTTGATGAAATTTGATGTATAAGCTTTTATCGGTCATAGGATGAATGCTATTGAAATTAGTGAAAATCAGTCCATGTTCAGACCTAGCCCCATACAAATGACCCCTATGAAAACGACATAAATTGCCATAAGTTCCAAATTATCATATAGATCTCAGTCAAATTGGGTTTGTATGTGTTTATTACATCCATTAATCTGTAGTTCAAAAATACTCCCTACAGGAAAATTCTTAGTCATAGGCCCCATATAGAGCTGCTTCCCGATCTTCACTTAAATCTATCAAAAACGAAAATATTGCACAGATTTTTCTCAAATTTGGTTTGTATATATTTTTTCAAAGTATAAGAGACTTTACCAAATATGGTCAGGATCCGTCCATTTTTCGACCTAGTCCCCATTTAATGGGCCTATGAGATAGGGCCTCTAAACGCATGGTATAGGGTATCATATTGTCGGTCTCGACCGACTATAATTTTCTTACTTGTTTTTTTTTTGATTTTGTTTCGTTAACTCTTTTGTATTAAAGCACCTCCAATATATGTATCCATTTTAGTTTGCAAATTCAGTATATTTATAATTTATTACTTACAGCAAAAAATAATAGAAACAATTTTATCAGTTATGCTTACGAAACTATATAAATAGACTTGAAGTTGGCTGCAAAAGCAGTAGCCTGTGTAAAGAACAAGTTAGCGACATGTAACTGTTACGTAACGTGTCAGCCTTTTTTTTTCACATGAAAAGTATTGGGACGTTCCGGTTACGTTCGGTAACTGTTTTAAATGATTTTCATGTAAAAAAAAACAACTGACTCGTTACGGTTACGGTTAGAAAACATTGACCTTTTATATGTATTATAATGCTATGGATGCATTTATCTTTATTTTATTATACCCTATACCACTATGTGGTTTGGGTATAATGACTTTGTGCTGCTGTTTGTAACAACCAAAAATATTTGACCTAGACCCATCTTTAATTATACCGATCGAATCAGAATCACTTTCTGAGTTGATTTAACAATGTCCGTCCGTCCGTCTGTGTGTCCATGTAAACCTTGTAATCAAACTGCAGGTCGCAAATATGAATATATTTTGATGAAATTTGGTATGTAAGCTTTTATCGGCCATGGGATGAACGCTATTGAAATTGGTGAGAATCGGTCCATGTTCAGACCTAGCCCCCATACAAATTACCCATTTGAAATCGACATAAATTGCCATAAGATCCAAATTGTCATATAGATCTTACTCAAATTGGGTTTGTATGCATTCATTACATCCATTAATGAGTAGTCCAAAAATGATCCCTTTGACCCCATATAGAGCTGCTTCCCGATCTTCACTTAAATCAATTAAAAAACAAAAATATTGCACTGATTCTTCTCAAATTTTGTTTGTATATATTTTTGTAAAATACAAGAGACTTTACCGAACATGATCAGGATCGGTCCATTTTTGGACCAAGTCCCTATATTGATATAGCATCCGATATGAACTTTTTCATATCTGCAGCCAAAAAAATTAATAAAAATCCCAATCAAATTTGGTTTTTGCTTATTTTCTATGTCCAGTTAGTTGGGCCTAAGAGATAGGGTCTCTAAACGCATGGTATAGGGTATCGTATAGTCGGTCTAGACCGACTATAATTTTCTTACTTGTTTTATTTATATATTCTTTTTTTTTTTGTATTGTATATTATTTTTTTTTATTATTATTACTATTTCATATAATTATTTTTTTCTTTAAATAAATTAATACATAAAAATTTGTTTTTTAAATTATTGGTGAACTTTTACTCCCTTTATTTACTGCCTTTATATTAACTTTATATTTAGTGTCGTGCTAATTTAATGCAAATATTTCTTCATTGCGGCCATACAGGTCGGATGGAGTAACAAAATAATAACAAAAAAAAAACACTCAACTTTTTTTTTATTAATATATTGCCATATTTGGAAAACATACAGAATAAATTTATAATAATAAATATTCAAATTAGGGATGCCAAACGCAAAAAACCAAATGTCCCAAACATTTTAAATAAAATAATTTGTTCTCTTTATTTTCTGAAAGCTTCAAATTTTCACCCAAAAAAAATTGTGAAAATTTATATATAAATAACATTCTCATCAAATTGTGTTTATTTATGTAACAATTTTTATGTTCGCAATTCTTAAATATCATTTGACGTTTTCTAAAATTCATTGAATTTAAATCAATGTTTTCTGTAGTCCGATTCTGTAAATTTCAACGATCCGACAATCGCAAAATATATCGACAGCTATTGTTGTTTGCACTAAGGATTAAGTAATTCACTAAGTACATACATTTTAACGACAGTCGACAAATCTATTTTTCTATTTATTTAAATTGTAAACGAGTGGCATCTCTGTCAAAATAAGCGAAAAACACAAAGAAGAATAGAAAAAAACAAATTACTTCGTGTTTGACAGGATGATTTGATCTTTATGTTTAATATCTTTATTTTTTTACTAATATTTCTGTGTATTTATTTGAAAATGAAATAATGAATTGAATATGCTATTTAATTTTTTTATTTATATAAAAAAATTTTTTAATAAAAGCAAAATATTTTCACTATTTTATGATTTTTATTTATGTATGACGACATTTCAACCTAAAAATTTAAGTTTTTATCGATTGAATAAACAACACAAAAATAGTTGTCGTTTAGATAACAACAACAGCTGAGTTTAACAATAGCGAATATCGTTTAAAAATTTTACTGATAATTTTGCTATTTTCTTTTTTTTAACGATTCAACTATCGTTAAAAGAAATTACTGAATCGCGGTACTGAAAAGCTATTAATTTCTCCTGAATGTCAATATTTTTTTGAAATGTAAAATTTTTTTAAATGTAAACATAGGTATTTGGTGTTTTTTTTTTTTGGAATTTCAATTTGTGTTTAACGAATAAAATTTATATATTAAAGATGCAATTGATGTCTTCTAAATTTAAAATTATTATTTCCGACGTTTTGATATGATTTTCTGAAATTCAATTAATTGTAATTTATAAATGGAAATTTTTAATTCCAGTTTTTAGAATTGATATTTTCTTAAATTGAATGGAATATTTAAAAAGTGCAATTTTGTATTTATGTGCAGAATAATAATTCTATATAACTATGTAGAACTGTTTTGAAAGCAAAAAACTCATTGATGAACTCGGTAACTCTATTTTGTAAAGACAACAAAAAGTTAATATGCCAAAATAAGTTCATATATGTAAAAGAATAATGAAAAAACGTATGCAATAAAAGACCAGCCCGTGTATACTATCAACATTGTTCTGTATGATATCTAGTTGAAAATGTTAACATTCATGTTAAAATAAAAATAACTATTACAAAGCTAATTAGAACAAACAAAAATTGTGGCGCCATCTATTGTGGCATAGTCACGCTGAGCAAAATGAAGTAACGCTCTGTTAATGCAAAAGAAATGTATTTTCCCCACAACAAAATATTGCAGAATTTTATGTAAATAAAATAATATATCGATTTATTTCTAACATGCAATTGTTATAGATATACATATCCATATATAATATATGTATATTATTTGTATTATTTAATATGTTTATGTATGTATATGTAAATATTACACACCAAAAATACAACATCAAACGTTATTTTTGTGTTTTTCTCTTTAAATAAATTTATACATATAATTTTTTTTTGCTAAATTTACATTGTTTTTTTTTTATTAACAACTAGGTATTTTAGCATTATTTGCTTTAGATGTTGGTGAATTTTTACTCCTTTATATTAACTCGTAGTGTCTGCTTGTCAAAAAAATTTTGGATCGATTTTAACCACTTTTCCGTTACCCATTCGAAATTCTGCAGGAAGGCTCGTGGTAATAACAGAAATGATCTAACAAATTTTTTTTGTGTGCCAAAACAATGGAAACTTTTAAATTTTTCTACCAGAGTTAATAAAAAAAATATACAAAGGGTTAGTTTTTATTGTATTATTACCACAACGACCACAAAAACAACAAGTCCAGCTATGACAACAACACAACATTTAGAATAACAACAAGAACAATATAGAAACATCATATTTTTCATTTTTTTTTTTTACTTTTTCAGAGATTTCCTGGTCCTGTTCACCGATTTTAATGATTTTTGAAATAGAAATCTTTCCATGAATTTGGTGAATCATTCTCACTAAAAATGATCACTGTAGCTGCACTATTGAGGGCGTGATCGTGACAAGAACAACTTAGAAAATTATATTTTTTCAAGACTTTTTTTAGTTCTTCATTCAAATCTCGGGCCCTAACCGACCGATTTGGACGATTTTAAATAGCAAACTTTTCAGGATGTTATTGAATCATTTTTTATGTCAACGAGCACCCTAGCTGCCCGATTGATGCCGTTATCGTGATTTCCACAGACGGACAGGCGGACAGACGGACATCGCTATATCAACTCCGGTTGTTATAAGGATCACAAATATACATATATATTTTGTGGGGTCCAAAATTTTTTTTCTAATTATTACAAACGGAATGACAAGCTTATATATACCCTCTGCACACTGGACTGGAGGGTATAACAACTATAGCAACTAACTGAAAGACATCTATCTATAATAAATTGAACTAAAAATTAAGAAATAAAAATTTAAAAACATGAATTATAAATTGAAAACCTGAAAACTGAAAACATAAATTAAAATATTGAAAAGTAAATATAATATTAAAAAAAAATTTGGTCTGATGTAACAACAAATTTAGTCAATAAATATTAAAGTCTAAAAAGTGGTATTAAAATTGGTTATAATATAACTTAATAAGAAACAAAAAAAATATATATATTGGAATAATTCAATAGAAAGGGTCATATAAACTTGAATAAACGAATATTTTCTCAAATAAATCTAAAAAAATGGATTTTGTGACTGAAAAATACGTTGTCAGCTCTAAAAAACCTCAATAGAATATATAAAATGTATTTAAATTCAAAGTTAACGGATTTATTTTTAATTAATAAAAAAGCTTAAATATATTGGAAATGTAAACGAACTATAGCAGCTAAAGATTCAAAAATATTTTGAGAAAACAACTATAGGAACTAACTGAAAGACACCTGAATGTTCAGAATTAATAAAAAATAATGAAATATTTAAAATATTAATGAAAAGCAACTATAGGAACTAACTGAAAGACACCTACCTACCTACATATATATAATAAATTAAACTAAAAATTAAAAATGAAAAATTTAAAAACTTAAATTAAACACTAAAAACTTGAGTTAAAAATTGAAAACCTGAAAACTGAGAACTTAAATTAAAACAAGTAAGAAAATTATAGTCGGTCTAGACCGACTATACGATACCCTATACCATGCGTTTAGAAACCCTATCTCTTAGGCCCAAATAACTGGACATAGAAAATAAGCAAAAACCAAATTTGAGTGGGATTTTTATTAATTTTTTTGGCTGCAGATATGAAAAAGTTCATATCGGATGCTATATCTATATTGGGACTAGGTCCAAAAATGGACCGATCCTGATCATGTTTGGTAAAGTCTCTTGTATTTTGCAAAAATATATACAAACAAAATTTGAGACGAATCAGTGCAATATTTTTGTTTTTTAATAGATTTAAGTGAAAATCGGGAAGCAGCTCTATATGGGGCCACAGGGATCATTTTTGGACTACTCATTAATGGATGTAATGAACGCATATAAATCCAATTTGAGTAAGATCTATATGACAATTTGGATCTTATGACAATTTATGTCGATTTCATAGGGGTAATTTATATGGGGGCTAGGTCTGAACATGGACCGATTTTCACCAATTTCAATAGCTTTCATCCCATGGCCGATAGAAGCTTATATACCAAATTCCATCAAAATATACTCATATTTGCGACCTGCAGTTTGATTACAAGCTTTACATGGACACACAGACGGACGGACGGACGGACGGACGGACATTGTTAAATCAACTCAGAAAGTGATTCTGATTCGATCGCTATAATTAAAGATGGGTCTAGGTCAAATATTTTTGTTTGTTACAAACAGCAGCACAAAGTCATTATACCCAAACCACATAGTGGTATAGGGTATAAAAATTGAAAAGCAATTATAAAAAAATTGTTTGAAAATCGTTAATATTTGAAAAAAAGTAAAAATTTGGTCTGGTGTAATAACAAATTTAGTAAATAAATGTTGAGGTCTGAAAAGTGATATTAAAATTGGTTATAATTTAACTTAATAAGAAACAAAAAAAATATATTGGAACAATTCAATAGAAAGGAACATATAAACTTGAATAAACGAATATTTTCTCAAATAAATCTAAAAAATGGGACTTGAGAATGAAAAATATATGGTCAACTCTAAAATAAACCTCAATAGAATATATAAAATATATTTAAATTCAAAGTTAACGGATATATTTTTAATTAATAAAAAAAAAAAAAATGAAAAAGAACTATAGCAACTAACTGAAAGATGCTTGAAAATAAAAAGTAGTTAAAAAATTTGATTATGTGAAATATGATTTCAAAAATATTTTGAAATAAAAATTTAAATATGATAAATTTTTTCATTGAATTATTTATAGGTTTAATAAAACCATAAAATTCTATAAACGAAAAACTTAAACTATTAAAAAAAAATCTTTTCTAAATAAAGTATTCTTTATAAAACAAGAAATGACTAACTGAAACATATCCTACATTGAAATGTTCTAAGAAAAAATGCAATGTAATTACATTTTAAATATTTTATTCATTTATTTTAGACGTAAAAAGTATCATTTTATGAAATTTAAAAATTTTTTAATTAAGACAAAAAACTAAGAAAAAAATTAAATATATTAAAATTTTTAGTAGGAAAAATGTTTGAAATGTTTGAGAAAATGTTTGAAAAAAATGTTTGAAAAAAAGAAAATTAAAACTGTATGAAAAACAGGGTCGTCTCTATGTTATGAAAAAAATTAAATAAATGTTGTCTTCTAAAAAACTATCAACATTTTATGCTAGCTCTTAAATATTCAAATTTATCGGAATAAAAAAAAAGTTGCCACCTCTAAATTTAATAACTGTACTTTATGAAAAACTGCATTTGGTTTTTTGTGTATATATGTGAACAATAAAAAATATGTTTGTGTTAGTAAACAGCAATAAGTAAAGCTTTAGGTTTGTGGTTAAATGATTTCGCGATATTGTGGAATAAAAATTTAATACGATACTATACGATAAGATACTAAAACATTAAAATTGTATTGTGAAATAAGAATTTAATATAAAAAATATTTTGAATTAATTAAAGATGCAATATAAATAATATTATAAAATATACAGTTAATAAAAAAAGAATGAAAAAGAAAATCAAAACTGTTAAATATTCAAAGTTAACGGAATAAAAAGTTGCTATGTACTTATAACAAAA
Organism: Cordilura impudica; assembly: GCA_963682025.1. Lineage (NCBI taxonomy): Eukaryota > Metazoa > Arthropoda > Insecta > Diptera > Scathophagidae > Cordilura > Cordilura impudica. The sequence continues at coordinate 41,814,286 of OY821522.1, read as the reverse complement.
AAATTTATATAGCGAACTCGGAGGTTCTGCTTACTAAAAAGTTCTGTCAATAACGAATATATACTTGAATATTTAAAATTAACGAAAAAGATTTTTGAGATTTTGCTAAATAGATGGCGAACTCGGTGGTTCTGCTTAGTAAAAAAAAAATGCTGTCAATAGCAAATAAATACACATTTTTCCTTATCTGGTAACTTTTTTTAAATAAAAAAAATGTATAGTGCCCTTTTAGACTTTAATAAATCATAATGTTATCACCGACTTATTGGTTAAAAAAGAAAAAAGCTTTAAATTTTGTATACAGTAACTGCAAACGGTATGAAAACTGATTTATACAATATTAAAACTCTCAAACTGCATGAAAAAAATGCATTTAGGTTTCTGAACATGAATAATAATAGCCAGAGGGTTATTCAAAACTAGATCCAAAACTGTGTTTAGGTCTGTGACTTTGCTAATAAATAGTTTTTATAGTACACATTTTACCTTTTTAAATAAAAATGTATAGTTTCTTTTTAGGCTCCATAAACCATAATGCTGCCACTTCTTCCAAATATATTAATACAGTAACTGCACGGTATCAAACCTGATTTATATAGTATTAAAACTCTGAAACTGCATGAAAAACAATGCATTTAAGTTTCTGAACATGAATAATAATACTCAGGGGGCCATTCAAAACTTTATGAAAAAATGCATTTAGGTTTTATGACTTTGCAAATAAATAGTGTTTATAGACACATTTTTCCAACTTTGCTAATAATTAGTTTTTACAGTACACATTTATCTGACTTTCCTAATAAAGAGTGTTTACAGTACACATTTTTCCTTTTTAAATAAAAATGTATAGTGCCTTTTTAGGCTCAATAAACGATAAAGTTGCCACCTCTTTCAAATATATTAATAAATAACGAAAAAAAGTCGGCAAATCTGTTAAAATAACAGGAAAAGGGTTACGAATCTGCTAAAGTAACGTTAAAATATTCAAAATGCATTGAAAACGGCATTTAGGTTTCTGAACATGAATAATAACAGCCAAAGGGTGATTCAAAACTGGATGAAAAACTGCATTTAGGTTTGTGACTTTGCTTACTAAAGAACGATCGCATCGCCATCTGCGATACTACTTGCAGTGACAATTGGAAGTTCATCGTAGCAGAGGTTTGGTTTTGTTTTATTATAACTGTTGGAGAACCGCTGATTTATAGTTTAAAACAATTTGTTCTACAATCTTGTTTTGATTATTTTGTCACAAGCGTGGGTGCTTGTGTTTGTTTTTTTTTACATATGTCGCTGTAATCTGTTATACAGTTCGTATATACATAAGTATAAATTCAGATTAGTGTAATGAATAGCAACTACTAAAATAAGATAAAAACTGGTTTGAAGAAAAACAGTTTGTTTGTCAATACATAACGTAATCATGTATTAGAATTGCATATGCTGCCAAATATATTTTACGGTTAAAATCATTTTTGTATTTTGAGAACTATCAAGTCGACATCATAAGTTAGTTACTGCCGTGCTGCAAACATTAAAACATTAACTTGAATATTAAATTATAAAAGAAATAAAAGTTATTCAATAAACATAAAAGAAGATTAGTGCCTTTAATTTTTTATTGAGCAAAAATTATTCAAAAGGATTTACCTTCTATATAAGAAGTACTCATACATTATTTGGTGCCGAAACCCGGGATCTTTAGATAAGGACTACGAATCTGGAAACTTAATTGACGTACTGATGTGCCTTTGGAGAACGAATTTGGATATTGCTGAGTATTATATATTGGTATATTATTTGAATGGATTGAAATTCTGCGTTGCTGTTACCAGAATTTGTGATTTGAAAAAAAAAACAAGAAACTGTATGTATGCATGAAATTTAAAATTTTTATTATATAGTAAAATTTAAAGGTGTTTCGAAAAATGGCGGATATTCATAATTATATTGAGGAACAAAGGGAATTATTTGTACATTTGAAACGGACTGCTAATTCATACAACAATAAACCAATAAAAACGCACGGGTTTGCTCAGTCTATTTTAAAAGAAATAGAATCTATTTTTCTTCAATTCAAAAATGGAAACAGCCAATTGTGTACCATCATACGTGAAAATACGATAAACACAGAAAACATTCCTTATTTTGAAGATGATGTTTATTATCAATTTCAAGATCAGTTTTTCTCGCTAAAAGGCCAATTGCTTGACTTTTTGGAAGCTTCTTGTTCACACTCTCCTGGAATTCAATCCAGTACGTTTGCTGGCCCATCTCATATTAGAAATGAAACCTTTTCCACCCAAGCTCGTTTGCCAAAAATTGATTTGAATGTATTTTCTGGCGATTATCTAACATGGATGTCTTATCAGGACATGTTTGTTTCGTTGGTACATAATAATCCAGGTCTAAGTGATGTACAAAAATATTGTTTTTTGAAGGGATCGTGTAAGGGAACGCCGTTAGATATTGTAAATGAATATCCTGCAACAGATTTAAGCTATACCTTGGCATGGACCGCCCTTCACAACAGGTACCATAATAAGAGGAAAATTGTTGACACAATTTTTAAGAAATTATTTTCAATTCCTTCATCGGATGGCTCTTCGAAGAGCATTCAGCGGATTTTAGACACAACACGTACTAGTATTGCTCTGTTGCGTGCGTTGGAAGTTATCACCTCGGTGAACATGCTATGCTTATTTATATGACGGTGAACCGATTAGATATCCAGACACGAAAGGAATGAGAGCAGTCGCTAAAAGCTTCCACTGAAATTCCTCCAATTGAAGATCTATTTAATTTTTTAGAAACAACGTTTCGCACATTGGAAACTATTTCCGATCAACCTGAATCAAGTTACACTTCGGCTAGAAATCCTAGACATCTACCACAACAACAAACTAGGTCAAGAAACACTTTTATACGTTACGTTAACTCTACTTCTACTAATACCGACACCAATTGCCCATGTTGTAACAAGCGGCACCTACTTTTCAAATGTTTTAAATTTGCTGCTTTGCCGTCTGCGCAGAAATGAGATTTTATAAACACAAAACGAGTGTGTAGGAATTGTTTATCGGTAGGCCACTTTAGTAACAACTGTCGTATATCCTTCCGATGTGAAGTCTGTCAACAAAATCACCATACTACTGTTCATAATGAATATTCTACTACTACTTCTACGGCAAGTCCTCCCCCTCGATCAGTAGTGAACCCTAACACAACCCCCAATTCACAGGTAATTGAAAATGTCGCTGCTCATGTAGTTGAAAAGTCGATGCATGATAAAATTAGATCACAGGTTCTTCTTGCTACAATTCATGTAGTCCTGAAAACCCCTCAGGGAAATGTTGTTCTACGAGCTCTTCTCTATCAATGTGCACAAGCCACATTTATTACTCAAAATGCTGCAGATGCTTTAAAACTTTCTTTCAAAAAAACTTATCTTCAAGTAAATGGAGCCGGAGATCAGATATCTACTTCGAAAAAATTGGTTCGATTTACTCTTTTTTCAAAAACTGAATCCGATTTTAGGACGGATTGTCAGGCATTCGTTTTACCAAAAATAACCTCATATCATCCCATGGATATTAACGAGACAACTTTACAAAATTTAAAACCCTTTGTTTTGGCTGACCCTTACTTCTCAAAACCTGGTAAAATTGACTTGTTGTTAGGAGGAGATGTTTACGGTGACGTAGTGTTACCGCCGGAGAAAAAGTTTAGTGATGGTTTATTCTTGAAACTCACGCATTTTGGATGGGCTGTTTCAGGTCCCACCTCTGCTATGTTACGCCCACACATTATTAACGTCAATGTTTGTTCCTTAGATCAGCGATTGCAAGCCTTTTGGGAGCAGGAAGAACTTTTGGAGAAGAGTGTTCCAACGGAAGAAGATCTATGCGAACAACATTTTAAAAAGACTACGTCTCGTGATTCCACTGTTCGCTATACAGTATCATTGCCATTTAAATCCTTTCTTCAAGGTCAGCCACTTCCAGTATTTAGTCACACAGACTACAGTGCACTTTCTCGTTTGAAAAATATTGAATCAAAATGTAAATTGAATGAAGCTTTTGGCAAACTTTATACTGAGTTTATGGAAGAGTATGAGCATCTTGGTCATATGAGAAATGTTGGTACTTATCCCCACGATTTAAGTAGAAACGGATTCTTTTTACCTCATCATGGAATTTTAAGAGAAAATAGTTCTACTACCAAGATGAGAGTAGTTTTTGATGGTAGTTGTAAACTATTCCCTCAATCATCGTTGAATGAAGAACTGGCAGCGGGTCCTGCCTTACAAAATGATCTCCCGACAATTATTTCACGTTGGAGACGTTTTAGAATAGGGTTTCGAGCAGATTTAGAAAAAATGTTTCGTCAGATACTAGTGAAAGAAGAACACCAAAAGTTTCAACATATTTTGTGGAGAAGTTCGAAATCGGATGAGATTTCAATTTACAAGCTTTCTACGGTGACTTATGGTAAAACTCCAGCTCCCTTTCTTTCAATAAGGGTTTTACAACAGCTCGCATTAGATGAACAAAAAAAATATCCACTAGCTTCTAGAGTGCTCACTTCTGATACTTACGTCGACGATGTTATTTCCGGTGCGGATAGCATATCAGATGCCTATGAATTACATTCTCAATTATGCAATTTGCTTGCCGAGGGTAAATTCAATCTACGCAAGTGGACAACAAACTCAAAGGAATTGCTTGAGCATATTCCTGTAGCATGCAGGGAGAGGTCAAACATATTCCAACTTGATCAACCCAATACAGTGAAAGCTCTTGGTCTTGAGTGGAACACTGTTGACGATTGTTTTTCATTTAAAATTAATTTCGATATTTCTAAGGTGTTACAAAAAGGAGTTTGCTTTCGGATGCTGCAAAGCTCTACGATTCGCTGGGCTGGCTAGCCCCCACTACAGTAACTGCAAAAATCGAATTTCAAAACTTGTGGTTACTTGGTATTGACTGGAATGAATGTCTGCCTGAAGATCTTCAAGACAAGTGGTTAAAATATCACAATAGTCTTAAAAATCTTGAATATATAAAAGTACCTCGGTGGATTGGCGTTAATAAGGATGCCACTATTTAACGACATGGCTTTTCAGACGCATCCAAGTTGGCTTATGCAGCAGTTGTCTATGTAAAAACTAGTTCATTTGATTCGGGTACAAAGGTTTATTTAATTCAATCCAAAACTAAAGTTGGTCCCATCAAACGGTTAACAATACCTCGATTGGAATTATGTGGAGCCACTTTATTAGTTAAGTTGGTAGATCGAATAGCATCTTCACTTGATACAAAAGTTTCAAAAGTTTTTTATTGGACAGATAGCACAACTGTATTGTCATGGATTCGTGGACAATCAGCTCGGTGGCCTGTTTATGTTCGCAATAGAGTTGCTGAAATTCAACGCAGATCACATACTGCTCAGTGGCGATAATATTTCTACCCGTGACAATCCGGCTGACTGTGCTTCCCGTGGTATCTCGGCAGAAGAATTAATACAATATAAGTTATGGTGGAATGGTCCTAAATGGCTAACAGAAACTCCAGAAAAGTGGCCAAAACAGCCAAAACTCAATTCAAATGATATTGATGAAAGTTCAACTGAACCATGTTCAAGTATTAATTCTATTGTGGTAAATACGAAAGAATATCCTGATTTTCTCACAAGATTTTCCACTCTGAGCAAACTCTTACGTATAACTGCATACATAATTCGTTTCAAAAACAACACTCTCTGCAACAAAAAGTCACAAAATATTGGTAACGGCAAGATGACAGGTTTTCTTTCCACAGATGAGCTAAAATATGCTCGTTTAAAAGTCATAAAACTTTCCCAAGAAGTAGATTTTCCCAAAGAACTTTTGAATGGTCAAATTTTGACCAATAGAGCATTTACGCAGCTGTGTCCATTTCTTGATATCTTACAAATCATAAGAGTGGGTGGTAGAATACAACACTCTGACCTCAATTATTGTTCCAAACACCCAATTTTACTTAAGAAACAGAATCCATTATCTAATCTATTATTTCTAGATGCACATTCCAAAACTTTACATGGTGGTTTATTTTTTTTTTTTTTTTATTTTTTTTGATATAATCTTTATTCCATTAATAAATAAATTTACAATTCAATAATTAGTGCCTCAGCGTCCAATGGACATTATAGAGGCGAGTTGGCAAACTATTTTAAACAAGAACTAAATATATGTGTACATAATTCAGTTTAGAGTTATATATATAAAAAAAAAGAAAAAAAAAAGTATATATATATAAATACACATTAAGTAAAATAAAAAATAAAAATCTATCTATAAGAAAAGTAATTGATAGTATATTTACAATGAGATAAATATTCTTTGTTGTAAGATCTAATTACGAAAGAAGCATTTCCAATTTTTCAAGTAAATATTCTTTTATCTTTCTTTTAAAAACTGATATTCTTTCAATGTTTTTGAGATGTTGTGGAAGATTGTTATATTCCAAACTACCCATGTGCTCCACTCTCTGTCTTGTGGTTTCCAATCTACACCTTGCAATTCGCAAATTCATGTTGTTCCTTGTATTAAACGCTGTTTGATTTCTGGAATATGTAATGGTATGATGACCAATATCATGTAAGGATTTATAGACATGAAGCAATAATTGCATTTTATGTAATCCATAAATTGGCAAAACTGTCAATGATACTTCTTTATAAAGAGATAATGTTGGAAATGTTAGTGGCAGACTAAAGACAGACTTCAATGCTTTATTTTGGACTCTTTGTAATGATTTTAATTCGGTGCTTTTTTTATAGCCATATATTATTGGCAAATAATTCAAATGGCTATGTATCAATGCTTGGTAAATAAGAAATTTCGTTCTGGTATTGAATTTATTTTTAAATTTATAAATCAAACCAATAACAGCTACAATTTTTGATCTGATGTGTTGCATATGAACATCCCATGACAAATTAGTTTGCAGGTACATGCCAAGATATTTTGTTGAAGACGTTTCAAAAACTTCCCTTCCATCAATAAATATACTAAAGTCTTGGTTGTCATTTATATATGGTCTGAATCTCAATAGTTTAGTTTTCTCAGAATTTAAGACAAGTTTGTTTATTCTAGCAAACTCTGATATCAACGCTGCATCACGTTCCATGTGAGCTTTCAAAGCTGTTTCATGTTTATAAGGGTAAAAGATACATATATCATCCGCATACAAAAACAAATTTCCAAATAAACCAAGATTCATTATATCATTCAGATAAACAGTAAACAACAATGGGCCCAAAACACTTCCTTGTGGTACTCCATATTCAACACTACCAAGATAACTTCTAGGGTTGTTAACTTCAACAAACTGCTTTCGATTAGTTAAGTAGTTTTTTATCAAAGCTATTGATTTTCCGTTCACACCATAGTATCTAAGCTTATGTATTAGTATATCATGATCTACAAGATCAAATGCCTTCGAAAAATCGTAAAAAATACCAGCCACACCCTTAAAACCGTTATCCAATCCTTGGCAAATATTGTTTATAACATTTACTACAGCATCTTCTGTACCACATCCCTTCTTAAAACCATATTGACAACTATATAACAAGTTATTTTCGTTTAAATACGACGAAAGCTGTTTATGTAAGATTTTTTCGAAAATCTTATCAACTAAGGGAAGCAAGGCAATAGGACGAAACTTTTCTACTTGTGTAGCATGAGACTCTTTTGGTATAGGTATAATTTTAGCAATTTTTAAATCATTTGGATACAGTGAAGTATGAATCATACGATTAAAAATGTTTGAAAGATATGGACATAAAATATCTTTGCACTCAAGAAGCATTTTTGGTGAAATTCCATCATAACCACAGCTTTTGGCTAAATCAAGTTCTGAGATAATTTCAGCTATTTCCAAATCGGTAGTATTAAAAAAGTCAAATGTTTGTTGACATCGACTTAATGTTCTCAGTCCATTACATGAATCCCCAGGTAAGTATTCGATTCGCTCTTTTAAAGTTTTTGGTATTTGAAGAAAGTAGTGATTAAATAGGTCAGCTTTGACTTGGTTGTTTGTAATAAAAACTCCATCAACATTTTTTATATCAACCTCCCTTTTCAAGTTTCTACCAAGATTTTTATTTAAGAAATTCCAGCTTTTTTTCGGATCGTGCTGAATATTGCTTAAATTTTTATAATAATATTCATTCATGGATTCCCTGGAAGCTTTCCTGATTATATTGCTTATTCTTTTTAGTTTACTTTCTATTTCACCACATCGACGTTTTCTCCTCAATTTCAAAAGACTTTTCTTGAATAATATTAAAGCTTGCAAATTTTTATTTATCCATGGAGTTATTTCATTTTTTATCATCCTTTTATCTCGTTTTTCTATGGTCGAATTCTTTACTGCATTTGATATTAGAGTCATTATACGTGTGGTGTCAGTAGACGGATTGCCAGTTTCCACAAATGTTTGTAAAGTATTACAAAGTTTTTCTTTAGCATGTGTATAGTTACAAATTTGACGAACTATTTCGATATATTCTGATATACTTGCTTGAGTCTTTATTTTGCATGATAGTAGATTGTGATCTGATAAAGAACAGACAATAGTATCGATAAAAATAGATTCCTTAATATTAGTGAAGACATTATCGATTGATGTCCCAGATTCAGGGCGTGTTATCAAGGTATGGCAATTCCTATAATAAAAAGTTGATAATACATTAATCAAGTTTACCGATAGTGCACTCTGTAAAACATCAATGTTAGAATCACCAACAACAACACTGGGGAATCTACCGTTACTAATTAATAAGTTTTCAATAAAATTTAGAAACTCCGTAGTATCACACTTTTGAGATCTATAAAACGATGTAAACCTGAGTGGTTTTCCATTAATCTTGATATTTTCCAATGATAACGTTATCGTTTCAATAAAGTGTTTACTTTCACATCGTTCAACATTAAATTTAATATCCTTATGGATGTAAATAGATGTTCCACCATAATTATCTCCTCTACAGCAATGGGCCACGTTGTATCCAGGAATATTATAAATCTGTACACAGGTTGCATTAAACCACGTTTCTTGAACTGCTATAATGCTGGGTAGTTTTGGAAATTTTGAAAGTAATGTTTTAAATTTATTAAATTTTTTAATAGATGACATGCTTCTGATGTTTATACATACAATATTAAATATTGGAAATTTCAAGTTATCTAAATAATTGTTAAATGTTTGAAAATTAAGAAAATGATTATTACTCATAAAAAAAGGTATTTAAGGAACATTTCAAAGTTATATGTTTTATACTTAAATTTCTAAACAGGTGATACAAAAACAGCACCGTTTTCACCATCATCATCATCTCCATCTGTATATTCCGCTGAATCGATTGGCTGAATTTTTGATCTGGGCCTGGCGAGTCTATTTGTTGTGGCGTCCATCAATATTTCATCAACTTCATCTTCATTTCTTATTAATTTGGGTTTAGAAATATCACTTTTCTTTACATAAACTCTTCCACTGTGAGTGTACATCGACTGATAACCAACTTTTTTTAGGGCTTTGGCATGATTAAAAACATTTAATGTTTCTTTGCTTAAATAATCGTTCACATAAACTGATTTTGTTTCATCATTCTCTCTTAGTTTTGGCTTTGCAGACATTAACCCATCTTTTGATTTTTTAGAGCCAAATTTTACCACCATGGTTCGTTTTTTACTCGAGGCAGTTTTATTCCTAAGAAAATAAGCAACATCAACATCATTTTCTGTTAACTTTACACCAACATTCTTGGACATGGCAATTAACGTATCAACTGCAGACGAATCATTCTTTACTTCAAGGCCACTAATTATGCAATCATTCTTAACACGTTCATCATTTAGTAATTTTACAGAGCCTTTCAGTTCTTTTATTTCATTTTTTAAAATACGATTTTCTCTTTGCACATCATTAATTTTCTTTTTATTTTCTTCCACCCCTCGTATGATTTCATCAAATTGTTTAGACATAAATGTCAGAGAGTCTTGCAGCTGATCAAGTTTATTGTTATTGTTACAAAGTTGTTTTTTTATCTCATTTAATTCTTCTTTCACTGTTGCATCCCCGTCTTTACAATCAATACACACATACTCTTCACTCTCATTGTTTAACAAGCGCTGAAACTGTTGCTTTTTTAAACCAGTGCATTGTGGATGATAATTCTTGGAGCATTTGTCGCATTGTATATAATCATCATCTTCTTCTTTTATCTCCATTCTACATTTAACACAAATTACTTTTGGTTTAACTGCACTACGACGTTTTTTAGATGCCATACTTCAAATTCTTGTTATTCTACGCACTTAAAATTATTTATTGTTTAAGCTGTTATGCATTAAAACTATAATAAAACCGACTTTTTTGATTATTAAAAAATATGTATAGGTGGACGTTATAATTTTGTCGTTTATACTTCAGGGTTGCCAACTCAAATGCAAGCTTATGTTGCACGTGAATTTTGGATCCTGTCTAGCAGAAATATCGCTAAACGAGTTTTGCGGAAATGTACTAATTGCTTCAAATACAATGCGAAGGCGGCTCAGCAGATAATGGGAAACCTCCCTAGCGTTCGCCTAAAACCAGCACGGCCTTTTAAGCATAGCGAATTTGACTATGCAGGTCCAATCACCATCAAACAATCAACGGCTAGAAATTCAGTTACTACAAAGGGTTATATCTGTTTGTTCATTTGTATGGTTACCAAAGCAATACATTTAGAGGCCGTAACCAATTTATCTACCGAAGCTTTTTTAGCCGCATTCAGACGTTTCGTGTCCCGGCGTGGCCCTTGTACTGACATATATTCAGACTGCGGTACAAATTTCGTTGGAGCAAACAAGGAGCTACAAAGTCTTTATAACCGAAATAGATCCACAATACCAAATGAAATCCTTGATCAGCTAGCATCAACCAGTACTAAGTGGCATTTCATACCGCCAGCCTCTCCCAACTTTGGTGGTCTTTGGGAGGCCGGTGTCAAATCCACCAAGCACCATCTTAGAAGAGTCATGCAGAATCGTATATTGACGTTTGAGGAGCTCTTTACTTTACTAGCTCAAATCGAGTGCTGCTTAACGCCGCTTTGCCCTCTAAGTTCAGACCCCTCTGACTGTAATGCGCTCACTCCAGCCCATTTTTTGATTGGTGAACCAACGTTGTGTGTGCCAGAAGAGGATTTACTTGATACCAACATAGAGCGCTTACGTAGGTGGAAAGTTGTTGAGAAACTCAAGCAACATTTTTGGCGTCGGTGGGCCGATGAATGGCTATGTCGCTTACAAGCCAGACCTAAATGGCTTAAAATTACAAAAAAATGCTGAAAAGGGAGACTTGATGATTGTATTTGAGAACGATGTGCTCCCGGAGAGTGGCCCCTTGCAAGAATTCAAGATATTCATCCCGGCAAAGATGGTTGTGTAAGGGTGGTAACATTGTTGTCAAACGGCAAAACTTTTAAACGGCCAATATCTAAAATTGCTTTTCTACCTACAAATGACCGTTTTGATGAACTTAATAGCGAAGAAGCGTCTTCTAAAACTTAGAAAAGAGAAGTTGGTTTAGGAACTGTCGTTCTTAGTGGGGAAAAATGTTGGAGAACCGCTGATTTATAGTTTAAAACAATTTGTTCTACAATCTTGTTTTGATTATTTTGGCACAAGCACCCACTGTGTTTGTTTTTTTTTACATATGCCGCTGTAATCTGTTATACAGTTCGTATATACATAAGTATAAATTCAGATTAGTGTAATGAATAGCAACTACTAAAATAAGATAAAAACTGGTTTGAAGAAAAACAGTTTGTTTGTCAATACATAATGTAATCATGTATTAGAATTGCATATGCTGCCAAATATATTTTACGGTTAAAATCATTTTTGTATTTTGAGAACTATCAAGTCGACATCATAAGTTAGTTACTGCCGTGCTGCAAACATTAAAACATTAACTTGAATATTAAATTATAAAAGAAATAAAAGTTATTCAATAAACATAAAAGAAGATTAGTGCCTTTAATTTTTTATTGAGCAAAAATTATTCAAAAGGATTTACCTTCTATATAAGAAGTGCTCATACAATAACATATAAATACGCCAAAACATATATCAGAAGCTTGCTAAAATAAGTTTTGTCAATAACAAATGTGTATTTTTAAAACAACTGTAGGTTTGTGGGCTTTTGTGATTTTGCTTTCATTGTATTATAACAAAAAAAATTGTTTTAATTTTTTTAACTTAGCAGTAAACCGTTAGGTTTTTATACCCTATACCACTATGTGGTTTGGGTATAATGACTTTGTGCTGCTGTTTGTAACAACCAAAAATATTTGACCTAGACCCATCTTTAATTATACCGATCGAATCAGAATCACTTTCTGAGTTGATTTAACAATGTCCGTCCGTCCGTCCGTCCGTCCGTCCGTCCGTCCGTCCGTCTGTGTGTCCATGTAAAGCTTGTAATCAAACTGCAGGTCGCAATTATAAATATATTTTGATGAAATTTGGCATATAAGCTTTTGTCTGCCATGGGATGAACGCTATTGAAATTGGTGAGAATCGGTCCATGTTCAGACCTAGCCCCCATACAAATTACCCATATGAAATCGACATAAATTGCCATAAGAACCAAATTGTCATATAGATCTTACTCAAATTGGGTTTTGTATGCTTAATTACGTCCATTAATGAGTAGTCCAAAAATGATCCCTTTGGCCCCATATAGAGCTGCTTCCCGATCTTCACTTAAATCTATTAAAAAACAAAAATATTGCACTGATTCTTCTCAGATTTTGTTTGTATATATTTTTACAAAATACAAGAGACTTTAGTAAACATAATCAGGATCGGTCCATTTTTGGACCTAGTCCCCATATCTATATAGCATCCGATATGAACTTTTTCATATCTTCAGCCAAAAAAATTAATAAAAATCAGACTCAAATTTGGTTTTTGCTTATTTTCTATGTCCAGTTAGTTGGGCCTAAGTGATAGGGCATGGTATAGGGTATCGTATAGTCGGTCTAGACCGACTATAATTTTCTTACTTGTTGTTTTTACCACTGTATCTGCCCATACTTTTCGTTTACATGAATGTGTGAGTGTGTGTATATATGTTTCTATATTTATTTTTGTATCTTAACAAAAACAGAAAATACAAAACAAATCTAGTATTAGAGCTGCTCATATATAACATATTTAAAAATTTTCATTCTATAATATACGTTTAATAATAATCATAAACAAAATTTTTTCTTTGAATTATTTTGTATGTATGTTTAACAAAATCCTATAATTTTATAAACGTCTCCCTAATTATTAAACAAAAACTTGCAAAAAAAAAAGCTGTATAGGTTTATGAGTTTGGTAGCACTCTAAGACGAATATTTAAACTTAACAAAAAAAAAAAACACATAAGCTTCCTCCACCATATATATATGTATATATTACGTATATAATTATATATATATATATATATAAATTCACCACATGATATAGAATAAGTGAAGCTTTTTAAACTTTTAGGTGAATATTTGCGTTTGTGGAGGGTTTGTGAATTTGCTACCTACCACAGTATGGTTGAACTTTTGGGTGAATTTGCTACCTACCACAGTATGAGCTTTAAGTTTTGTATAGGGAATAGGGTATCTAAAAATCGGTGTAGACCTCGTGGCTCACTTTTGTATTAGAATAGTGATTTAGAAAGCCCACAAACATCCTACTTGAGTTTTTTGTTAAAATTTAGGTTTTCAACTCTAAGTAAGGTTTTTGGTTTGTTGAAAATTGTGAAATTCAACATAAATAATAATATTGCTAACTATGAGTAAAGCGAATAAAGGTGTGAGTTTTGCCAAACAGACAGTGAACTCGGTGGTTCTGCTTACTAAAAAAAGTGCTGTCAATGGCAAATAAATACACATTTTTCCTTATCTGGAAAGTTTTTTTTAAATAAAAAAAATGTATAGTGTCTTTTTAGGCTTCCAAATCATAATGTTGCCACCTCTCCCAAATATATTAATAAATAACGGGAAAAGGGTTACGAATCTGCTAATATAACGGGAAAAGAGTTAAGAATCTGTTAAATTATGGGTAAATGGTCGGGAATCTGCTAAATAATGAGAAAAAAGGTTGATGAATCTGTTAAAATAATGCTAAATAACGGGAAAATTCAAACTCAACGAAATAAAAAAGTGGTGCCAAATTAAAGAGTAGGTAAAACTGCATTTAGGTTTACGAGTTTGCTAAAATTAGTGACGCCAACCCTAAAAAAACAGCGCTGCCAAGTTAAAATGGTTTAATGCGTCCAAATGTACTAGAAAAGTGATTTAGAAGGTACACAACACTACTACTAACAGTTTTCGGAAATAGCAGAATTTTTATTGATAATTCAGACATCGAAAACGATAATGTGGAGGAAATAATAAAAAGAAATGTAGTAAAAGGAAAAATGGGAATATACCCAGAAATTAACGACCATTATTATAATAAAGTCCAGGAAAAATTGATTGAAATGTTTCCGATTACAACGAATGTCAAATGTTTTAGATGCTCTTGGCTTGCAATAGACATAGAAGGTGAGGAAAACTTAAGAAGACAAATTAGTAATTTCCATAAACTTGAATCACGCCATTCGGGAATTACTTCTACCTTCGAAGACCTGAAACACAGACTATACAATCCAAAACTAAAAACAATTATACGTTGTACGATAAACAACTGTCAAATATGCTCATCTGCAAAATACGGTAGAAAACCGATTAAACCAACATTTTGTATAACGGAAACACAGGCCAATATAAATGAAATAGTACATGTCGATACATATTCATACTAATAGTAAAAATGCATTTGTTATTTTTTTATTGTTTAAGTTTTCCAAACACTCCATTTGTTTTAACCTACCAGATAGGAACAGCCAAACTATCTTTCAGAAAATCGGGGAATTTCTCTCAATAAAGGGTAAAATTAACAAGTTTGTTTTTGACAATGAGTTTGAACCAAGGAATGAAATCGAATTTTTGGGAAAATAAGGAATTGAGTATCATAAGCCCAAACCGAATAGTTATACAGGGAACTCGGATATAGAGAGATTGAATGGTACCCTTACGGAAAAAATAAGAGGCCTTATTCTGGAGGAGTAACTACCCATAATTGAACAGATGACAAAGGCCCTTACAATTTACAATAATACGTATCATAGTACCATAAAATGTACCCCAATGGCAGCTCAATATGCAAAAGTCGATCGGGAGTTGAAACGGAAAACATTATGGGAAGCTAAGGAAAAAGTAATAAAGAAAAGGAACGAAAATAAGGAAAATTATATAGAGACTAGACAGGAAGGATTTATAAAAAATTATAAGAGTTTGCGTCATAAGGAGGAATCCAAGTTTAGGAAACAAGCCTTACATGCATAATTCCATAACAGGGCTGAATCAACAAATAAAAACAAGTAAGAGTGTTAAATTCGGCTATGCCGAATCTTTGATAGCTTCCACCTAGGTTTTCTTGCACAATTTGTAATAAATGTAAATAAAATATTTGAAAATGTAAACAATTTGATCAATTTAGTAATTTATTACAACAAATACTCTGAATTTCAGCATTTACGTTCAACAATTTTAAAGTCAATAGAAGATAGTAAACAAAATATATTTTTAAATTTCGGATCTTTTTCGGAATACTTGTCCACGTCTTATATTTTAAAAGCACTAGCGTTAATCAGTTTAATTTTTTCGATCTTGTTACATCAGTTTGTCATTCCATTTGTAACGCATCGATAAATGGATTTGCGTCTATGTGTTTAATGCAAAAGATTTCTTATTTTGTCGAATTATAGGGATTTTTTGCAATTTTTTTTTAACAACTTAATATTATATAAATTTCAATTTTAAACTTTAAAATTAAAAATATATATCTTTTTTAAATCTGGTAATAACTCTATAATATGGAGAAAGTAAATACGTGGCTTCTTTAATAAGAATGACAAGTAAAAAACACTTTTGTGCATTTTTTAATACATATGTACATAAGTACGCCATCTTTGTAGATCTCTTCGATTTTATTAAGTAAGTTTGTAAATAAAAAGAACATTAAAATATAAATGTAAACAAAATTGATTTTGGAAAAATGTTCGATTCGTTTTTCGATGATGCTGAAAACACATCAAAGAAATACACAAAACAAAGTTTTTACTCAAGTTAGTTGAGAGACGAGAAGCTAATGGAATGGAACAGGCCAAAGATGACGACTTTAAATACAGAGACAAGGCTTGTGAAAAAATATTAAATTGCGATAAATCAGATCTAAGTATACATGCTAATAACCAATGTCTTAAAAAAATATCTTTTAAAACCAACAACCAAAATTCTGTTTACGTTATAAGATCCCATTTGCAAGCCATTTTAATTAATTGTAAAAATTTTAAATGCACATCTAGCCATATAAAAGATGAATTATACAGAATAGTAAAAATATTTTTTTTATAATACCTATCTGTTGGTTTTATATGTTGTTTTTATGTAATTCTAATGACATTCTTATCTTATTTTTTATGATATTTTTCTTCGTTTTTATGTTATTTTTGCATTATTGAAATTGAAAATTAACAAATTAAAAATAAATTTTTTTTTTGAAAAATTGAAAAAAGTAGTGTAGGGAAAAATGTAGAGAGAAAAAAAGTGGGTGTAGGGAAAAAAGGGATTTTTTTTCATTAGCGTAGAGATTTCTGTAAAAATCTCCTGGCATTACTGGTACCTATTAAAAAACAATATTAGATTTCACAAAACAATGCGACGCATATCTGCTTTGTTCAAAAGCTTTCATAAGACTAAATGAATTGTTACTTACGCATGAAACACATAGACGACAGAGGCTACACGAACACACGACTACAAATGCTGCTGGCTGCAATTGCAGTCGTGTAGTCAACTACTTAATTTTTCTTGAAAACGACAGCAACATATACAACAATATAAACAGCTGTTTTTATACAAAAGCATTTTTATTTCAGTAGTGCCAATTATATATTTTTTTTTACTTTATTAAAATCGAAAAACATGTATGATTCTATATAAAATTGTCTTAAATATATTACTTATTTATAATGCATTATTATAACGTTAAAATACATAAATAGATTTACTTATTAATAGAATATTATAGCATTTCATTTTGCGACTAACTTTTTCAACAAAATAAAATATTTCATAGCACTAATATCTTTTACATATTTTGTTATATTGTCAACACTATTTTTATTTTGTAGCCAACAAAAATGGAAATTATCCTAAGTTGACTATAGCAGCAAAAGTGGCCATGTAGTCGTGTAGCTGTGTTGGTGTCAAAATAATCGTTTTCATATAAACGTGTGTATTTTATTTTTGACAGGCTGTAGTCGTGTAGCCGCTGTCGTCTATATGTTTCATGAGAGAGTTCGGCTTACTGGTGCCATTATGTATATGTGTGTGTAAACAAAAATACACGATATCCCAGTAATCATTTCGAAGATTATTTGAACAAAAATCATCTTACTGTGTCTTCTTCGAGCACTTTTGATGATTAATAAAATCTGATTAATCACATGCGGTATTAGAAAAAAGACAAAGAAATGATTTTTGCTTACGCTTAACAAGTGATTTATAGAAAAATTACATTAAATACGACTCAAAAATAAGTCGAAACTAATCAGAAAATTGGATAAAAAAGGTTTACAAGAGGAGTCGGGGGTAGGGTAATATTTCCTCCCAGCAAGATAATATTTTGTGATCAGCAAAAGAGCGCATTTATGACTGTTTCAATAGCACAGAGGAGTCAAAAAAGACTCCACATGATCACTTATTGCATAAAATGTTTACTGGGACTTTATTCACTATCTGTAGAAACAGTTTTTTAAGAAAACAAATTTGCACACAATTTCAATTCTATTTCGTTCACAATGATACGATCACTTTGTTTACTAGCTAGTAGTAAAATAAGAAAATAGTATTATAATACAGCGTAATGATGAATTGTACTTCTCAATTAGTTTATTTTTAATGTGTCATAAGAAGTTCGGTTTGTGGTAAAAAATGAATGAATACATATTTCCCAGTGCGAAGCTTAATCATTGCGCTTTGATTGAGTTGAGCTCCGCGACTATTCCTGATGTGGAAAGGACGTGCCTACAATTTTTGGTAGTTGGGAATTGCGTTTGTGCAAAGGGAAGCATGAACACATGTTTCCCAGGGCGAGGCTCGATCATTGTACTTTGATTGAGCTGAGCTCCGCGATTATTCCTAATGCGAATAACTCGTGCATTAAATTCTCGGTAGTCCGGGAATGGCATTTGCCTGCGCCGAACATTAAATTATAAATTTTAGAAATGTATTATAATTAAGTATTATTCATGTTATTATAATTATTATCATCTTACAAAAAAAATTTTTTTTAAACACCAATTTTTTACAGGGTAGAATTTTATGGTTTCACTACTACTTTTGAATGCAAGTATGTACTAAAAGTAGAACCCTTAAAATCATACTATTTTTTGCAACCCTAAAAATTTCAGTATTTTGTATAAATAAAATAATTTTTACTTATATTATTTTTAATATGCGCTTATTATCGATATACATATACAGAATATATGAATGTTATTTATAGTAATTTGATATTTGCAACGGTAGTATGTATCAATTTGTAATAATTTGTGATCTTATAAAAATCGCAGAATATTGATATTGATTTTATATAGTTTCTTTTATTAATTAACTAACTTAAATATTACACCATAAAATATTGATATTGGTGAATTTTTATATTATTACCACAACGACCATAAAAACAAGTACAGCTGTGACAAAATACAAAATTTAGAATAATAATATAGGAAAACATCATATTTTTTTACCTTTTCAGTGATTTCTCGGCACCTATGAAACCTATTGTCACGAAACAGAAACCTTCTCATGATGTTGATGTATCATTCTCACTAACAGTAAGCGCCCTAGCTGTCCTATTGAGAACGTTATTGTGACAAGAACAACATAGGCAAATCATATTTTTTCAAGACTTTTTTCACTCCATCGTTCAATTCTCGGGACCAGATAAACTGATTTGGACGATTTTAAATAACAAACTTCTCAGGATGTTATTGAATCATTTTTTATACCAACGAGCAACCTAGTTGCCCGATTGAAGCCGTCATCATGATTTCCACAGACGGACAGGCGGACAGCCGGACAGAATGACATCGCTATATCAACTCCGCTTGTTATAAGGATCACAAATATATATATTTTATGGGGTCCAGGTTTTTTTTCTAATTATTACAAACGGAATGACAAACTTATATATACCCTCTGCACACTGGAGTGGAGGGTATAAATTAATGATCATTTTGATATGACAATACAATAAATAAAAGACACCATAACACAGAACCAAAAAGGAATACTATACCACATGGAGGGAATTCATAAAGCAGTTAAAAACATGTTGACACGAAACATTTATCTAGAAAGATTACTAATTTTGACAACAATTAGAAATTACATAGAACACATACAAAGTTAAATTACAATAGCACAAAATGCACATGGTGATGCTGGTATTCTAACAAAACAAGAAATAGATGATTATGAAGTAGATATAAGAAAAATTAAATATCTAAGACAGGAGGCCTTGAAAAAAAATAATGAACTAAATTTTGTAATTAAAGTTCCCAGACCATTTAAGATTATACAGATGATAAGTATTATACCAATACCATATTTAAATAAAGAAATAGAAGCAGAAATCGAAAATATATTCCATTATAATTATAACACATATACATATATAAGGAAAATAAATATATAAGCGAATGTAAAAACTAAAAATTTAAAATTGAAAAATCCAAAATTAAAAAACTAAAAACTAAAAATTAAAAATTGAAAAGCAAATACAAAAACTAAAAACTAAAAAATTTAAAATTGCAAAATCAAAAATTACAAACTAAAATCTTAAACTAAAAATTGAAAACCTAAAAACTAAAAACTTAAATTAAAAAATTGAAAAGCAAATATAAAAACTAAAAATATGTAATAGCATAGAAACGTGACTTCATGTTAGTGCGCTGTTAAAAATTTTTTTTTGAATTAGTTCTATTTTTAATAAAACTATATAATATATAAACGATTCTAGTTATTACAACCATTTATAAAACTCTAAAATAAAACAATAATATAAAAAAAAGAAAACTAAAATATTAATGAAAAACAACTATAGCAACTAACTGAAAATTAAAAAATAAAAATTTAAAAACATGAATTATAAATTGAAAACCTGAAAACTGAAAACATAAATTAAAATATTGAAAAGTAAAAAAAAAAATAAAGATATGATCGTTAATATTAAAAAAAAATTTGGTCTGATGTAACAACAAATTTAGTAGATAAATATTAAAGTCTAAAAAGTGGTATTAAAATTGGTTATAATATAACTTAATAAGAAACAAAAAAAAAATATATATATATTGGAATAATTCAATAGAAAGGGTCATATAAACTTGAATAAGCGAATATTTTCTCAAATAAATCTAAAAAAATGGATTTTGTGAATGAAAAATACGTTGTCAGCTCTAAAAAACCTCAATAGAATATATAAAATGTATTTAAATTCAAAGTTAGCGGATATATTTTTAATTAATAAAAAAGCTAAAATATATTGGAAATGTAAAAGAACTATAGCAACTAGTATGGCCGAAATTTAGTGAATAATGCAGCTCTAAAGTGTTTTTAAATATAAGTGTTCAACTCGAAGGTTTTTTTTAATTTAGCCATTTCAGGACCAAATTTCTTTGCTAATATAGTAATTTTTTCAGATTTTATTACCTAAATTTCTCACAAATGATATGATTGTTTTTGAGAGCCCTATAATTCTAACACAAAAGCCATCATATAAAATGAAAATCAATTGGAGATAGGATTATTTTAATATTTAAAAAAAAAGTTTAAAACTGTAAATTTAGCTATAAAATATTTTTGGTAAGTAGCTAAATAGCTTTGGTGATCTTAAATATTTATTAAATAATTTTAAGTTTATTAAATATTTAATTATTTTTTCTTTCTTTCTAATCCTATTCTAGAGACGAAAAGCGACCATTACAAACGCCGACCGACAGCATAAAACAAAATTCCACTATAGAATTTGATGGGAAATTTGTGCATTCTCGAAGTGGAGAAATAATTGATAACAAATCAGCCGTGTAAATCATTTTGCTAGTGCAAAATTATTTTACAACTATGATTGAGAGACAATGGAAATCTGAGGGTATTCTATAAGTTTCTATGGGAAGAAATTATGCTTCATTATATAATCTTTAAATTACTTACTTTTATACATGATGTAAATGTCGAAGATGAATTCATATATATATATAAATAATAATTATAATAATTATAATTTTTTATAATTAATATTAATTTTAAACAAATTCCTCATTAGTTAAAGTAAATAAGAAAAGAAAAAAAACTTATTAAAAGTTTTAAGTATTAATAACAGATTTAATAACATTATCATCATTCAGTTATTATTGCCTTATATATTATTTAGTTGGGTTTTTTTTTTATTTTTCATTTGTTAAAATAAGTAGCCATAATATTGTTTGTAATAAATATAAAAAGTACAAGAACAAGAATTTTATTATAATTTGCTTAAGTTTTTAAATCACATGCCATTTATTTAAGTCAAACAATACACAATTTTAGCATAAGATCATTCCATTTTTATATATAAATAATTATTTAATAAGATTTTTACGTTCATTACATGACTTTTTTGTTGACATTTAGTTTAAAAGAAAATTATTTTAATATTAACAAACTTTGATCTATAAATTCATTAAATATTGACAATTTTTTCCGAAGCTTGATTAAAATAATCGTAAGAAAAGGAAAACGTCTTTCTATTTGCCGTAAGTTCGGTTCAAGGGTTAAAAAAATTCAAAACTGTTCTTTACATAATGAATGAAATTGATTATTTAATAGTAGCTGTAAAGTTTTATAATTATTTTGAAGGGGCAAACGACAGCTCTTAATACAAACTGAAACTTATTCTATGGATACTTTAAGAGAGAGACATTCATTAAACTAAATCTTGCAAAAACATATAGTAAAAGTTTTTTTTTTAATTTTTTTAAATCAGTTGAAAAAAACTGTTTGGAAGAGTAAATTTTTTTTATTTCTTTGTAAGAAACAAAGCACTGTGGGTCTGACTGATGGAATCTCTACAAATTGTATATTGTTGTTGAAGAGATCCCGTTTAAAGAATTAATTCTACAACTTTTTAAGGATACTCAATTCAAAAACGAATGTGGTTGGGTTTAAACCAGCCGTAATACGATAATTTTATTGAAGACTCTTTACTTACATTTTTTTAAATTTTTATATTTTTTAAATTATGAATAAAAAAACACTAATTAATTTTTTTAAACAAAAATCTTTGTACTTAAAATTGTTTGATAAATTGACAAGACTAAATTATATTATTTTTCATACAAATTTTTTTGTACTAAAATTTAATTTAAAAAATAAATAAATATTAAATGTAAGTGTAGATTGTGGCTTATGTGAATAAAATTTCAGCTAATAATATAAATTAAATAAAAATTGAAAGCAAAATTATAAAATATAAAGAAAATTTCTAATTTATGAAAAATGCTCAATATTTACTAAAAAAACACTTTTAAAACCTAAAATTTATAAAATTAAAAAGAACAAACTAAATTTAAAAAACAAATTGAAGCCAAATTAGTAAAAAAATATCCTAAAAATTTTCAGCTTAACTATTAATACTTTTATAATTTTATTATGATTTAAAATTAACAAAAAAAAAACTTGTATAAATTATCTTAAAACTAAGTATTAAAAGGAAAATATACACAAAGAAAAAAATAATAATTGTAGATGAAATTATTTTTAAGTAAATGTATTTATTAGTATATAACTATAAGTTTAACCAAAATTATAAAAATTTTAACACCATAAATTATACAAACAAACAAAAGATATAAATTACAACATCTGAAATCTAAATAAATGTTTATTATTATTTTTTTTAATGCAAGTAATTTTTCCGTTTAAGATTTTTTTCCATATAATTTGCCCAACAATTGCTAACAAGCGCCTTTTAAGAGCTTTTTTACATACAAACATGAAATAATATGTATATATTTAAATATTTAAAAAACCTATAAAAAAAAAGATTTAACAAATATATATACAGAAAAAGGTTATTTATTTAACAAAAGCATAAACAATAAACATTGTACAAAAAAATATTTGTCGTCGATATAAATTAAATTTAACTGAAAGACACTTGAATGTTCAGAGTTAATAAAAAAAGAATGAACTATTTAAAATATTAATGAAAAGCATCTATAGGAACTAACTGAAAGACACCTACCTACCTATATATAATAAATTAAACTAAATATTAAAAACGAAAAATATAAAAACTTAAATTAAAAACTAAAAACTTGAGTTAAAAATTGAAAACCTGAAAACTGAAAACTTAAATTAAAAAAATTGAAAAGCAAATATAAAAAAATTGTTTGAAAATCGTTAATATTTGAAAAAAAGTAAAAATTTGGTCTGGTGTAATAGCAAATTTAGTAAATAAATGTTAAAGAGCTGTACGCAGCTTGTTAAGGAATCTTAACAGAAAATTTTCATATATTTCTTAAAGAAAAAAAAGCACAAAAGTACCTTTCAGTGCAACGCTAGAAATCAGCTGTTTTCTGTCAATTATTAAGAATTGTGAAATTGAAAACAAATCAATTCTTCGGTTCTGCTCTATTTGGCCTGCTAAACGCTTTTAAGCTCAGTATCAAAATTACCCATCCGCTTCTTGTTTTTTTTGCCGAATTTTGTTCGTTTTTCCCAGGTTTGCAACTGAAAAATAACTTTTATTTTTTTTAGCATATTACATTTTGTTTATGCTTACTTCTCCTGTCAAAATTCCTTTCAGAAAGAACGAAAAATTTGATATTCCTGCTCAAAACCTGGGTTGCCTAACTTCATTTACGTCAAAAAAAAGTAGTAAAAACAATACTACTTTTTTAA
Source organism: Cordilura impudica (assembly GCA_963682025.1). NCBI lineage: Eukaryota > Metazoa > Arthropoda > Insecta > Diptera > Scathophagidae > Cordilura > Cordilura impudica. The sequence goes on along the minus strand of OY821522.1, from coordinate 41,790,145 downwards.
AAAGCTGCGGACTATCAACAGAAATTTTTTGACAGAAAAATTCCTTAAGCATTTCTGAAGCGTTTTTTTATATGAAGTTTTTGATTCCTTAGCAAGCTGCGTACAGGCCTTAAGGTCTGAAAAGTGATATTAAAATTGGTTATAATTTAACATAATAAGAAACAAAAAAAATATATTGGAACAATTCAATAGAAAGGAACATATAAACTTGAATAAACGAATATTTTCTCAAATAAATCTAAAAAATGGGGTTTGAGAATGAAAAATATATGGTCAACTCTGAAATAAACCTCAATAGAATATATAAAATATATTTAAATTCAAAGTTAACAGATATATTTTTAATTAATAAAAAAAAAAATTAAAAAGAACTATAACAACTAACTGGAAGATGCTTGAAAATAAAAAATGGTTAAAAAATTTGATTATGTGATATATGATTTCAAAAATATTTTGAAATAAAAATTTAAATATGATAAATTTTTTCATTGAATTTCTTATAGGTTTAATAAAACCATAAAATTCTATAAACGAAAAACTTAAACTATTAAAAAAAATCTTTTCTAAATAAAGTATTCTTTATAAAACAAGAAATGACTAATTGAAAGATATCCTACATTGAAATGTTCTAAGAAAAAATGCAATGTAATTACATTTTAAATATTTTATTCATTTATTTTAGACGTAAAAAGTATCATTTTATAAAGTTTAAACATTTTTTAAATTAAGACGAAAAAACTAAGAAAAAAATTAAATATATTAAAATTTTTAGTAGGAAAAAATGTTTGAAAATCGTTAATATTTGAAAAAAAAGAAAATTAAAACTGTGAAAAACAGTGTCGTCTCTATGTTATGAAAAAAATTAAATAAATTTTGTCTTCTAAAAAACTATCAACCTTTTATGCTAGCTCTTAAATATTCAAATTTAACGGAATAAAAAATAGTTGCCACCTCTAAATTTAATAACTGTACTTTATAAAAAACTGCATTTAGTTTTTTTGTATATATGTGAACAATAAAAAATATGTTTGTGTTAATAAACAGCAATAAGTAAAGCTTTAGGTTTGTGGTTAAATGATTTCGCGATATTGTGGAATAAAAATTTAATACGATACTATACGATACGATACTAAAACATTAAAATTGTATTGTGAAATAAGAATTTCATATATAAAAAATGTTTTGAATTAATTAAAGATGCACTATAAATATAATTATAAAATATACAGTTAATAAAAAAAGAATGAAAAAGAAAATCAAAACTGTTAAATATTCAAAGTTAACGGAATAAAAAGTTGCTATGTACTGAAACAAAAAAACTTATATAGCGAACTCGGAGGTTCTGCTTACTAAAAAAGTTCTGTCAATAACGAATATATCCTTGAATATTTAAAATTAACGAAAAAGATTTTTGAGATTTTGCTAAACAGACGGCGAACTCGCTGGTTCTGCTTAGTAAAAAAAATGCTGTCAATAGCAAATAAATACACATTTTTCCTTATCTGGTAACTTTTTTTAAATAAAAAAAAATGTATAGTGCCCTTTTTGACTTCAATAAATCATAATGTTATCACCGACTTATTGGTTAAAAAAGAAAAACGCTTTAAATTTTGTATACAGTAACTGCAAACGGTATGAAAACTGATTTATACAATTTTAAAACTTTCAAACTGCATGAAAAAAATGCATTTAAGTTTCTGAACATGAATAATAATAGCCAAAGGGTTATTCAAAACTGGATCAAAAACTGTGTTTAGGTCTGTGACTTTGCTAATAAATAGTTTTTACAGTACACATTTTTCCTTTTTAAATAAAAATGTATAGTTTCTTTTTAGGCTCAATAAACCATAATGCTGCCACCTCTTTCATACATATTAATACAGTAACTGCACGGTATCAAAATTGATTTATATAGTATTAAAACTCTCGAACTGCATGAAAAAAAAATGTATTTAAGTTTCTGAACATGAATAATAATAGTCAGAGGGCGATTCAAAACTGGATGAAAAAATTAATTTAGGTTTTATGACTTTGCTAATAAATAGTGTTTACAGTACACATTTTTCTGACTTGGCTACTACTTAGTTCTTACAGTACACATTTATCTGACTTTGCTAATAAATAGTTTTTACAGTACACATTTTTCCTTTTTAAATAAAAATGTATAGTGCCTTTTTAGGCTCAATAAACGATAAAGCTGCCACCTAATATATTAATAAATAACGAAAAAAAAGTAGGCAAATCTGTTAAAATAACAGGAAAAGGGTTACGAATCTGCTAAAGTAACGTTAAAATATTCAAAATGCATTGAAAACAGCATTTAGGTTTCTGAACATGAATAATAACAGCCAAAGGGTGATTCAAAACTGGATGAAAAACTGCATTTAGGTTTGTGACTTTGCTTACTAAAGAACGATCGCATCCCCCTCTGCGATACTACTTGCAGTGACAATTGGAAGTTCATCGTAGCAGAGCTTTGTTTTGTTTTATTATAACATATAAATACCCCAAAACATATATCAGAAGCTTGCTAAAATAAGTTCTGTCAATAACAAATGTATATTTTAAAAACAACTGTAGGTTTGTGGGCTTTTGTGATTTTGCTTTCATTGTATTATAACAAAAAAAAATTGTTTTAATTTTTTAACATAGCAGTAAACCGTTAGGTTTTTGTTTTTACCACTGTATCTGCCCATACTTTTCGTTTACATGAACGTGTGTGTGTGCGTATATGTTTCTATATTTATTTTTGTATCTAAACAAAAACAGAAAATACAAAACAAATCTAGTATTAGAGCTGCTCATATATAACATATTTAAAAATTTTCATTCTATAATATACGTTTAATAATAATCATAAACAAAATTTTTTCTTTGAATTATTTTGTATGTATGTTTAACAAAATCCTATAATTTTATAAACGTCTCCCTAATTATTAAACAAAAAGTTGCAAAAAAAGCTGTATAGGTTTATGAGTTTGGTAGCATGATGGAATTGGTTGAACTCTAAGACGAATATTTAAACTTAACAAAAAAAAAAAAAACACATAAGCTTCCTCCACCATATATATGTACATGTATACGTATATAATTATATATATATATATATATATATATATATATATATATATAAATTCACCACATGATTTAGAATAAGTGAAGCTTTTTAAACTTTTAGGTGAATATTTACGTTTGTGGAGGGTTTGTGAATTTGCTACCTACCACAGTATGGTTGAACTTTTGGGTGAATTTGCTACCTACCACAGTATTAGCTTTAAGTTTTGTATGGGGAATAGGGTATCTAAAAGTCGATGTAGACCTCGTGGCTCACTTTTCTACTAGAATAGTGATTTGGAAAGCCCACAAACATCCCACTTGAATTTTTTGTTAAAATTTAGGTTTTCAACTCTAAGTAAGGCTTTTGGTTTGTTGAACATTGTGAAATTCAACATAAATAATAATATTGGTAACTATGAGTAAAGCGAATCAAGGTGTGAGTTTTGCTAAACAGACAGTGAACTCGGCGGTTCTGCTTACTAAAAAAAGTGCTGTCAATAGCAAATTAATACACATTTTTCCTTATCTGGAAAGTTTTTTTTAAATAAAATAATGTATAGTGTCTTTTTAGGCTTCCATAAATCATAATGTTGCCACCTCTCCCAAATATATTAATAAATAACGGGAAAAGGGTTACGAATCTGCTAAAATAACGGGAAAAGAGTTACGAATCTGCTAAATTGTAGGTAAATGGTCGGCAATCTGCTAAATAATGAGAAAAAAGGTTGATGAATCTGTTAAAATAATGCTAAATAACGGGAAAATTCAAACTCAACGAAATAAAAAAGTGGTGCCAAATTAAAAGGTAGGTAAAACTGCATTTAGGTTTATGAGTTTGCTAAAATTAGTATTGCCAACACTAAAAAATAGTGCTGCCAAGTTAAAATGGTTTAATGCGTCCAAATGTTTTAGAAAAGTGATTTAGAACGTACACAACACTACTACTAACAGTTTTCGGAAATAGCAGAATTTTCATTGATAAGTCAGACATCGAAAACGATAATGTGGAGGAAATAATAAAAAGAAATGTAGTAAAAGGAAAAATGGGAATATACCCAGAAATTAACGACCATTATTATAATAAGGTTCAGGAAAAATTGATTGAAATGTTTCCGATAACAACGAATGTCAAATTTTTTAGATGCTCTTGGCTTGCAATAGACATAGAAGATGAGGAAAACTTAAGAAGACAAATTAGTAATTTCCATAAACTTGAATCACGCCATTCGGGAATTACTTCTACCTTCGAAGACCTGAAACACAGACTATACAATCCAAAACTAAAAACAATTATACATTGTACGATAAACAACTCTCATATATGCTCATCTGCAAAATACGGTAGAAAACCGATTAAACCAACATTTTGTATAACGGAAACACAGGCCAATATAAATGAAATAGTACATGTCGATACATATGCATACTAATAGTAAAAATGCATTTGTTATTTTTTTATTGTTTAATTTTCCAAACACTCCATTTGTTTTAACCTACCAGATAGGAACAGCCAAACTATCTTTCAGAAAATTGGGGAATTTCTCTCAATAAAGGGTAAAATTAACAAGTTTGTTTTTGACAATGAGTTTAAACCAAGGAATGAAATCGAATTTTTGGGAAAATAAGGAATTGAGTATCATAAGCCCAAACCGAATAGTTATACAGGGAACTCGGATATAGAGAGATTGAATGGTACCCTTACGGAAAAAATAAGAGGCCTTATTCTGGAGGAGTAACTACCCATAATTGAACAGATGACAAAGGCCGTTACAATTTACAATAATACGTATCATAGTACCATAAAATGTACCCCAATGGCAGCTCAATATGCAAAAGTCGATCGGGAGTTGAAACGGAAAACATTATGGGAAGCTAAGGAAAAAGTAATAAAGAAAAGGAACGAAAATAGGGAAAATTATAGAGAGACTAGACAGGAAGGATTTATAAAAAATTACAAGAGTTTGCGTCATAAGGAGGAATCCAAGTTTAGGAAACAAACCTTACATGCATAATTCCATAACAGGGCTGAATCAACAAATAAAAACAAGTAAGAGTGTTAAATTCGGCTATGCCGAATCTTTGATACCTTCCACCTAGGTTTTCTAGCACAATTTGTAACAAATATAAATAAAATATTTGAAAATGTAAACAATTTGATCAATTTAGTAATTTACTACAACAAATACTCTGAATTTTCAGCATTTACGTTCAACAATTTTAAAGTCAATAGAAGATAGTAAACAAAATATATTTTTAAATTTCGGATCTTTTTCGGAATACTTGTCCACGTCTTATATTTTAAAAGCACTAGCGTTAATCAGTTTAATTTTTTCGATCTTGTTACATCAGTTTGTCATTCCATTTGTAACGCATCGATAAATGGATTTGCGTCTATGTGTTTAATGCAAAAGATTTCTTATTTTGTCGAATTGTAGGGATTTTTTGCAATTTTTTTTTAACAACTTAATATTATATATATTTCAATTTTAAACTTTAAAATTGAAAATATCTATCTTTTTTAGATCTGGTAATAACTCTATAATATGGAGAAAGTAAATAAGTGGCTTCTTTAATAAGAATGACAAGTATAAAACACTTTTTTGCAGTTTACTTGTTTTGTGCATTTTTTAATACATATGTACATAAGCACGCCATCTTTGTAGATCTCTTCGATTTTAGTAAGTTTGTAAATAAAAAGAACATTAAAATATAAATGTAAACAAAATTGATTTTAGAAAAATATCCGATTCGTTTTTCGATGATGCTGAAAACACATCAAAGAAATACACAAAACAAAGGTTTTTTTACTCAAGTTAGTTGAGAGACGAGAAGCTAATGGAATGGAACAGGTCAAAGATGACGACTTTAAATACAGAGGCAAGGCTTGTGAAAAAATATTAAATTGCCATAAATCAGATCTAAGTATACATGCTAATAACCAATGTCTTAAAAAAATATCTTTTAAAACCAACAACCAAAATTCTGTTTACGTTATAAGATCCCATTTGCAAGCCATTTTAATTAATTGTGTAAATTTTAAATGCACATCTAGCCATATAAAAGATGAATTATACAGAATAGTAAAAATATTTTTTTTATAATACCTATCTGTTGGTTTTATATGTTGTTTTTATGTAATTCTAATGATATTCTTATCTTATTTTTTATGATATTTTTCTTCGTTTTTATGTTATTTTTGCATTATTGAAATTGAAAATTAACAAATTAAAAATAAATTTTTTTTTGAAAAATTGAAAAAAGTAGTGTAGGGAAAAATGTAGAGAAAAAAAGTGGGTGTAGGGAAAAAAGGGATTTTTTTTTCATTAGCGTAGAGATTTCTGTAAAAATCTCCTGGCATCACTGGTACCTATTAAAAAACAATGTTAGATTTCACAAAACAATGCGACGCATATCTGCTTTCTTCAAAAGCTTTCATAAGGCTAAATGAAATTGTTACTTACGCATGAAACACATAGACGACAGAGGCTACACGAACACACGACTACAAATGCTGCTGGCTGCAATTGCAGTCGTGTAGTCAACTACTTAATTTTTCTTGAAAACGACGGCAATATATACAACAATATAAACAGCTGTTTTTATACAAAAGCATTTTTATTTCAGTAGTGCCAATTATATATTTTTTTTACTTTATTAAAATAGAAAAACATGTATGATTCTATATAAAATTGTCTTAAATATATTACTTATTTATAATGCATTATTATAACGTAAAAATAAATAAATAGATTTACTTATTAATAGAATTATTATAGCATTTCATGTTGCGATTAATTTTTTCAACAAAATAAAATATTTCATAACACTAATATCTTTTACATATTTTGTTATATTGTCAACACTATTTTTATTTTGTAGCCAACAAAAATAGAAATTAGCCTAAGTTGACTACAGCAGCAAAAGTGGCCATGTAGTCGTGTAGCTGTGTTGGTGTCAAAATAATCGTTTTCATATAAACGTGTGTATTTTATTTTTGACAGGCTGTAGTCGTGTAGCCGCTGTCGTCTATATGTTTCATGAGAGAGTTCGGCTTACTGGTGCCATTATGTATATGTGTGTGTAAACAAAAATACACGATATCCCAGTAATCATTTCGAAGATTATTTTAACAAAAATCATCTTACTGTGTCTTCTTCGAGCACTGATTAATCACATGCGGTATTAGAAAAAAGACTAAGAAATGATTTTTGCTTACGCTTAACAAGTGATTTATAGAAAAATTACATTTAATACGACTCAAAAATAAGTCGAAACTAATCAGAAAATTGGATGAAAAAGGTTTACAAGAAGAGTCGGGGGTAAGGTAACATTTCCTCCCAACAAAATAATATTTTGTGATCAGCATAAGAGCGCATTTATGACTGTTTTAATAGCACAGAGGAGTCAAAAAAGACTCCACATGATCACTTATTGCATAAAATGTTTACTGGGACTTTATTCACTATCTGTAGAAACAGTTTTTTAAGAAAACAAATTTGCACACAATTTCAATTCTATTTCGTTCACAATGATACGATCACTTTGTTTACTAGCTAGTAGTAAAATAAGAAGATAGTATTATAATACAGCGTAATGATGAATTGTACTTCTCAATTAGTTTATTTTTAATGTGTCATAAGAAGTTCGGTTTGTGCTAAAAAATGAATGAATTCATAATTCCCAGTGCGAAACTTAATCATTGCGCTTTGATTGAGTTGAGCTACGCGACTATTCCTGATGTGGAAAGGACGTGCCTACAATTTTTGGAAGTTGAGAATTGCGTTTGTGCAAAGGGAAGCATGAACACATGCTTCCCAGAGCGAGGCTCGATCATTGCACTTTGATTGAGCTGAGCTCCGCGATTATTCCTAATGCGAATAACTCGTGCATTAAATTCTCGGTAGTCCGGGAATGGCATTTTCCTGCGCCGAACATTAAATAATAAATTGTATAAATGTATTATAATTAAGTATTGTTCATATTATTATAATTATTATCATCTTACAAAAAAAATTTTTTTTAAACACCAATTTTTTACAGGGTAGAATTTTATGGTTTCACTACTACTTTTGAATGCAAGTATGTACTAAAAGTAGAACCCTTAAAATCATACTATTTTTTGCAACCCTAAAAATTGCAGTATTTTGTATAAATAAAATAATTTATATTTATATTATTTTTAATATGCGCTTATTATCGACATACATATACAGAATATATGAATGTTATTTATAGTAATTTGATATTTGCAACAGTAGTATGTATCAATTTGTAATAATTTGTGATCTTATAAAAATCGCAGAATATTGATATTGATTTTATATAGTTTTTTTTTATTAATTAACTAACTTAAATATTACACCATAAAATATTGATATTGGTGAATTTTTATATTATTACCACAACGACCATAAAAACAACAAGTACAGCTGTGACAAAATACAAAATTTAGAATAACAATATAGGAAAACATCATATTTTTTTACCTTTTCAGTGATTTCTCGGCACCTATGAAACCTATTGTCACAAAACAGAAACAGAAACCTTCTCATGATGTTGGTGTATCATTCTCACTAACAGTAAGCGCCCCAGCTGTCCTATTGAGAACGTTATTGTGACAAGAACAACATAGGCAAATCATATTTTTTCAAGACTTTTTTCACTCCATCGTTCAATTCTCGGGACCAGATAAACTGATTTGGACGATTTTAAATAGCAAACTTCTCAGGATGTTAATGAATCATTTTTTATACCAACGAGCAACCTAGTTGCCCGATTGAAGCCGTCATCGTGATTTCCACAGACGGACAGCCGGACAGACGGACATCGCTATATCAACTCCGCTTGTTATAAGGATCACAAATATATATATTTTATGGGGTCCAGGTTTTTTTTTCTAATTACTACAAACGGAATGACAAACTTATATATACCCCCTGCACACTGGAGTGGAGGGTATAAATTAATGATCATTTTGATATGACAATACAATAAATAAAAGACACCATAACACAGAACCAAAAAGGAATACTATACCACATGGTGGGAATTCATAAAGCAGTTAAAAACATGTTGACACGAAACATTTATCTAGAAAGACTACTAATTTTGACAACAATTAGAAATTACATAGATCACATACAAAGTTAAATTTCATCAGCACAAAATGCACATGGTGATGCTCGTATTCTAACAAAACAAGAAATAGATGATTATGAAGTAGATATAAGAAAAATTAAATATCTAAGACAGGAGGCCTTGAAAAAAAAAATGAACTAAATTTTGTAATTAAAGTTCCCAGAACATTTTAGATTATATAGATGATAAGTATTATACCAATACCATATTTAAATAAAGAAATAGAAGCAGAAATCGAAAATATATTCCATTATAATTATAAAACATATACATATATAAGGAAAATAAATATATAAGCGAATGTAAAAACTAAAAATTTTAAATTGAAAAATCAAAAATTAAAAAACTAAAAACGAAAAATTGAAAATTGAAAAGCAAATACAAAAACTAAAAACTAAAAAATTTTAAATTGCAAAATCAAAAATTAGAAACTAAAATCTTAAATTAAAAATTGAAAACCTAAAAACTAAAAACTTAAATTAAAAAATTGAAAAGCAAATATAAAAACTAAAAACTAAAAATACGTAATAGCATAGAAACGTGACTTCATGTTAGTGCGCTGTTTAAAATTTTTTCTTTGAATTAGTTCTATTTTTAATAAAACTATATAATATATAAACGATTCTAGTTATTGCAACCATTTATAAAACTCTAAAATAAAACAATAATAAAAAAATAGAAAACTAAAATATTAATGAAAAACAACTATAGCAACTAACTGAAAGACATCTATCTATAATAAATTAAACTAAAAATTAAAAAATAAAAATTTAAAAACATGAATTATAAATTGAAAACCTGAAAACTGAAAACATAAATTAATATATTGAAAAGTAAATATAAAAAAATTGTTTGAAAAAAAAAATAAAGATATGATCGTTAACAAATTTAGTAAATAAATATTAAAGTCTAACAAGTAAGAGTGTTAAATTCGGCTGTGCCGAATCTTTGATACCCTCCACCTCGGTTTGAGTATTGATAATAAATGTAAACAAAATATTGGAAAAATATGCATGCGTTTCCTATATGCATGCGTTTCCGGTTATATGACAACATAGAGAATAAATTTATAATAATAAATAATTAAATTAGGGATGCCAAACGCAAAAAACCAAGTGTCCCAAACATTTTAAATAAAATAATTTGTTATCTTTATTTTCTGAAAAACTTCAAATATTCATCCAAAAAAAAAATTGTGTAAAATAATATATGTATAAATAACATTCTCATCAAATTGCGTTTATTTATGTAACAATTTTTACGTTCGCAATTCTTAAATATCATTTGAGGTTTTCTAAAATTCATTGAATTTAAATTAATGTTTTCTGTAGTGCGAATTCAACGATCCGACAGAATTTCAACGATCCGACAATCGCAAAATATATCGACAGCTATTGTTGTTTGCACTGAGGATTAAGTGATTCACTAAGTACACACATCTTAACGACAGTCGACAAATCTATTTTTCTATTTATTTAAATTATAAACGAGTGGCATCTGTGTTAAAATAAGCGAAAAACACAAAGAAGAATAGAAAAAAACAAATTACTTCGTGTTTGACAGGATGATTTTATGTTTATGTTTAATATCTCTATTTTTTTTACTAATATTTCTGTTTATTGATTTGAAAATGAAATAATGAATTGAATACGCTATTTAATTTTTTTAATTCTATAAAAAAGTTTTTTAATAAAAGCAAAATATTATCACTATTTCATGATTTTTATTTATGTATGACGACATTTCAACCTAAAAATTTAAGTTTTTATCGATTGAATAAACAACACAAAAATGGTTGTCGTCGTTTAGATAACAACAAAAATAGCGAATATCATTTAACAATTTTACTGATAATTTTGCTTTTCTTTTTTAACGATTCGACAATCGTTAAAAGAAGTTACTGAAAAGCTATTAATTTCTCCTGAATGCCAGTATTTTTTTTTAATGTAAACATTTTTTAAATGTAAACATATTTGGTGTTTGTTTTGGAATTTCAATTTGTGTTTAACGAATTAAATTTATATGTATATTAAAGATGCAATTGATGTCTTCTAAATTTACAATTATTATTTCCGACGTTTTGATATGATTTTCTGAAATTCAGTTAATATTTTCTAATTTATAATTGGAAATTTTAATTCCAGTTTTTAGAATTGATATTTTCTTAAATTTGAATGGAAAATTTAAAAAGTGCAATTTTGTATTTATTTGAATAATACTGCTTTAGTAATTATAAACAATTTTTAAAAATTAGATGTAATCGCAATCAGATATTTTGTAGGTAAAGCAGAATAATAATTCTATATAACTATGTAGAACTTTTTTGAAAGCAAAAAACTCATTGATAACTCGGTAACTCTATTTTGTAAAGACAACAAAAAGTTAATATGCCAAACTTATGTTCATATTTGTAAAAGAATAATGAAAAAACGTATGAAATAAAAGACCAGCCCGTGTATACTCTTAACATTGTTATGTATAATATCTATTTGAAAATATTGACATTCATGTTAAAATAGAAATAACTATTGCAAAGCTAATTAGAACAAAAATTGTGGCGCCATCTATTGTGGCATAGTCACGCTGAGCAAAATGAAGTGACACTCTGTTAATGCAAAAGAAATGTATTTCCCCACAACAAAATATTGCAGAATTTTATGTAAATAAAATAATATACCGATTTATTTCTAACATGCAGTTATTATGGATATACATATATAGAATATATGTATATTATTTGTATTATTTAATATGTGTATGTATGTATGTATATGTAAATATTACACACAAAAAATACAACATCAAACGTTATTTTTGTGTTTTTCTCTTTAAATAAATTAATACATAAATTTTTTTTTTGCTAAATTTACATTGTTTTCTTTTTATTAACTACTAGGTATTTTAGCATTATTTGCTTTAGATGCTGGTGAATTTTTACTCCCTTTATATTAACTCGTAGAGTCTGCTTGTCGAAAAAATTTTGGATCGATTTGAACCCCTTTCCCGTGACCCAATCGATCTGAAGCTTTGCAGGCAGGCTCGTGGCAATGACAGAAATGATCTAGTAAATTTTTTTAGTGATGCCAAAACAATGGAAACTTTTAAATTTTTCTACCAGAGTTGATAAAAAAAATGCACAAAGGGTTAGTTTTTATTATATTATTACCACAACGACCACAAAAACAACAAGTCCAGCTATGACAACAATATAACATTTAGAATAACCACAAGAACACTATAGAAACATCATATTTTTCATTTTTTTTTAATTTTTCAGAGATTTCCCTGGACCTGTTCCACCGATTTTAACGATTTTTTAAATAGAAATCTTCCCATGAATTTGGAGAATCATTCTCACTAAAAATGATCACCTTAGCTATCCTATTGAGGGCGTGATCGTGACAAGAACAACATAGAAAATTATATTTTTTCAAGACTTTTTTTAGTTCTTTATTCAAATCTCGGGCTCTAATTGACCGATTTGGACGATTTCAAATAGCAAACTTCTCAGGATGTTAGTGAATCATTTTTTATATCAACGAGCACCCTAGCTGCCCGATTGATGCCGTCATCGTGATTTCCACAGACGGACAGACGGACAGACGGACATCCCTATATCAACTCCGGTTGTTATAAGGATCACAAATATATATATTTTATGGGGTCCAAATTTTTTTTTCTAATTATTACAAACGGAATGACAAACTTATATAGACCCTCTGCACACTGGAGTGGAGGGTATAAAAAAGTGGTATTAAAATTGGTTATATATTACTTAATAAGAAACAAAAAAAAATATATATATGTTGGAATAATTCAATAGAAAGGGTCATATAAACTTGAATAAACGAATATTTTCTCAAATAAATCTAAAAAAATGGATTTTGTAAATGAAAAAAACGTTGTCAGCTCTAAAAAAAACTCAATAGAATATAGAAAATGTATTTAAATTCAAAGTTAACGGATATATTTTTAATTAATAAAAAAGCTAAAATATATTGGAAATGCAAAAGAACTATAGCAACTAGTATGGCCGAAATTTAGTGAATAATGCAGCTCTAAAGTGTTTTTAAATGTAAGTGTTCAACTCGAAGGTTTTTTTATTTTAGCCTTTTCAGGACCAAATTTCTTTGCTAATATAGTATTTTTTTCAGATTTTATTACCTAAATTTCTCACAAATGATATGATTGTTTTTGAGTGCCTTATAATTCTAACACAAAAGCCATCATATAAAATGAAAATCAATTGGAGATAGGATTATTTTAATATTTAAAAAAAAAGTTTAAAACTGTAAATTTAGCTATAAAATATTTTTGGTAAGTAGCTAAATAGCTTTGGTGATCTTAAGTATTTATTAAATAATTTTAAGTTTATTAAATATTTAATTATTTTTTCTTTCTTTCTAATCATATTCTAGAGACGAAAAGCAACCTTTACAAACGCCGACCGACATCATAAAACAAAATTCCACTATAGAATTTGATGGGAAATTTATGCATTCTCGAAGTGGAGAAATAATTGGTAAAAATTCAGCCGTGTAAATCATTTTGCTAGTGCAAAATTATTTTACAACTATGATTGAGAAACAATGGAAATCTGAGGGTATTCTATAAGTTTCTATGGGAAGAAATTATGCTTCATTATATAATCTTTAAATTACTTACTTTTATACATGATGTAAATGTCGAAGATAAATTCATATATATATATATATAAATAATAATTATATTTTTTTATAATAAATATTAATTTTAAACAAATTCCTCATTAGTTAAAGTAAATAAGAAAAGAAAAAACTTATTAAAAGTTTTAAGTATTACTAACAGATTTAATAACATTATCATCATTCAATTATTATTGCCTTACCTATTAGGGCGGGTCGATTTAAAAATCGCCCATTGCTCAGTGAAAATCGTATTCTAGGGATCAAAATAAGAAACTTTGGCGAAGGAACCATACCTCTAAAACGAATTCTGATGTCCCAACTTTTGACCTGTCTGTCTGTCTGTCTCACTTTGACCCATTTAGAGTGCCCCAATCGAGTCCAAATGTATGATTGACCCCCCTAACTTTGGAGGGCCGACTCACCCATGCCAGTGGCACACCCCCTGGAACTCCCCTGTGGGGTTCCCCATATAAACATTTAAAAAAAATCACCATTTTTGGCACTTTACATGAAAAAATCAGCGAAATGTCTGTTTTTTTTCTTTATTTTTATTTATTTATTTATAATAATATTTATTATTTATTTATAATAATATCTTTTTTTTCTCTTAAGAAATTTATTTAGCCAGAACATATGTAAATGAAAAAATTAATTAAAGTTAGTTATAGAAAAGAAACTAAAAAAAATTATTGTTTGAAGTCTTTTTTACTTTCAAGTCTGGGCAATTTCGCACGGCTCTCTAATGTCGTCGCCATAACAGCCTCTACATTTTCCGGTATAACCCGTTTGGAAACGCTAGCTAGCAATTGAACATGCCGTTCCGTTCCTTGTATGTGTGATGGAAGTTTTGGATCATTTAACGGTGCATAATCTTAATTTAAATATTCTTTCAATGTATCGTACGGAATGCTTCGCGTGAATGGTGGTTCAAATACGTTATTTATGTCATTCATATTGATCATTTCCGTGTAACTTGTGCAATTAAAGTTTATATCTGGTTTTTTATAAAACAACACAAAAATGGTTGTCGTTTAGATAACAACAACAACTGACTTTAACAATAGCGAATATCGTTTAAAAATTTTACTGATAATTTTGCAATTTTCTTTTTTTTACGATTCGACTGTCGTACTGAAAAGTTATTAATATCTCCTGAATGGCAATATTTTTTTTTTAAATGTAAACATTTTTAAATGTAAACATATTTGGTGTTTTTTTTTGGAATTTCAATTTGTGTTTAACGAATAAAATTTATATATTAAAGATGCAATTGATGTCTTCTAAATTTAAAATTATTATTTCCGACGTTTTGATATGATTTTCTGAAATTCAATTAATATTTTCTAATTTATAATTGGACATTTCAATTTCAGTTTTTATAAGAATTTATATTTTCTTAAATTTGAATGGAAAATTTAAAAAGTGCAATTTTGTATTTATGTGAATAATAATGCTTTATTAATTATAAACAATTTTTAAAAATTAGATGTAATCGCAATCAGATATTTTGTAGGTAAAACAGAATAATAGTTCTATATAACTATGTAGAACTGTTTTGAAAGCAAAAAACTCATTGATGAACTCGGTAAAGGTGCTATTACATGATGTGTTTTTTACATATGTACTGTCAAATTTTCCCACAACAAAAGTTGTACACGTCGTGTGATACATATGAAACATTGTTTATGTACAATACGTGAGGAAAGTCACATGTACATTTTTCAATTAGAACAGGTTCTATTTTTGCATGACAAACAAGTGAAAATACAACACTGCTTGTGGCGAAAGAAAAACAGAGTACATTTTAAAGATTAGTATTGAAAGAAAAATAAATTGTTTAGTATTAATTAACAATTAAAAACTACATAACCTTTTTTTTAACAACAAATTTTTGTAAATTCACAAATTAAATCAGCTGTTGTTTACATTTAGAGGTTATGTCATACGGAAATACATACGCACGTGTGATAGCAAAAATTATGAATCGTATATAAAAGACAATTTTGACAGACATGAAGAATTTCATATGGATAAAAAAAGTGACAGTACATATGTAAAAAACACATCGTGTAATAGCACCTTTACTCTATTTTGTAAAGACAACAAAAAGTTAACATGCCAAACTTATGTTCATATCTGTAAAAGAATAATGAAAAAACGTATGAAATAAAAGACCAGCCCGTGTATACTCTTAACATTGTTCTGTATGATATCTAGTTGAAAATATTGACATTCATGTTAAAATATAAATAACTATTGCAAAGCTAATTAGAACAAAAATTGTGGCGCCATCTACTGTGGCATAGTCACGCTGAGCAAAATGAAGTGACACTCTGTTAATGCAAAAGAAATGTATTTTCCCCACAACAAAATATTGCAGAATTTTATGTAAATAAAATAATATACCGATTTATTTCTAACATGCAGTTACTATGAATATACATACATACATATATATAATATATGTATATTATTTGTATTATTTAATATGTGTATGTATGTATATGTAAATATTAAAAACAAACAAGTAAGAGTGTTAAATTCGGCTGTGCCGAATCTTTGATACCCTCCACCTCGGTTTGAGTCTTGATAATAAATGTAAATGAAAAAGTAAACAATTTGTTAAACTTAATACCAAATTATTTCAGCAAATTCTTTGGGTTGGTTTCCTTCTTTTCTATTATTTCGGATTTATTTCGGTGTTTGCTTTTTGGTCATCGTGGTTGCTGATCGGCATGCATTTTGGTTATACACCTATATGCATGCGTTTCCGGTTATATGACATAACTTCTCGTTTAATTTAGTTTTTGCTAATTAAATAGCTCGCCCTAACCTCCATTGCAGAGGTAATGGTTGTGTAGAGTGGCTATATGCATTAAATCGTGCTAATTGGAGATGGCTGTATAGTTTCTTTTAACTGGTCAAATATTTCTTCATTGTGGCCATATAGGTCGGATGGAGTAACAAAATAATAACCAAAAAAAAAAAGCTCTCTCAACTTTTTTTTAAAATATTGCCATATTTTGAAAACATAGAGAATAAATTTATAATAATAAATAATCAAATTAGGGATGAAAAACGCAAAAAACGAAAAGTCCCAAACATTTTAAATAAAATAATTTAATGTTATCTTTATTTTCTGAAAAACTTCAAATTTTCATCCAAAAAAAATTGTGAACATTTATATATAAAAAATAACATTCTCATAAAATTACGTTTACTTATGTAACAATTTTTATGTTAGCAATTCTTAAATATCATTTGAGGTTTTCTTAAATTCATTGAATTTAAATTAATATCGACAAATCTGTTTTTCTATTTATTTAAGTTGTAAAGGAGTGGCATCTCTGTCAAAATAAGCGAAAAACACAAAGAATAGAAAAAAACAAATTACTTCGTGTTTGACAGGATGATTTTATGTTTATGTTTAATATCTTTATTTTTTTACTAATATTTCTGTTTATTTATTTGAAAATGAAATAATGAATTGAATATGCTATTTAATTTTTTTATTTATATAAAAAAGTTTTTTAATTAAAGCAAAATATTTTCACTATTTCATGATTTTTATTTATGTATGACGACATTTCAACCTAAAAATTTAAGTTTTTATCGATTGGATAAACAACACAAAAATGGTTGTCGTTTAGATAACAACAACAGCTGACTTTAACAATAGCGAATATCGTTTCAAAATTTTACTGATAATTTTGCAATTTTCTTTTTTTTTTACAATTCGACTATCGTTAAAAGAAGTTACTGAATCGCGGTACTGAAAAGTTATTAATATCTCCTGAATGGCAATATTTTTTTTAAATGTAAACATTTTTAAATGTAAAGATATTTCTAAATTTAAAATTATTATTTCCGACGTTTTGATATGATTTTCTGAAACTCAATTAATATTTTCTAATTTATAATTGGAAATTTTATTTTCAGTTTTTATTATAATTGATATTTTCTTAAATTTGAATGGAAAATTTAAAAAGTGAAATTTTGTATTTATGTGAATAATAATGCTTTATTAATTATAAACAATTTTTAAAAATTAGATGTAATCGCAATCAGATATTTTATAGGTAAAGCAGAATAATAATTCTATATAACTATGTAGAACTGTTTTGTAAGCAAAAAACTCATTGACGAACTCGGTAACTCTATTTTGTAAAGACAACAAAAAGTTAACCCCCCCAATCTCACATCACACTGAAATTGTAAAATCGTTGTTTACGTATTATCAACGAAAAATTGTTCGAATTAGTCGAATCCATCGCCATTAAATTTTATGCTCAAACATCTGACTGCAATCTCATTTTTAAAATGTTGTCGAAGCGTAAACTTGAAAAAATTTGTATACTTCTCTCTCTTATTTTATTTTAAGTAGAGTTACCAAGTTTATTATACAGGCACATGTTTGAGGGAAAATGTTTACATATATTATTATTAGTATTATTTTAATAATAGTTAATAATATTTATGCTCTATAATTAACAAACTTGAGTTTTTGTATGCGCATTTCAAAAAATAAATCATTATAATAGATTTAACAAGTTAAAACTTTAATTACAATTTTACAGAATCCAGTAAATTTGCATTAAATTTATAACATTAATCATCGTTAGTGTCTGCCACTATTCGCACGAAAAATTTGGTGCCATTAGTGTGACCACTGCGGAAAATGTGTGTGTATTAGTAAAAAAAAATGTGAGTGTATTGAGTTTTTCGAACTTGCAGTGTGATGTGAGATTGGTGGGTAATATGCCAAACTTATGTTCATATTTGTAAAAGAATAATGAAAAAACGTATGAAATAAAAGACCAACCCGTGTATACTCTTAACATTGTTCTGTATGATATCTAGTTGAAAATATTAACATTCATTTTAAAATAGAAATAACTATTGCAAAGCTAATTAGAACAAACAAAAATTATGGCGGCATCTACTGTGGCATAGTCACGCTGAGCAAAATGAAGTGACACTCTGTTAATACAAAAGAAATGTATTTTCCCCACAACAAAATACTGCAGAATTTTATGTAAATAAAATAACCGATTTATTTCTAACATGCAGTTACTATGAATATACATACATACATATATATAATATATGTACATTATTTGTATTATTTAATATGTGTATGTATGTATATTTAAATATTACACACAAAAAATACAACATCAAACGTTATTTTTGTGTTTTTCTCTTTAAATAAATTAATACATAAATTTTTTTGCTAAATTTACATTTGGGCAATTCACAACAGGTGTTGTATATTGTATGTTGTATTGAAATACACAATACAATCATTTGTTGTGAACACTCAGTTGTATTTTCATATTGTAAAACGCTTTCTTTAGTAATTTTCGATCCAACGAAGAAAGATCGCTTCGTCGCTTCTGCTATTTTGTATAAGAGAAAACACTTGTCAGTGTTTGCTTTTTGGTCGTGAGATATACCCTGGAGTTTTAGTTACGTACCTCTTGCATTTTAATTTATAATGAAAAAAAAAAAATGTTAAATGTTTTGGTTGGTACTGAAAGAGAAAATACATACTAAAAATATAAACATTAATTTTTATATAAATAAACTTATCGATGTATTTGCGTTATTTGCATTATTTGCCATATTTTATTTTATAATTATTTATGCTGATAATATTCTATGTGTTTGTTTTTTCTTTTTCATAAAAACTGGCATTCACTTGGAACTGATATGTTATGATACAATATACAACATTTACTAAACATAGCAAATGAAGTTGGATCGTGTATCAGATTTTTCAGTGAAAATTACCAACAACAATTTTACACTATTGTAAAGTGATACACGATACAAGAGATACAACGATACATTACCCATTGTGAATTGCCCAATTGTTTTTTTATTAACAACTAGGTATTTTAGCATTATTTGCTTTAGATGTTGGTGAATTTTTACTCCCTTTATATTAACTCGTAGTGTCTGCTTGTCGAAAAAATTTTGGATCGATTTTAACCACTTTCCCGTGACCCAATCGATCTGAAATTTTGCAGGCAGGCTTGTGGCAATGACAGAAATGATCTAACATATTTTTTTAGTGATGCCAAAACAATGGAAACTTTTAAATTTTTCTACCAGAGTTGATAAAAAAAAATGTACAAAGGGTTTGTTTTTGTTATATTATTACCATAACGACCACAAAAACGACAAGTCCAACTATGAAAACAATGCAACATTTAGAATAACAACAAGAACAATATAGAAATATCATGTTTTTCATTTTTTTTTTACTTTTTCAGAGATTTCCCTGGACCTGTTCCACCGATCTTAATGATTTTTGAAGTAGAAATCTTTCCATGAATTTGGTGAATCATTCTCACTAAAAATGATCACTGTAGCTGCACTATTGAGGGCGTGACCGTGACAAGAACAACATAGAAAATTATTTTTTTTTCAAGACTTTTTTAGTTCTTCATTCAAATCTCGGGCCCTAATCGACCGATTTGGACGATTTTAAATAGCAAACTTCTCAGGATGTTAGTGAATCATTTTTATGTCAACGAGTACCCTAGCTGCCGGATTGATGCCGTCATCGTGATTTCCACAGACGGACAGACGGACATCGCTATATCAACTCCGGTTGTTATAAGGATCACAAATATATAAATTTTATGGGGTCCAAAATTTTTTTTCTAATTATTACAAACGGAATGACAAACTTATATATACCCTCTGCACACTGGAGTGGAGGGTATAACAACTCTACAACAGCAACAATGACAGTCATATGTTTTTCAAATAGGAAAAAACTGTTTATGTGTTAGTTTCGGTCATTCCCCAGTATGCATTGAAATATTATTTCTCCAATGTTGGAGAAAAGTTAAGTTCTTAAATTGATGTCAAATGTAATTCTCAACTTGGGTTGAACAATTTTTCTCCTTGTTTGCTTTCAACTTGACATCAAGTTGAGACTTAACATTTTTTCCAATCTTTGAGAAACATTTTTACTCTCAATTGGATATCCAACACTTTTCTCCACTTGAGAAAATTAAAAAATGCCAAAAAAGTACAAATAAATCATTGATATATTTTTAATTATTTCTGCTTTTTGTCGAATTTTTCAAAAAATGTACAACTAATTAATTCATTTATTTTTAATTCTAGATTTTAGAAAATGTACATAATATGTACATTTAATGTTAAATATGTACATAGTAATGTTAAATATATAATGAAATTAAATTGAAACATTAAAAAAAGTACATTGTTTTCATTTCTAAAATTAGTATAATATTTTTTAATATGGCAATTCCGTACCTTCCATTTGATACCGATTGGAAATATTTCTTTGCTATCAAGTTGAGAATCACAAATTTCTCAATTTGATAACTATGAAAATCGCCATATAAAAAATGTGCCTTTTAAGTTGAGAAGACTATATTCGAACTATTGAGGGCATTTGAGAATTAACGTTGGAGATTTGAAAAATGTATTTGATCTCAAATGCACCTCAAGTTGATAGCAAACAAAAATGTTTATTGGGACATTTATTGTAGGGTCGTTTGCACACACACAAAAAATAGAAAATAAATTGTCAATAAGCAAAGCAAGTGGCTTCGAAATTCGATGATGCCAGTTAATCATTTTTTGTACACGCGGAATTTATAATTCGAGGAATTTTTTTCTCGAGAAATGTATTTTCCGTGAGAAAGAAATGAATAACTTTTAATTGGAACTTTTTAGTCAGAATAAATCATAATTCTAGTTAGATATTGGTTAATATTTAATTAGAAAAAATATTGTGGTGGCATCTACGCAATTATTGAGGCAGTCACGGAAAAATTAAATGCAAGTCTGTTTTTTTTAATATAACAAAAATGGATTTTCCCTTTAACAAAATATGGCAGAATTCTTTATAAATGAAATGCAAAATGGAAAATCAATTTTGTGCTAATTCTTAACAAAATTAATAAAATATATATATATGTATTATTATATTTATTAATATTTGTAATTTTATTTGACACAATTTCACACACAGTTTTACAGATCAACTGTTTTCAACTGATTTAGAAGTTTTCTGTTTTTGAAACAGTAATGCCAATTTGTAACATTTTGTGATGTAATGAAAATCGCAGAATAATAAGTTAATACACAATAAAAAATATTAAATTTTTAAGTTTTATATACATATTGCAATAAAAAAAACTTTGTTAAATTTATATTGAAGATGGTCAGAAATGAATGAGAAAAAATATATAGACATTTTAGAAAAGCACATTTAATGTTAAACTTTATGCACAAAATATATGGGTTTTTGTTGTTTCGAATTTAACTGTGGCTCTAAGTGAAAAGTTTTAGACCGATCGTATATTACATCTTGAGGATCCTCACCTAATATTTTCAAATATTTTAAATTCTTTTTAACTCATTTAACCTCATTACGAAAATAGTAAAACAGTAAATATGGAAAATCCACGCACCTCAAAAAATTGTTTTCTATGAAATAAATTAAAGACATTTCATATTATACAATTTTCTTTCAAAAATGTATCAATTATTGCAAATTTGAAATTTGACATATAGTATTTGTACATATATTTGTATAGATTTCGCAGTATGAAAAGAACTATTATTTCTTTATTTAGAATATATGTAAGTATTGCTCGCAAAAAATGCAACATCATGAATGAAACACATAGACGACTGCTGGCAGCAGCATTTGTAGTCGTATAGTCAGCTACTTGATTTTTCTGAATACGACAGCAACATATAATACAAATGCATTTTTATTTAAATATACAATTACTTTTACTTATTTAAAATGCATTAGTACAACGTAAAAATAAATAAATTAGTTTAACGCCTTTTGATTATTAATGGAATTATAGCCTTTCATTTTGCGATTTTTTTTTAAACAAAATAAAATATTTCATAGCACTAACTTCTTTTACATATTTTGTTATATTGTCAACACTATTTTTGTTTTGTAGCCAACAAAACACACTTGCAGTTTTTTTTTTCTATTTGAAGAACATATGACTGCCATTGTTGATGTTGTAGAGTTGTTTTTATACCCTATACCACTATGTGGTTTGGGTATAGTGACTTTGTGCTGCTGTTTGTAACAACCAAAAATATTTGACCTAGACCCATCTTTAATTATACCGATCGAATCAGAATCATTTTTTGAGTTGATTTAACAATGTCCGTCCGTCCGTCCGTCCGTCCGTCTGTGTGTCCATGTAAAGCTTGTAATCAAACTGCAGGTTGCAAATATGAATATATTTTGATGAAATTTGGTATATAAGCTTTTATCGGCCATGGGATGAACGCTATTGAAATTGGTGAGAATCGGTCCATGTTCAGACCTAGCCCCCATACAAATTACCCCTATGAAATCGACATAAATTGCCATAAGATCCAAATTGTCATATAGATCTTACTCAAATTGGGTTTATATGCATTCATTACATTCATTAATGAGTAGTCCAAAATGATCCCTTTGGCCCCATATAGGGCTGCTTCCCGATCTTCACTTAAATCTATCAAAAAACAAAAATATTGCACTGATTCTTCTCAGATTTGGTTTGTATATATTTTTGCAAAATACAAGAGACTTTTGCAAACATGATCAGGATCGGTCCATTTTTGGACCTAGTCCCCATATAGATATAGCATCCGATATGAACTTTTTCATATCTGCAGCCAAAAAAATTAATAAAAATCCCACTCAAATTTGGTTTTTGCTTATTTTCTATGTCCAGTTAGTTGGGCCTAAGAGATAGGGTTTCTAAACGCATGGTATAGGGTATCGTATAGTCGGTCTAGACCGACTATAATTTTCTTACTTGTTTTTTTTGATTTTGTTTCGTTAACTCTTTTGTATTAAAGCACCTCCAATATATGTATCCATTTTAGTTTGCAAATTCAGTATATTTATAATTTATTACTTACAGCAAAAACTAATAGAAACAATTTTATCAGTTATGCTTACGAAACTATATAAATAGACTTGAAGTTGGCTGCAAAAGCAGTAGCCTGTGTAAATAACAAGTTAGCGACATGTAACTGTTACGTAACGTGTCAGCCTTTTTTTCACATGAAAAGTATTGGGACGTTCCGGTTACGTTCGGTAACTGTTTTAAATGATTTTCATGTAAAAAAAAACAACTGACTCGTTACGGTTACGGTTAGAAAACATTGACCTTTTATATGTATTATAATGCTATGAATGCATTTATCTTTATTTTATTATACCCTATACCACTATGTGGTTTGGGTATAATGACTTTGTGCTGCTGTTTGTAACAACCAAAAATATTTGACCTAGACCCATCTTTAATTATACCGATCTAATCAGAATCACTTTCTGAGTTGATTTAACAATGTCCGTCCGTCCGTCCGTCCGTCCGTCCGTCCGTCCGTCTGTGTGTCCATGTAAACCTTGTAATCAAACTGCAGGTCGCAAATATGAATATATTTTGATGAAATTTGGTATGTAAGCTTTTATCGGCCATGGGATGAACGCTATTGAAATTGGTGAGAATCGGTCCATGTTCAGACCTAGCCCCCATACAAATTACCCATTTGAAATCGACATAAATTGCCATAAGATCCAAATTGTCATATAGATCTTACTCAAATTGGGTTTGTATGCATTCATTACATCCATTAATGAGTAGTCCAAAAATGATCCCTTTGACCCCATATAGAGCTGCTTCCCGATCTTCACTTAAATCAATTAAAAAACAAAAATATTGCACTGATTCTTCTCCAATTTTGTTTGTATATATTTTTGCAAAATACAAGAGACTTTACCGAACATGATCAGGATCGGTCCATTTTTGGACCAAGTCCCTATATTGATATAGCATCCGATATGAACTTTTTCATATCTGCAGCCAAAAAAATTAATAAAAATCCCAATCAAATTTGGTTTTTGCTTATTTTCTATGTCCAGTTAGTTGGGCCTAAGAGATAGGGTCTCTAAACGCATGGTATAGGGTATCGTATAGTCGGTCTAGACCGACTATAATTTTCTTACTTGTTTTATTTATATATTCTTTTTTTTTTGTATTGTATATTATTTTTTTTTATTATTATTACTATTTCATTTAATTATTTTTTTCTTTAAATAAATTAATACATAAAAATTTGTTTTTTAAATTATTGGTGAACTTTTACTCCCTTTATTTACTGCCTTTATATTAACTGGTAGTGTCTGCTTGTCGACAAAATTTTGGATCGATTTTTAGCCCCTTTCCCGTGAGCCAATCGATCTGAAATTTTGCAAGCAGGCTCGTGGCAATGACAGAAATGATCTAAAAATTTTTTTTAGTGATGCCAAAACAATGGAAACTTTTAAAATTTTCTACCAGAGTTCACAAAAAAATGTACAAAGGGTTTGTTTTTATTATATTATTACCACAACGACCACAAAAACAACAAGTCCAGCTATGACAACAATGCAACATTTAGAATAACAACAGGAACAATATGGAAACATCGTTTTTAATTTTTTTTTTAATTTTTCATAGATTTACCTGGACCTGTTCCACCGATTTTAATGATTTTTGAAGTAGAAATCTTCCCATGAATTTGGTGAATCATTCTCACTAAAAATTATCACCCTAGCTATCCTGTTGAGGGCGTGATCGTGACAAGAACAACATAGAAAATTATATTTTTTCAAGACTTTTTTTAGTTCTTCATTCAAATCTCGGGCCCTAATCGACCGATTTGGACGATTTTAAATAGCAAACTTTTCAGGATGTTAATGAATCATTTTTTATGCCAACGAGCACCCTAGCTGCCCGATTGATGCCGTCATCGTGATTTCCACAGACGGACAGACGGACAGACGGACATCGCTATATCAACTCCGGTTGTTATAAGGATCACAAATATATATATTTTATGGGGTCCAAATTTTTTTTTCTAATTATTACAATCGGAATGACAAACTTATATATACCCTCTGCACACTGGAGTGGAGGGTATAAAAATACAACACCAAACGTTATTTTTGTGTTTTTCTCTTTTAATAAATTAATACATAAATTTTTTTTGCTAAATTTACATTTGGGCAATTCACAACAGGTGTTGTATATTGTATGTTGTATTGAAATACACAATACAATCATTTGTTGTGAACACTCAGTTGTATTTTCATATTGTAAAACGCTTTCTTTAGTAATTTTCGATCCAACGAGGAAAGATCGCTTCGTCGCTTCTGCTATTTTGTATAAGAGAAAACACTTGTCAGTGTTTGCTTTTTGGTCGTGAGATATACCCTGGAGTTTTAGTTACGTACCTCTTGCATTTTAATTTATAATGAAAAAAAAAAATGTTAAATGTTTTGGTTGGTACTGAAAGAGAAAATACATACTAAAAAAAATATAAACATTAATTTTTATATAAATAAACTTATCGATGTATTTGCGTTATTTGCATTATTTGCCATATTTTATTTTATAATTATTTATGCTGATAAAATTCTATGTATTTGTTTTTTCTTTTTCATAAAAACTGGCATTCACTTGGAACTGATATGTTATGATACAATATACAACATTTACTAAACATAGCAAATGAAGTTGGATCGTGTATCAGATTTTTCAGTGAAAATTACCAACAACAATTTTACACTATTGTAAAGTGATACACGATACAACAGATACAACGATACATTACCCATTGTGAATTGCCCAATTGTTTTGTTTTTATTAACAACTAGGTATTTTAGCATTATTTGCTTTAGATGTTGGTGAATTTTTACTCCCTTTATATTAACTCGTAGTGTCTGCTTGTCGAAAAAATTTTGAATCGCTTTTAACCACTTTCCCGTGGCCCAATCGATCTGAAATTTTGCAGGCAGGCTCGTGGCAATGACAGAAATGATCCAACAAATTTTTTTAGTGATGCCAAAACAATGGAAACTTTTAAATTTTTCTACCAGAGTTGATAAAAAAAATGTACAAAGGGTTTGTTTTTATTATATTATTACCACAACGACCACAAAAACAACAAGTCCAGCTATGACAACAATGCAACATTTAGAATAACATGTTTTTCATTTTTTTTTGAATTTTTCAGAGATTTCCCTGGACCTGCTCCACCGATTTTAATGATTTTTGAAACAGAAACCTTCCCCTGAATTTGGTGAATCATTCTCGAAAAAAATTAACTTTTAA
This sequence comes from Cordilura impudica, assembly GCA_963682025.1. Classification (NCBI taxonomy): domain Eukaryota; kingdom Metazoa; phylum Arthropoda; class Insecta; order Diptera; family Scathophagidae; genus Cordilura; species Cordilura impudica. Next base: position 41,763,108 of record OY821522.1, on the reverse strand, counting down.
CTTTTAACTTTTAACTTTTAACTTTTAAATTTTAACTTTTAACTTTTAACTTTTAACTTTTAACTTTTAACTTTTAACTTTTAACTTTTAACTTTTAACTTTTAACTTTTAACTTTTAACTTTTAACTTTTAACTTTTAACTTTTAACTTTTAACTTTTAACTTTTAACTTTTAACTTTTAACTTTTAACTTTTAACTTTTAACTTTTAACTTTTAACTTTTAACTTTTAACTTTTAACTTTTAACTTTTAACTTTTAACTTTTAACTTTTAACTTTTAACTTTTAACTTTTAACTTTTAACTTTTAACTTTTAACTTTTAACTTTTAACTTTTAACTTTTAACTTTTAACTTTTAACTTTTAACTTTTAACTTTTAACTTTTAACTTTTAACTTTTAACTTTTAACTTTTAACTTTTAACTTTTAACTTTTAACTTTTAACTTTTAACTTTTAACTTTTAACTTTTAACTTTTAACTTTTAACTTTTAACTTTTAACTTTTAACTTTTAACTTTTAACTTTTAACTTTTAACTTTTAACTTTTAACTTTTAACTTTTAACTTTTAACTTTTAACTTTTAACTTTTAACTTTTAACTTTTAACTTTTAACTTTTAACTTTTAACTTTTAACTTTTAACTTTTAACTTTTAACTTTTAACTTTTAACTTTTAACTTTTAACTTTTAACTTTTAACTTTTAACTTTTAACTTTTAACTTTTAACTTTTAACTTTTAACTTTTAACTTTTAACTTTTAACTTTTAACTTTTAACTTTTAACTTTTAACTTTTAACTTTTAACTTTTAACTTTTAACTTTTAACTTTTAACTTTTAACTTTTAACTTTTAACTTTTAACTTTTAACTTTTAACTTTTAACTTTTAACTTTTAACTTTTAACTTTTAACTTTTAACTTTTAACTTTTAACTTTTAACTTTTAACTTTTAACTTTTAACTTTTAACTTTTAACTTTTAACTTTTAACTTTTAACTTTTAACTTTTAACTTTTAACTTTTAACTTTTAACTTTTAACTTTTAACTTTTAACTTTTAACTTTTAACTTTTAACTTTTAACTTTTAACTTTTAACTTTTAACTTTTAACTTTTAACTTTTAACTTTTAACTTTTAACTTTTAACTTTTAACTTTTAACTTTTAACTTTTAACTTTTAACTTTTAACTTTTAACTTTTAACTTTTAACTTTTAACTTTTAACTTTTAACTTTTAACTTTTAACTTTTAACTTTTAACTTTTAACTTTTAACTTTTAACTTTTAACTTTTAACTTTTAACTTTTAACTTTTAACTTTTAACTTTTAACTTTTAACTTTTAACTTTTAACTTTTAACTTTTAACTTTTAACTTTTAACTTTTAACTTTTAACTTTTAACTTTTAACTTTTAACTTTTAACTTTTAACTTTTAACTTTTAACTTTTAACTTTTAACTTTTAACTTTTAACTTTTAACTTTTAACTTTTAACTTTTAACTTTTAACTTTTAACTTTTAACTTTTAACTTTTAACTTTTAACTTTTAACTTTTAACTTTTAACTTTTAACTTTTAACTTTTAACTTTTAACTTTTAACTTTTAACTTTTAACTTTTAACTTTTAACTTTTAACTTTTAACTTTTAACTTTTAACTTTTAACTTTTAACTTTTAACTTTTAACTTTTAACTTTTAACTTTTAACTTTTAACTTTTAACTTTTAACTTTTAACTTTTAACTTTTAACTTTTAACTTTTAACTTTTAACTTTTAACTTTTAACTTTTAACTTTTAACTTTTAACTTTTAACTTTTAACTTTTAACTTTTAACTTTTAACTTTTAACTTTTAACTTTTAACTTTTAACTTTTAACTTTTAACTTTTAACTTTTAACTTTTAACTTTTAACTTTTAACTTTTAACTTTTAACTTTTAACTTTTAACTTTTAACTTTTAACTTTTAACTTTTAACTTTTAACTTTTAACTTTTAACTTTTAACTTTTAACTTTTAACTTTTAACTTTTAACTTTTAACTTTTAACTTTTAACTTTTAACTTTTAACTTTTAACTTTTAACTTTTAACTTTTAACTTTTAACTTTTAACTTTTAACTTTTAACTTTTAACTTTTAACTTTTAACTTTTAACTTTTAACTTTTAACTTTTAACTTTTAACTTTTAACTTTTAACTTTTAACTTTTAACTTTTAACTTTTAACTTTTAACTTTTAACTTTTAACTTTTAACTTTTAACTTTTAACTTTTAACTTTTAACTTTTAACTTTTAACTTTTAACTTTTAACTTTTAACTTTTAACTTTTAACTTTTAACTTTTAACTTTTAACTTTTAACTTTTAACTTTTAACTTTTAACTTTTAACTTTTAACTTTTAACTTTTAACTTTTAACTTTTAACTTTTAACTTTTAACTTTTAACTTTTAACTTTTAACTTTTAACTTTTAACTTTTAACTTTTAACTTTTAACTTTTAACTTTTAACTTTTAACTTTTAACTTTTAACTTTTAACTTTTAACTTTTAACTTTTAACTTTTAACTTTTAACTTTTAACTTTTAACTTTTAACTTTTAACTTTTAACTTTTAACTTTTAACTTTTAACTTTTAACTTTTAACTTTTAACTTTTAACTTTTAACTTTTAACTTTTAACTTTTAACTTTTAACTTTTAACTTTTAACTTTTAACTTTTAACTTTTAACTTTTAACTTTTAACTTTTAACTTTTAACTTTTAACTTTTAACTTTTAACTTTTAACTTTTAACTTTTAACTTTTAACTTTTAACTTTTAACTTTTAACTTTTAACTTTTAACTTTTAACTTTTAACTTTTAACTTTTAACTTTTAACTTTTAACTTTTAACTTTTAACTTTTAACTTTTAACTTTTAACTTTTAACTTTTAACTTTTAACTTTTAACTTTTAACTTTTAACTTTTAACTTTTAACTTTTAACTTTTAACTTTTAACTTTTAACTTTTAACTTTTAACTTTTAACTTTTAACTTTTAACTTTTAACTTTTAACTTTTAACTTTTAACTTTTAACTTTTAACTTTTAACTTTTAACTTTTAACTTTTAACTTTTAACTTTTAACTTTTAACTTTTAACTTTTAACTTTTAACTTTTAACTTTTAACTTTTAACTTTTAACTTTTAACTTTTAACTTTTAACTTTTAACTTTTAACTTTTAACTTTTAACTTTTAACTTTTAACTTTTAACTTTTAACTTTTAACTTTTAACTTTTAACTTTTAACTTTTAACTTTTAACTTTTAACTTTTAACTTTTAACTTTTAACTTTTAACTTTTAACTTTTAACTTTTAACTTTTAACTTTTAACTTTTAACTTTTAACTTTTAACTTTTAACTTTTAACTTTTAACTTTTAACTTTTAACTTTTAACTTTTAACTTTTAACTTTTAACTTTTAACTTTTAACTTTTAACTTTTAACTTTTAACTTTTAACTTTTAACTTTTAACTTTTAACTTTTAACTTTTAACTTTTAACTTTTAACTTTTAACTTTTAACTTTTAACTTTTAACTTTTAACTTTTAACTTTTAACTTTTAACTTTTAACTTTTAACTTTTAACTTTTAACTTTTAACTTTTAACTTTTAACTTTTAACTTTTAACTTTTAACTTTTAACTTTTAACTTTTAACTTTTAACTTTTAACTTTTAACTTTTAACTTTTAACTTTTAACTTTTAACTTTTAACTTTTAACTTTTAACTTTTAACTTTTAACTTTTAACTTTTAACTTTTAACTTTTAACTTTTAACTTTTAACTTTTAACTTTTAACTTTTAACTTTTAACTTTTAACTTTTAACTTTTAACTTTTAACTTTTAACTTTTAACTTTTAACTTTTAACTTTTAACTTTTAACTTTTAACTTTTAACTTTTAACTTTTAACTTTTAACTTTTAACTTTTAACTTTTAACTTTTAACTTTTAACTTTTAACTTTTAACTTTTAACTTTTAACTTTTAACTTTTAACTTTTAACTTTTAACTTTTAACTTTTAACTTTTAACTTTTAACTTTTAACTTTTAACTTTTAACTTTTAACTTTTAACTTTTAACTTTTAACTTTTAACTTTTAACTTTTAACTTTTAACTTTTAACTTTTAACTTTTAACTTTTAACTTTTAACTTTTAACTTTTAACTTTTAACTTTTAACTTTTAACTTTTAACTTTTAACTTTTAACTTTTAACTTTTAACTTTTAACTTTTAACTTTTAACTTTTAACTTTTAACTTTTAACTTTTAACTTTTAACTTTTAACTTTTAACTTTTAACTTTTAACTTTTAACTTTTAACTTTTAACTTTTAACTTTTAACTTTTAACTTTTAACTTTTAACTTTTAACTTTTAACTTTTAACTTTTAACTTTTAACTTTTAACTTTTAACTTTTAACTTTTAACTTTTAACTTTTAACTTTTAACTTTTAACTTTTAACTTTTAACTTTTAACTTTTAACTTTTAACTTTTAACTTTTAACTTTTAACTTTTAACTTTTAACTTTTAACTTTTAACTTTTAACTTTTAACTTTTAACTTTTAACTTTTAACTTTTAACTTTTAACTTTTAACTTTTAACTTTTAACTTTTAACTTTTAACTTTTAACTTTTAACTTTTAACTTTTAACTTTTAACTTTTAACTTTTAACTTTTAACTTTTAACTTTTAACTTTTAACTTTTAACTTTTAACTTTTAACTTTTAACTTTTAACTTTTAACTTTTAACTTTTAACTTTTAACTTTTAACTTTTAACTTTTAACTTTTAACTTTTAACTTTTAACTTTTAACTTTTAACTTTTAACTTTTAACTTTTAACTTTTAACTTTTAACTTTTAACTTTTAACTTTTAACTTTTAACTTTTAACTTTTAACTTTTAACTTTTAACTTTTAACTTTTAACTTTTAACTTTTAACTTTTAACTTTTAACTTTTAACTTTTAACTTTTAACTTTTAACTTTTAACTTTTAACTTTTAACTTTTAACTTTTAACTTTTAACTTTTAACTTTTAACTTTTAACTTTTAACTTTTAACTTTTAACTTTTAACTTTTAACTTTTAACTTTTAACTTTTAACTTTTAACTTTTAACTTTTAACTTTTAACTTTTAACTTTTAACTTTTAACTTTTAACTTTTAACTTTTAACTTTTAACTTTTAACTTTTAACTTTTAACTTTTAACTTTTAACTTTTAACTTTTAACTTTTAACTTTTAACTTTTAACTTTTAACTTTTAACTTTTAACTTTTAACTTTTAACTTTTAACTTTTAACTTTTAACTTTTAACTTTTAACTTTTAACTTTTAACTTTTAACTTTTAACTTTTAACTTTTAACTTTTAACTTTTAACTTTTAACTTTTAACTTTTAACTTTTAACTTTTAACTTTTAACTTTTAACTTTTAACTTTTAACTTTTAACTTTTAACTTTTAACTTTTAACTTTTAACTTTTAACTTTTAACTTTTAACTTTTAACTTTTAACTTTTAACTTTTAACTTTTAACTTTTAACTTTTAACTTTTAACTTTTAACTTTTAACTTTTAACTTTTAACTTTTAACTTTTAACTTTTAACTTTTAACTTTTAACTTTTAACTTTTAACTTTTAACTTTTAACTTTTAACTTTTAACTTTTAACTTTTAACTTTTAACTTTTAACTTTTAACTTTTAACTTTTAACTTTTAACTTTTAACTTTTAACTTTTAACTTTTAACTTTTAACTTTTAACTTTTAACTTTTAACTTTTAACTTTTAACTTTTAACTTTTAACTTTTAACTTTTAACTTTTAACTTTTAACTTTTAACTTTTAACTTTTAACTTTTAACTTTTAACTTTTAACTTTTAACTTTTAACTTTTAACTTTTAACTTTTAACTTTTAACTTTTAACTTTTAACTTTTAACTTTTAACTTTTAACTTTTAACTTTTAACTTTTAACTTTTAACTTTTAACTTTTAACTTTTAACTTTTAACTTTTAACTTTTAACTTTTAACTTTTAACTTTTAACTTTTAACTTTTAACTTTTAACTTTTAACTTTTAACTTTTAACTTTTAACTTTTAACTTTTAACTTTTAACTTTTAACTTTTAACTTTTAACTTTTAACTTTTAACTTTTAACTTTTAACTTTTAACTTTTAACTTTTAACTTTTAACTTTTAACTTTTAACTTTTAACTTTTAACTTTTAACTTTTAACTTTTAACTTTTAACTTTTAACTTTTAACTTTTAACTTTTAACTTTTAACTTTTAACTTTTAACTTTTAACTTTTAACTTTTAACTTTTAACTTTTAACTTTTAACTTTTAACTTTTAACTTTTAACTTTTAACTTTTAACTTTTAACTTTTAACTTTTAACTTTTAACTTTTAACTTTTAACTTTTAACTTTTAACTTTTAACTTTTAACTTTTAACTTTTAACTTTTAACTTTTAACTTTTAACTTTTAACTTTTAACTTTTAACTTTTAACTTTTAACTTTTAACTTTTAACTTTTAACTTTTAACTTTTAACTTTTAACTTTTAACTTTTAACTTTTAACTTTTAACTTTTAACTTTTAACTTTTAACTTTTAACTTTTAACTTTTAACTTTTAACTTTTAACTTTTAACTTTTAACTTTTAACTTTTAACTTTTAACTTTTAACTTTTAACTTTTAACTTTTAACTTTTAACTTTTAACTTTTAACTTTTAACTTTTAACTTTTAACTTTTAACTTTTAACTTTTAACTTTTAACTTTTAACTTTTAACTTTTAACTTTTAACTTTTAACTTTTAACTTTTAACTTTTAACTTTTAACTTTTAACTTTTAACTTTTAACTTTTAACTTTTAACTTTTAACTTTTAACTTTTAACTTTTAACTTTTAACTTTTAACTTTTAACTTTTAACTTTTAACTTTTAACTTTTAACTTTTAACTTTTAACTTTTAACTTTTAACTTTTAACTTTTAACTTTTAACTTTTAACTTTTAACTTTTAACTTTTAACTTTTAACTTTTAACTTTTAACTTTTAACTTTTAACTTTTAACTTTTAACTTTTAACTTTTAACTTTTAACTTTTAACTTTTAACTTTTAACTTTTAACTTTTAACTTTTAACTTTTAACTTTTAACTTTTAACTTTTAACTTTTAACTTTTAACTTTTAACTTTTAACTTTTAACTTTTAACTTTTAACTTTTAACTTTTAACTTTTAACTTTTAACTTTTAACTTTTAACTTTTAACTTTTAACTTTTAACTTTTAACTTTTAACTTTTAACTTTTAACTTTTAACTTTTAACTTTTAACTTTTAACTTTTAACTTTTAACTTTTAACTTTTAACTTTTAACTTTTAACTTTTAACTTTTAACTTTTAACTTTTAACTTTTAACTTTTAACTTTTAACTTTTAACTTTTAACTTTTAACTTTTAACTTTTAACTTTTAACTTTTAACTTTTAACTTTTAACTTTTAACTTTTAACTTTTAACTTTTAACTTTTAACTTTTAACTTTTAACTTTTAACTTTTAACTTTTAACTTTTAACTTTTAACTTTTAACTTTTAACTTTTAACTTTTAACTTTTAACTTTTAACTTTCTTTTAACTTTTAACTTTTAACTTTTAACTTTTAACTTTTAACTTTTAACTTTTAACTTTTAACTTTTAACTTTTAACTTTTAACTTTTAACTTTTAACTTTTAACTTTTAACTTTTAACTTTTAACTTTTAACTTTTAACTTTTAACTTTTAACTTTTAACTTTTAACTTTTAACTTTTAACTTTTAACTTTTAACTTTTAACTTTTAACTTTTAACTTTTAACTTTTAACTTTTAACTTTTAACTTTTAACTTTTAACTTTTAACTTTTAACTTTTAACTTTTAACTTTTAACTTTTAACTTTTAACTTTTAACTTTTAACTTTTAACTTTTAACTTTTAACTTTTAACTTTTAACTTTTAACTTTTAACTTTTAACTTTTAACTTTTAACTTTTAACTTTTAACTTTTAACTTTTAACTTTTAACTTTTAACTTTTAACTTTTAACTTTTAACTTTTAACTTTTAACTTTTAACTTTTAACTTTTAACTTTTAACTTTTAACTTTTAACTTTTAACTTTTAACTTTTAACTTTTAACTTTTAACTTTTAACTTTTAACTTTTAACTTTTAACTTTTAACTTTTAACTTTTAACTTTTAACTTTTAACTTTTAACTTTTAACTTTTAACTTTTAACTTTTAACTTTTAACTTTTAACTTTTAACTTTTAACTTTTAACTTTTAACTTTTAACTTTTAACTTTTAACTTTTAACTTTTAACTTTTAACTTTTAACTTTTAACTTTTAACTTTTAACTTTTAACTTTTAACTTTTAACTTTTAACTTTTAACTTTTAACTTTTAACTTTTAACTTTTAACTTTTAACTTTTAACTTTTAACTTTTAACTTTTAACTTTTAACTTTTAACTTTTAACTTTTAACTTTTAACTTTTAACTTTTAACTTTTAACTTTTAACTTTTAACTTTTAACTTTTAACTTTTAACTTTTAACTTTTAACTTTTAACTTTTAACTTTTAACTTTTAACTTTTAACTTTTAACTTTTAACTTTTAACTTTTAACTTTTAACTTTTAACTTTTAACTTTTAACTTTTAACTTTTAACTTTTAACTTTTAACTTTTAACTTTTAACTTTTAACTTTTAACTTTTAACTTTTAACTTTTAACTTTTAACTTTTAACTTTTAACTTTTAACTTTTAACTTTTAACTTTTAACTTTTAACTTTTAACTTTTAACTTTTAACTTTTAACTTTTAACTTTTAACTTTTAACTTTTAATATTTTTATTTTTAACTTTTAACTTTTAACTTTTAACTTTTAACTTTTAACTTTTAACTTTTAACTTTTAACTTTTAACTTTTAACTTTTAACTTTTAACTTTTAACTTTTAACTTTTAACTTTTAACTTTTAACTTTTAACTTTTAACTTTTAACTTTTAACTTTTAACTTTTAACTTTTAACTTTTAACTTTTAACTTTTAACTTTTAACTTTTAACTTTTAACTTTTAACTTTTAACTTTTAACTTTTAACTTTTAACTTTTAACTTTTAACTTTTAACTTTTAACTTTTAACTTTTAACTTTTAACTTTTAACTTTTAACTTTTAACTTTTAACTTTTAACTTTTAACTTTTAACTTTTAACTTTTAACTTTTAACTTTTAACTTTTAACTTTTAACTTTTAACTTTTAACTTTTAACTTTTAACTTTTAACTTTTAACTTTTAACTTTTAACTTTTAACTTTTAACTTTTAACTTTTAACTTTTAACTTTTAACTTTTAACTTTTAACTTTTAACTTTTAACTTTTAACTTTTAACTTTTAACTTTTAACTTTTAACTTTTAACTTTTAACTTTTAACTTTTAACTTTTAACTTTTAACTTTTAACTTTTAACTTTTAACTTTTAACTTTTAACTTTTAACTTTTAACTTTTAACTTTTAACTTTTAACTTTTAACTTTTAACTTTTAACTTTTAACTTTTAACTTTTAACTTTTAACTTTTAACTTTTAACTTTTAACTTTTAACTTTTAACTTTTAACTTTTAACTTTTAACTTTTAACTTTTAACTTTTAACTTTTAACTTTTAACTTTTAACTTTTAACTTTTAACTTTTAACTTTTAACTTTTAACTTTTAACTTTTAACTTTTAACTTTTAACTTTTAACTTTTAACTTTTAACTTTTAACTTTTAACTTTTAACTTTTAACTTTTAACTTTTAACTTTTAACTTTTAACTTTTAACTTTTAACTTTTAACTTTTAACTTTTAACTTTTAACTTTTAACTTTTAACTTTTAACTTTTAACTTTTAACTTTTAACTTTTAACTTTTAACTTTTAACTTTTAACTTTTAACTTTTAACTTTTAACTTTTAACTTTTAACTTTTAACTTTTAACTTTTAACTTTTAACTTTTAACTTTTAACTTTTAACTTTTAACTTTTAACTTTTAACTTTTAACTTTTAACTTTTAACTTTTAACTTTTAACTTTTAACTTTTAACTTTTAACTTTTAACTTTTAACTTTTAACTTTTAACTTTTAACTTTTAACTTTTAACTTTTAACTTTTAACTTTTAACTTTTAACTTTTAACTTTTAACTTTTAACTTTTAACTTTTAACTTTTAACTTTTAACTTTTAACTTTTAACTTTTAACTTTTAACTTTTAACTTTTAACTTTTAACTTTTAACTTTTAACTTTTAACTTTTAACTTTTAACTTTTAACTTTTAACTTTTAACTTTTAACTTTTAACTTTTAACTTTTAACTTTTAACTTTTAACTTTTAACTTTTAACTTTTAACTTTTAACTTTTAACTTTTAACTTTTAACTTTTAACTTTTAACTTTTAACTTTTAACTTTTAACTTTTAACTTTTAACTTTTAACTTTTAACTTTTAACTTTTAACTTTTAACTTTTAACTTTTAACTTTTAACTTTTAACTTTTAACTTTTAACTTTTAACTTTTAACTTTTAACTTTTAACTTTTAACTTTTAACTTTTAACTTTTAACTTTTAACTTTTAACTTTTAACTTTTAACTTTTAACTTTTAACTTTTAACTTTTAACTTTTAACTTTTAACTTTTAACTTTTAACTTTTAACTTTTAACTTTTAACTTTTAACTTTTAACTTTTAACTTTTAACTTTTAACTTTTAACTTTTAACTTTTAACTTTTAACTTTTAACTTTTAACTTTTAACTTTTAACTTTTAACTTTTAACTTTTAACTTTTAACTTTTAACTTTTAACTTTTAACTTTTAACTTTTAACTTTTAACTTTTAACTTTTAACTTTTAACTTTTAACTTTTAACTTTTAACTTTTAACTTTTAACTTTTAACTTTTAACTTTTAACTTTTAACTTTTAACTTTTAACTTTTAACTTTTAACTTTTAACTTTTAACTTTTAACTTTTAACTTTTAACTTTTAACTTTTAACTTTTAACTTTTAACTTTTAACTTTTAACTTTTAACTTTTAACTTTTAACTTTTAACTTTTAACTTTTAACTTTTAACTTTTAACTTTTAACTTTTAACTTTTAACTTTTAACTTTTAACTTTTAACTTTTAACTTTTAACTTTTAACTTTTAACTTTTAACTTTTAACTTTTAACTTTTAACTTTTAACTTTTAACTTTTAACTTTTAACTTTTAACTTTTAACTTTTAACTTTTAACTTTTAACTTTTAACTTTTAACTTTTAACTTTTAACTTTTAACTTTTAACTTTTAACTTTTAACTTTTAACTTTTAACTTTTAACTTTTAACTTTTAACTTTTAACTTTTAACTTTTAACTTTTAACTTTTAACTTTTAACTTTTAACTTTTAACTTTTAACTTTTAACTTTTAACTTTTAACTTTTAACTTTTAACTTTTAACTTTTAACTTTTAACTTTTAACTTTTAACTTTTAACTTTTAACTTTTAACTTTTAACTTTTAACTTTTAACTTTTAACTTTTAACTTTTAACTTTTAACTTTTAACTTTTAACTTTTAACTTTTAACTTTTAACTTTTAACTTTTAACTTTTAACTTTTAACTTTTAACTTTTAACTTTTAACTTTTAACTTTTAACTTTTAACTTTTAACTTTTAACTTTTAACTTTTAACTTTTAACTTTTAACTTTTAACTTTTAACTTTTAACTTTTAACTTTTAACTTTTAACTTTTAACTTTTAACTTTTAACTTTTAACTTTTAACTTTTAACTTTTAACTTTTAACTTTTAACTTTTAACTTTTAACTTTTAACTTTTAACTTTTAACTTTTAACTTTTAACTTTTAACTTTTAACTTTTAACTTTTAACTTTTAACTTTTAACTTTTAACTTTTAACTTTTAACTTTTAACTTTTAACTTTTAACTTTTAACTTTTAACTTTTAACTTTTAACTTTTAACTTTTAACTTTTAACTTTTAACTTTTAACTTTTAACTTTTAACTTTTAACTTTTAACTTTTAACTTTTAACTTTTAACTTTTAACTTTTAACTTTTAACTTTTAACTTTTAACTTTTAACTTTTAACTTTTAACTTTTAACTTTTAACTTTTAACTTTTAACTTTTAACTTTTAACTTTTAACTTTTAACTTTTAACTTTTAACTTTTAACTTTTAACTTTTAACTTTTAACTTTTAACTTTTAACTTTTAACTTTTAACTTTTAACTTTTAACTTTTAACTTTTAACTTTTAACTTTTAACTTTTAACTTTTAACTTTTAACTTTTAACTTTTAACTTTTAACTTTTAACTTTTAACTTTTAACTTTTAACTTTTAACTTTTAACTTTTAACTTTTAACTTTTAACTTTTAACTTTTAACTTTTAACTTTTAACTTTTAACTTTTAACTTTTAACTTTTAACTTTTAACTTTTAACTTTTAACTTTTAACTTTTAACTTTTAACTTTTAACTTTTAACTTTTAACTTTTAACTTTTAACTTTTAACTTTTAACTTTTAACTTTTAACTTTTAACTTTTAACTTTTAACTTTTAACTTTTAACTTTTAACTTTTAACTTTTAACTTTTAACTTTTAACTTTTAACTTTTAACTTTTAACTTTTAACTTTTAACTTTTAACTTTTAACTTTTAACTTTTAACTTTTAACTTTTAACTTTTAACTTTTAACTTTTAACTTTTAACTTTTAACTTTTAACTTTTAACTTTTAACTTTTAACTTTTAACTTTTAACTTTTAACTTTTAACTTTTAACTTTTAACTTTTAACTTTTAACTTTTAACTTTTAACTTTTAACTTTTAACTTTTAACTTTTAACTTTTAACTTTTAACTTTTAACTTTTAACTTTTAACTTTTAACTTTTAACTTTTAACTTTTAACTTTTAACTTTTAACTTTTAACTTTTAACTTTTAACTTTTAACTTTTAACTTTTAACTTTTAACTTTTAACTTTTAACTTTTAACTTTTAACTTTTAACTTTTAACTTTTAACTTTTAACTTTTAACTTTTAACTTTTAACTTTTAACTTTTAACTTTTAACTTTTAACTTTTAACTTTTAACTTTTAACTTTTAACTTTTAACTTTTAACTTTTAACTTTTAACTTTTAACTTTTAACTTTTAACTTTTAACTTTTAACTTTTAACTTTTAACTTTTAACTTTTAACTTTTAACTTTTAACTTTTAACTTTTAACTTTTAACTTTTAACTTTTAACTTTTAACTTTTAACTTTTAACTTTTAACTTTTAACTTTTAACTTTTAACTTTTAACTTTTAACTTTTAACTTTTAACTTTTAACTTTTAACTTTTAACTTTTAACTTTTAACTTTTAACTTTTAACTTTTAACTTTTAACTTTTAACTTTTAACTTTTAACTTTTAACTTTTAACTTTTAACTTTTAACTTTTAACTTTTAACTTTTAACTTTTAACTTTTAACTTTTAACTTTTAACTTTTAACTTTTAACTTTTAACTTTTAACTTTTAACTTTTAACTTTTAACTTTTAACTTTTAACTTTTAACTTTTAACTTTTAACTTTTAACTTTTAACTTTTAACTTTTAACTTTTAACTTTTAACTTTTAACTTTTAACTTTTAACTTTTAACTTTTAACTTTTAACTTTTAACTTTTAACTTTTAACTTTTAACTTTTAACTTTTAACTTTTAACTTTTAACTTTTAACTTTTAACTTTTAACTTTTAACTTTTAACTTTTAACTTTTAACTTTTAACTTTTAACTTTTAACTTTTAACTTTTAACTTTTAACTTTTAACTTTTAACTTTTAACTTTTAACTTTTAACTTTTAACTTTTAACTTTTAACTTTTAACTTTTAACTTTTAACTTTTAACTTTTAACTTTTAACTTTTAACTTTTAACTTTTAACTTTTAACTTTTAACTTTTAACTTTTAACTTTTAACTTTTAACTTTTAACTTTTAACTTTTAACTTTTAACTTTTAACTTTTAACTTTTAACTTTTAACTTTTAACTTTTAACTTTTAACTTTTAACTTTTAACTTTTAACTTTTAACTTTTAACTTTTAACTTTTAACTTTTAACTTTTAACTTTTAACTTTTAACTTTTAACTTTTAACTTTTAACTTTTAACTTTTAACTTTTAACTTTTAACTTTTAACTTTTAACTTTTAACTTTTAACTTTTAACTTTTAACTTTTAACTTTTAACTTTTAACTTTTAACTTTTAACTTTTAACTTTTAACTTTTAACTTTTAACTTTTAACTTTTAACTTTTAACTTTTAACTTTTAACTTTTAACTTTTAACTTTTAACTTTTAACTTTTAACTTTTAACTTTTAACTTTTAACTTTTAACTTTTAACTTTTAACTTTTAACTTTTAACTTTTAACTTTTAACTTTTAACTTTTAACTTTTAACTTTTAACTTTTAACTTTTAACTTTTAACTTTTAACTTTTAACTTTTAACTTTTAACTTTTAACTTTTAACTTTTAACTTTTAACTTTTAACTTTTAACTTTTAACTTTTAACTTTTAACTTTTAACTTTTAACTTTTAACTTTTAACTTTTAACTTTTAACTTTTAACTTTTAACTTTTAACTTTTAACTTTTAACTTTTAACTTTTAACTTTTAACTTTTAACTTTTAACTTTTAACTTTTAACTTTTAACTTTTAACTTTTAACTTTTAACTTTTAACTTTTAACTTTTAACTTTTAACTTTTAACTTTTAACTTTTAACTTTTAACTTTTAACTTTTAACTTTTAACTTTTAACTTTTAACTTTTAACTTTTAACTTTTAACTTTTAACTTTTAACTTTTAACTTTTAACTTTTAACTTTTAACTTTTAACTTTTAACTTTTAACTTTTAACTTTTAACTTTTAACTTTTAACTTTTAACTTTTAACTTTTAACTTTTAACTTTTAACTTTTAACTTTTAACTTTTAACTTTTAACTTTTAACTTTTAACTTTTAACTTTTAACTTTTAACTTTTAACTTTTAACTTTTAACTTTTAACTTTTAACTTTTAACTTTTAACTTTTAACTTTTAACTTTTAACTTTTAACTTTTAACTTTTAACTTTTAACTTTTAACTTTTAACTTTTAACTTTTAACTTTTAACTTTTAACTTTTAACTTTTAACTTTTAACTTTTAACTTTTAACTTTTAACTTTTAACTTTTAACTTTTAACTTTTAACTTTTAACTTTTAACTTTTAACTTTTAACTTTTAACTTTTAACTTTTAACTTTTAACTTTTAACTTTTAACTTTTAACTTTTAACTTTTAACTTTTAACTTTTAACTTTTAACTTTTAACTTTTAACTTTTAACTTTTAACTTTTAACTTTTAACTTTTAACTTTTAACTTTTAACTTTTAACTTTTAACTTTTAACTTTTAACTTTTAACTTTTAACTTTTAACTTTTAACTTTTAACTTTTAACTTTTAACTTTTAACTTTTAACTTTTAACTTTTAACTTTTAACTTTTAACTTTTAACTTTTAACTTTTAACTTTTAACTTTTAACTTTTAACTTTTAACTTTTAACTTTTAACTTTTAACTTTTAACTTTTAACTTTTAACTTTTAACTTTTAACTTTTAACTTTTAACTTTTAACTTTTAACTTTTAACTTTTAACTTTTAACTTTTAACTTTTAACTTTTAACTTTTAACTTTTAACTTTTAACTTTTAACTTTTAACTTTTAACTTTTAACTTTTAACTTTTAACTTTTAACTTTTAACTTTTAACTTTTAACTTTTAACTTTTAACTTTTAACTTTTAACTTTTAACTTTTAACTTTTAACTTTTAACTTTTAACTTTTAACTTTTAACTTTTAACTTTTAACTTTTAACTTTTAACTTTTAACTTTTAACTTTTAACTTTTAACTTTTAACTTTTAACTTTTAACTTTTAACTTTTAACTTTTGAACTTTTAACTTTTAACTTTTAACTTTTAACTTTTAACTTTTAACTTTTAACTTTTAACTTTTAACTTTTAACTTTTAACTTTTAACTTTTAACTTTTAACTTTTAACTTTTAAC
>OY821522.1:41646821-41746864 GCA_963682025.1 Cordilura impudica | reverse complement strand
TTAACTTTTAACTTTTAACTTTTAACTTTTAACTTTTAACTTTTAACTTTTAACTTTTAACTTTTAACTTTTAACTTTTAACTTTTAACTTTTAACTTTTAACTTTTAACTTTTAACTTTTAACTTTTAACTTTTAACTTTTAACTTTTAACTTTTAACTTTTAACTTTTAACTTTTAACTTTTAACTTTTAACTTTTAACTTTTAACTTTTAACTTTTAACTTTTAACTTTTAACTTTTAACTTTTAACTTTTAACTTTTAACTTTTAACTTTTAACTTTTAACTTTTAACTTTTAACTTTTAACTTTTAACTTTTAACTTTTAACTTTTAACTTTTAACTTTTAACTTTTAACTTTTAACTTTTAACTTTTAACTTTTAACTTTTAACTTTTAACTTTTAACTTTTAACTTTTAACTTTTAACTTTTAACTTTTAACTTTTAACTTTTAACTTTTAACTTTTAACTTTTAACTTTTAACTTTTAACTTTTAACTTTTAACTTTTAACTTTTAACTTTTAACTTTTAACTTTTAACTTTTAACTTTTAACTTTTAACTTTTATCTTTTAACTTTTAACTTTTAACTTTTAACTTTTAACTTTTAACTTTTAACTTTTAACTTTTAACTTTTAACTTTTAACTTTTAACTTTTAACTTTTAACTTTTAACTTTTAACTTTTAACTTTTAACTTTTAACTTTTAACTTTTAACTTTTAACTTTTAACTTTTAACTTTTAACTTTTAACTTTTAACTTTTAACTTTTAACTTTTAACTTTTAACTTTTAACTTTTAACTTTTAACTTTTAACTTTTAACTTTTAACTTTTAACTTTTAACTTTTAACTTTTAACTTTTAACTTTTAACTTTTAACTTTTAACTTTTAACTTTTAACTTTTAACTTTTAACTTTTAACTTTTAACTTTTAACTTTTAACTTTTAACTTTTAACTTTTAACTTTTAACTTTTAACTTTTAACTTTTAACTTTTAACTTTTAACTTTTAACTTTTAACTTTTAACTTTTAACTTTTAACTTTTAACTTTTAACTTTTAACTTTTAACTTTTAACTTTTAACTTTTAACTTTTAACTTTTAACTTTTAACTTTTAACTTTTAACTTTTAACTTTTAACTTTTAACTTTTAACTTTTAACTTTTAACTTTTAACTTTTAACTTTTAACTTTTAACTTTTAACTTTTAACTTTTAACTTTTAACTTTTAACTTTTAACTTTTAACTTTTAACTTTTAACTTTTAACTTTTAACTTTTAACTTTTAACTTTTAACTTTTAACTTTTAACTTTTAACTTTTAACTTTTAACTTTTAACTTTTAACTTTTAACTTTTAACTTTTAACTTTTAACTTTTAACTTTTAACTTTTAACTTTTAACTTTTAACTTTTAACTTTTAACTTTTAACTTTTAACTTTTAACTTTTAACTTTTAACTTTTAACTTTTAACTTTTAACTTTTAACTTTTAACTTTTAACTTTTAACTTTTAACTTTTAACTTTTAACTTTTAACTTTTAACTTTTAACTTTTAACTTTTAACTTTTAACTTTTAACTTTTAACTTTTAACTTTTAACTTTTAACTTTTAACTTTTAACTTTTAACTTTTAACTTTTAACTTTTAACTTTTAACTTTTAACTTTTAACTTTTAACTTTTAACTTTTAACTTTTAACTTTTAACTTTTAACTTTTAACTTTTAACTTTTAACTTTTAACTTTTAACTTTTAACTTTTAACTTTTAACTTTTAACTTTTAACTTTTAACTTTTAACTTTTAACTTTTAACTTTTAACTTTTAACTTTTAACTTTTAACTTTTAACTTTTAACTTTTAACTTTTAACTTTTAACTTTTAACTTTTAACTTTTAACTTTTAACTTTTAACTTTTAACTTTTAACTTTTAACTTTTAACTTTTAACTTTTAACTTTTAACTTTTAACTTTTAACTTTTAACTTTTAACTTTTAACTTTTAACTTTTAACTTTTAACTTTTAACTTTTAACTTTTAACTTTTAACTTTTAACTTTTAACTTTTAACTTTTAACTTTTAACTTTTAACTTTTAACTTTTAACTTTTAACTTTTAACTTTTAACTTTTAACTTTTAACTTTTAACTTTTAACTTTTAACTTTTAACTTTTAACTTTTAACTTTTAACTTTTAACTTTTAACTTTTAACTTTTAACTTTTAACTTTTAACTTTTAACTTTTAACTTTTAACTTTTAACTTTTAACTTTTAACTTTTAACTTTTAACTTTTAACTTTTAACTTTTAACTTTTAACTTTTAACTTTTAACTTTTAACTTTTAACTTTTAACTTTTAACTTTTAACTTTTAACTTTTAACTTTTAACTTTTAACTTTTAACTTTTAACTTTTAACTTTTAACTTTTAACTTTTAACTTTTAACTTTTAACTTTTAACTTTTAACTTTTAACTTTTAACTTTTAACTTTTAACTTTTAACTTTTAACTTTTAACTTTTAACTTTTAACTTTTAACTTTTAACTTTTAACTTTTAACTTTTAACTTTTAACTTTTAACTTTTAACTTTTAACTTTTAACTTTTAACTTTTAACTTTTAACTTTTAACTTTTAACTTTTAACTTTTAACTTTTAACTTTTAACTTTTAACTTTTAACTTTTAACTTTTAACTTTTAACTTTTAACTTTTAACTTTTAACTTTTAACTTTTAACTTTTAACTTTTAACTTTTAACTTTTAACTTTTAACTTTTAACTTTTAACTTTTAACTTTTAACTTTTAACTTTTAACTTTTAACTTTTAACTTTTAACTTTTAACTTTTAACTTTTAACTTTTAACTTTTAACTTTTAACTTTTAACTTTTAACTTTTAACTTTTAACTTTTAACTTTTAACTTTTAACTTTTAACTTTTAACTTTTAACTTTTAACTTTTAACTTTTAACTTTTAACTTTTAACTTTTAACTTTTAACTTTTAACTTTTAACTTTTAACTTTTAACTTTTAACTTTTAACTTTTAACTTTTAACTTTTAACTTTTAACTTTTAACTTTTAACTTTTAACTTTTAACTTTTAACTTTTAACTTTTAACTTTTAACTTTTAACTTTTAACTTTTAACTTTTAACTTTTAACTTTTAACTTTTAACTTTTAACTTTTAACTTTTAACTTTTAACTTTTAACTTTTAACTTTTAACTTTTAACTTTTAACTTTTAACTTTTAACTTTTAACTTTTAACTTTTAACTTTTAACTTTTAACTTTTAACTTTTAACTTTTAACTTTTAACTTTTAACTTTTAACTTTTAACTTTTAACTTTTAACTTTTAACTTTTAACTTTTAACTTTTAACTTTTAACTTTTAACTTTTAACTTTTAACTTTTAACTTTTAACTTTTAACTTTTAACTTTTAACTTTTAACTTTTAACTTTTAACTTTTAACTTTTAACTTTTAACTTTTAACTTTTAACTTTTAACTTTTAACTTTTAACTTTTAACTTTTAACTTTTAACTTTTAACTTTTAACTTTTAACTTTTAACTTTTAACTTTTAACTTTTAACTTTTAACTTTTAACTTTTAACTTTTAACTTTTAACTTTTAACTTTTAACTTTTAACTTTTAACTTTTAACTTTTAACTTTTAACTTTTAACTTTTAACTTTTAACTTTTAACTTTTAACTTTTAACTTTTAACTTTTAACTTTTAACTTTTAACTTTTAACTTTTAACTTTTAACTTTTAACTTTTAACTTTTAACTTTTAACTTTTAACTTTTAACTTTTAACTTTTAACTTTTAACTTTTAACTTTTAACTTTTAACTTTTAACTTTTAACTTTTAACTTTTAACTTTTAACTTTTAACTTTTAACTTTTAACTTTTAACTTTTAACTTTTAACTTTTAACTTTTAACTTTTAACTTTTAACTTTTAACTTTTAACTTTTAACTTTTAACTTTTAACTTTTAACTTTTAACTTTTAACTTTTAACTTTTAACTTTTAACTTTTAACTTTTAACTTTTAACTTTTAACTTTTAACTTTTAACTTTTAACTTTTAACTTTTAACTTTTAACTTTTAACTTTTAACTTTTAACTTTTAACTTTTAACTTTTAACTTTTAACTTTTAACTTTTAACTTTTAACTTTTAACTTTTAACTTTTAACTTTTAACTTTTAACTTTTAACTTTTAACTTTTAACTTTTAACTTTTAACTTTTAACTTTTAACTTTTAACTTTTAACTTTTAACTTTTAACTTTTAACTTTTAACTTTTAACTTTTAACTTTTAACTTTTAACTTTTAACTTTTAACTTTTAACTTTTAACTTTTAACTTTTAACTTTTAACTTTTAACTTTTAACTTTTAACTTTTAACTTTTAACTTTTAACTTTTAACTTTTAACTTTTAACTTTTAACTTTTAACTTTTAACTTTTAACTTTTAACTTTTAACTTTTAACTTTTAACTTTTAACTTTTAACTTTTAACTTTTAACTTTTAACTTTTAACTTTTAACTTTTAACTTTTAACTTTTAACTTTTAACTTTTAACTTTTAACTTTTAACTTTTAACTTTTAACTTTTAACTTTTAACTTTTAACTTTTAACTTTTAACTTTTAACTTTTAACTTTTAACTTTTAACTTTTAACTTTTAACTTTTAACTTTTAACTTTTAACTTTTAACTTTTAACTTTTAACTTTTAACTTTTAACTTTTAACTTTTAACTTTTAACTTTTAACTTTTAACTTTTAACTTTTAACTTTTAACTTTTAACTTTTAACTTTTAACTTTTAACTTTTAACTTTTAACTTTTAACTTTTAACTTTTAACTTTTAACTTTTAACTTTTAACTTTTAACTTTTAACTTTTAACTTTTAACTTTTAACTTTTAACTTTTAACTTTTAACTTTTAACTTTTAACTTTTAACTTTTAACTTTTAACTTTTAACTTTTAACTTTTAACTTTTAACTTTTAACTTTTAACTTTTAACTTTTAACTTTTAACTTTTAACTTTTAACTTTTAACTTTTAACTTTTAACTTTTAACTTTTAACTTTTAACTTTTAACTTTTAACTTTTAACTTTTAACTTTTAACTTTTAACTTTTAACTTTTAACTTTTAACTTTTAACTTTTAACTTTTAACTTTTAACTTTTAACTTTTAACTTTTAACTTTTAACTTTTAACTTTTAACTTTTAACTTTTAACTTTTAACTTTTAACTTTTAACTTTTAACTTTTAACTTTTAACTTTTAACTTTTAACTTTTAACTTTTAACTTTTAACTTTTAACTTTTAACTTTTAACTTTTAACTTTTAACTTTTAACTTTTAACTTTTAACTTTTAACTTTTAACTTTTAACTTTTAACTTTTAACTTTTAACTTTTAACTTTTAACTTTTAACTTTTAACTTTTAACTTTTAACTTTTAACTTTTAACTTTTAACTTTTAACTTTTAACTTTTAACTTTTAACTTTTAACTTTTAACTTTTAACTTTTAACTTTTAACTTTTAACTTTTAACTTTTAACTTTTAACTTTTAACTTTTAACTTTTAACTTTTAACTTTTAACTTTTAACTTTTAACTTTTAACTTTTAACTTTTAACTTTTAACTTTTAACTTTTAACTTTTAACTTTTAACTTTTAACTTTTAACTTTTAACTTTTAACTTTTAACTTTTAACTTTTAACTTTTAACTTTTAACTTTTAACTTTTAACTTTTAACTTTTAACTTTTAACTTTTAACTTTTAACTTTTAACTTTTAACTTTTAACTTTTAACTTTTAACTTTTAACTTTTAACTTTTAACTTTTAACTTTTAACTTTTAACTTTTAACTTTTAACTTTTAACTTTTAACTTTTAACTTTTAACTTTTAACTTTTAACTTTTAACTTTTAACTTTTAACTTTTAACTTTTAACTTTTAACTTTTAACTTTTAACTTTTAACTTTTAACTTTTAACTTTTAACTTTTAACTTTTAACTTTTAACTTTTAACTTTTAACTTTTAACTTTTAACTTTTAACTTTTAACTTTTAACTTTTAACTTTTAACTTTTAACTTTTAACTTTTAACTTTTAACTTTTAACTTTTAACTTTTAACTTTTAACTTTTAACTTTTAACTTTTAACTTTTAACTTTTAACTTTTAACTTTTAACTTTTAACTTTTAACTTTTAACTTTTAACTTTTAACTTTTAACTTTTAACTTTTAACTTTTAACTTTTAACTTTTAACTTTTAACTTTTAACTTTTAACTTTTAACTTTTAACTTTTAACTTTTAACTTTTAACTTTTAACTTTTAACTTTTAACTTTTAACTTTTAACTTTTAACTTTTAACTTTTAACTTTTAACTTTTAACTTTTAACTTTTAACTTTTAACTTTTAACTTTTAACTTTTAACTTTTAACTTTTAACTTTTAACTTTTAACTTTTAACTTTTAACTTTTAACTTTTAACTTTTAACTTTTAACTTTTAACTTTTAACTTTTAACTTTTAACTTTTAACTTTTAACTTTTAACTTTTAACTTTTAACTTTTAACTTTTAACTTTTAACTTTTAACTTTTAACTTTTAACTTTTAACTTTTAACTTTTAACTTTTAACTTTTAACTTTTAACTTTTAACTTTTAACTTTTAACTTTTAACTTTTAACTTTTAACTTTTAACTTTTAACTTTTAACTTTTAACTTTTAACTTTTAACTTTTAACTTTTAACTTTTAACTTTTAACTTTTAACTTTTAACTTTTAACTTTTAACTTTTAACTTTTAACTTTTAACTTTTAACTTTTAACTTTTAACTTTTAACTTTTAACTTTTAACTTTTAACTTTTAACTTTTAACTTTTAACTTTTAACTTTTAACTTTTAACTTTTAACTTTTAACTTTTAACTTTTAACTTTTAACTTTTAACTTTTAACTTTTAACTTTTAACTTTTAACTTTTAACTTTTAACTTTTAACTTTTAACTTTTAACTTTTAACTTTTAACTTTTAACTTTTAACTTTTAACTTTTAACTTTTAACTTTTAACTTTTAACTTTTAACTTTTAACTTTTAACTTTTAACTTTTAACTTTTAACTTTTAACTTTTAACTTTTAACTTTTAACTTTTAACTTTTAACTTTTAACTTTTAACTTTTAACTTTTAACTTTTAACTTTTAACTTTTAACTTTTAACTTTTAACTTTTAACTTTTAACTTTTAACTTTTAACTTTTAACTTTTAACTTTTAACTTTTAACTTTTAACTTTTAACTTTTAACTTTTAACTTTTAACTTTTAACTTTTAACTTTTAACTTTTAACTTTTAACTTTTAACTTTTAACTTTTAACTTTTAACTTTTAACTTTTAACTTTTAACTTTTAACTTTTAACTTTTAACTTTTAACTTTTAACTTTTAACTTTTAACTTTTAACTTTTAACTTTTAACTTTTAACTTTTAACTTTTAACTTTTAACTTTTAACTTTTAACTTTTAACTTTTAACTTTTAACTTTTAACTTTTAACTTTTAACTTTTAACTTTTAACTTTTAACTTTTAACTTTTAACTTTTAACTTTTAACTTTTAACTTTTAACTTTTAACTTTTAACTTTTAACTTTTAACTTTTAACTTTTAACTTTTAACTTTTAACTTTTAACTTTTAACTTTTAACTTTTAACTTTTAACTTTTAACTTTTAACTTTTAACTTTTAACTTTTAACTTTTAACTTTTAACTTTTAACTTTTAACTTTTAACTTTTAACTTTTAACTTTTAACTTTTAACTTTTAACTTTTAACTTTTAACTTTTAACTTTTAACTTTTAACTTTTAACTTTTAACTTTTAACTTTTAACTTTTAACTTTTAACTTTTAACTTTTAACTTTTAACTTTTAACTTTTAACTTTTAACTTTTAACTTTTAACTTTTAACTTTTAACTTTTAACTTTTAACTTTTAACTTTTAACTTTTAACTTTTAACTTTTAACTTTTAACTTTTAACTTTTAACTTTTAACTTTTAACTTTTAACTTTTAACTTTTAACTTTTAACTTTTAACTTTTAACTTTTAACTTTTAACTTTTAACTTTTAACTTTTAACTTTTAACTTTTAACTTTTAACTTTTAACTTTTAACTTTTAACTTTTAACTTTTAACTTTTAACTTTTAACTTTTAACTTTTAACTTTTAACTTTTAACTTTTAACTTTTAACTTTTAACTTTTAACTTTTAACTTTTAACTTTTAACTTTTAACTTTTAACTTTTAACTTTTAACTTTTAACTTTTAACTTTTAACTTTTAACTTTTAACTTTTAACTTTTAACTTTTAACTTTTAACTTTTAACTTTTAACTTTTAACTTTTAACTTTTAACTTTTAACTTTTAACTTTTAACTTTTAACTTTTAACTTTTAACTTTTAACTTTTAACTTTTAACTTTTAACTTTTAACTTTTAACTTTTAACTTTTAACTTTTAACTTTTAACTTTTAACTTTTAACTTTTAACTTTTAACTTTTAACTTTTAACTTTTAACTTTTAACTTTTAACTTTTAACTTTTAACTTTTAACTTTTAACTTTTAACTTTTAACTTTTAACTTTTAACTTTTAACTTTTAACTTTTAACTTTTAACTTTTAACTTTTAACTTTTAACTTTTAACTTTTAACTTTTAACTTTTAACTTTTAACTTTTAACTTTTAACTTTTAACTTTTAACTTTTAACTTTTAACTTTTAACTTTTAACTTTTAACTTTTAACTTTTAACTTTTAACTTTTAACTTTTAACTTTTAACTTTTAACTTTTAACTTTTAACTTTTAACTTTTAACTTTTAACTTTTAACTTTTAACTTTTAACTTTTAACTTTTAACTTTTAACTTTTAACTTTTAACTTTTAACTTTTAACTTTTAACTTTTAACTTTTAACTTTTAACTTTTAACTTTTAACTTTTAACTTTTAACTTTTAACTTTTAACTTTTAACTTTTAACTTTTAACTTTTAACTTTTAACTTTTAACTTTTAACTTTTAACTTTTAACTTTTAACTTTTAACTTTTAACTTTTAACTTTTAACTTTTAACTTTTAACTTTTAACTTTTAACTTTTAACTTTTAACTTTTAACTTTTAACTTTTAACTTTTAACTTTTAACTTTTAACTTTTAACTTTTAACTTTTAACTTTTAACTTTTAACTTTTAACTTTTAACTTTTAACTTTTAACTTTTAACTTTTAACTTTTAACTTTTAACTTTTAACTTTTAACTTTTAACTTTTAACTTTTAACTTTTAACTTTTAACTTTTAACTTTTAACTTTTAACTTTTAACTTTTAACTTTTAACTTTTAACTTTTAACTTTTAACTTTTAACTTTTAACTTTTAACTTTTAACTTTTAACTTTTAACTTTTAACTTTTAACTTTTAACTTTTAACTTTTAACTTTTAACTTTTAACTTTTAACTTTTAACTTTTAACTTTTAACTTTTAACTTTTAACTTTTAACTTTTAACTTTTAACTTTTAACTTTTAACTTTTAACTTTTAACTTTTAACTTTTAACTTTTAACTTTTAACTTTTAACTTTTAACTTTTAACTTTTAACTTTTAACTTTTAACTTTTAACTTTTAACTTTTAACTTTTAACTTTTAACTTTTAACTTTTAACTTTTAACTTTTAACTTTTAACTTTTAACTTTTAACTTTTAACTTTTAACTTTTAACTTTTAACTTTTAACTTTTAACTTTTAACTTTTAACTTTTAACTTTTAACTTTTAACTTTTAACTTTTAACTTTTAACTTTTAACTTTTAACTTTTAACTTTTAACTTTTAACTTTTAACTTTTAACTTTTAACTTTTAACTTTTAACTTTTAACTTTTAACTTTTAACTTTTAACTTTTAACTTTTAACTTTTAACTTTTAACTTTTAACTTTTAACTTTTAACTTTTAACTTTTAACTTTTAACTTTTAACTTTTAACTTTTAACTTTTAACTTTTAACTTTTAACTTTTAACTTTTAACTTTTAACTTTTAACTTTTAACTTTTAACTTTTAACTTTTAACTTTTAACTTTTAACTTTTAACTTTTAACTTTTAACTTTTAACTTTTAACTTTTAACTTTTAACTTTTAACTTTTAACTTTTAACTTTTAACTTTTAACTTTTAACTTTTAACTTTTAACTTTTAACTTTTAACTTTTAACTTTTAACTTTTAACTTTTAACTTTTAACTTTTAACTTTTAACTTTTAACTTTTAACTTTTAACTTTTAACTTTTAACTTTTAACTTTTAACTTTTAACTTTTAACTTTTAACTTTTAACTTTTAACTTTTAACTTTTAACTTTTAACTTTTAACTTTTAACTTTTAACTTTTAACTTTTAACTTTTAACTTTTAACTTTTAACTTTTAACTTTTAACTTTTAACTTTTAACTTTTAACTTTTAACTTTTAACTTTTAACTTTTAACTTTTAACTTTTAACTTTTAACTTTTAACTTTTAACTTTTAACTTTTAACTTTTAACTTTTAACTTTTAACTTTTAACTTTTAACTTTTAACTTTTAACTTTTAACTTTTAACTTTTAACTTTTAACTTTTAACTTTTAACTTTTAACTTTTAACTTTTAACTTTTAACTTTTAACTTTTAACTTTTAACTTTTAACTTTTAACTTTTAACTTTTAACTTTTAACTTTTAACTTTTAACTTTTAACTTTTAACTTTTAACTTTTAACTTTTAACTTTTAACTTTTAACTTTTAACTTTTAACTTTTAACTTTTAACTTTTAACTTTTAACTTTTAACTTTTAACTTTTAACTTTTAACTTTTAACTTTTAACTTTTAACTTTTAACTTTTAACTTTTAACTTTTAACTTTTAACTTTTAACTTTTAACTTTTAACTTTTAACTTTTAACTTTTAACTTTTAACTTTTAACTTTTAACTTTTAACTTTTAACTTTTAACTTTTAACTTTTAACTTTTAACTTTTAACTTTTAACTTTTAACTTTTAACTTTTAACTTTTAACTTTTAACTTTTAACTTTTAACTTTTAACTTTTAACTTTTAACTTTTAACTTTTAACTTTTAACTTTTAACTTTTAACTTTTAACTTTTAACTTTTAACTTTTAACTTTTAACTTTTAACTTTTAACTTTTAACTTTTAACTTTTAACTTTTAACTTTTAACTTTTAACTTTTAACTTTTAACTTTTAACTTTTAACTTTTAACTTTTAACTTTTAACTTTTAACTTTTAACTTTTAACTTTTAACTTTTAACTTTTAACTTTTAACTTTTAACTTTTAACTTTTAACTTTTAACTTTTAACTTTTAACTTTTAACTTTTAACTTTTAACTTTTAACTTTTAACTTTTAACTTTTAACTTTTAACTTTTAACTTTTAACTTTTAACTTTTAACTTTTAACTTTTAACTTTTAACTTTTAACTTTTAACTTTTAACTTTTAACTTTTAACTTTTAACTTTTAACTTTTAACTTTTAACTTTTAACTTTTAACTTTTAACTTTTAACTTTTAACTTTTAACTTTTAACTTTTAACTTTTAACTTTTAACTTTTAACTTTTAACTTTTAACTTTTAACTTTTAACTTTTAACTTTTAACTTTTAACTTTTAACTTTTAACTTTTAACTTTTAACTTTTAACTTTTAACTTTTAACTTTTAACTTTTAACTTTTAACTTTTAACTTTTAACTTTTAACTTTTAACTTTTAACTTTTAACTTTTAACTTTTAACTTTTAACTTTTAACTTTTAACTTTTAACTTTTAACTTTTAACTTTTAACTTTTAACTTTTAACTTTTAACTTTTAACTTTTAACTTTTAACTTTTAACTTTTAACTTTTAACTTTTAACTTTTAACTTTTAACTTTTAACTTTTAACTTTTAACTTTTAACTTTTAACTTTTAACTTTTAACTTTTAACTTTTAACTTTTAACTTTTAACTTTTAACTTTTAACTTTTAACTTTTAACTTTTAACTTTTATCTTTTAACTTTTAACTTTTAACTTTTAACTTTTAACTTTTAGCTTTTAACTTTTAACTTTTAACTTTTAACTTTTAACTTTTAACTTTTAACTTTTAACTTTTAACTTTTAACTTTTAACTTTTAACTTTTAACTTTTAACGAGTGTACCAACACATTCCGAGTCCGTAAGGTAGTACCCTGTCTTTCCAGCTTCCTGGGCCCCATATTAGTCTGATATCAATCTGCTTGGCCATCTCATTTAAAGTCGTGCGGCAGTTAAGTGTGGTTCTTGTTTTCAGGAACATTGATTCCAAGGATTTTACCGCGGCTTGACTATCAGAGTAGATGTTGACTGCGGTTGTAGACAGAATAATCCGACCCAACCAGTGGTCTGGCAACCTGCGAGCCAGATTTAGTCCAAGATCCTTTGAATAGACTCGGAAACCAACTTGACCATACAATTTCGATCCGTCAATGTAGAAATTTCTGGAAGGCCTGCTACCTGAAGTTCCCCAGATCAAGATTCATGGCCGGTATTAGAGTTTTATAGTGTCGTTCGAATGCACTCCTTGGAGTAGTGTAATCCACGTTCAATGGTAAGTTCCTGTCAGTCAGGATCACTCCATGGCCACAATTATACCCACGTTATTGTAGTGTGCTCCTTAGTCGAATGGCCGATGAGGCCGCCGACTGCTTCCTTAATATATCCAACTGTATTAGGTGTAAGAGCATGTTCAAGGCATCCGAAGGTGTAGTACGCAGGGCGCCAGCGATACACATGGAAGCCATTCTCTGTACCCTTGCAAGAAGGGTGGTATTGGAGGCCATCTCCACAGCAGGTCATCAAACGATGACCTTTGTGTGGATCCAGTGAGCAATTTTCAGGCTGAAGCCTCATCGCTTACTGATGGCGGTTTTGCAGGTGTATAAAGCTATAGTCGCCTTCTTCGCCCTCTCCTCCAAGTTCCGTCTGAAGTTCAGCTACCTGTCCAGGAAAACGCCAAGATACTTGGCTCCATAAGAGAAGGCGATTTCAGTACCGTCAAGAGAAATAGGATCGAAGGTAGGTATCTTATATTTCCTCGTGAAAGAACAAGTTCCGTTTCGGTCGGATTTACCCCCAGACCGCAACTACTTGGCCAGCTAGATACCCTCGTAAGAGCCCTCCCTAGAGTATCTCTAAGTGTAGATAGAAACTTCCCATTTACGGCTATGGCCACGTCATCAGCATAGGCGACAACGTTTCAACCTTGGCTCTAACGAAATCAGCATTGAGTTCAGCGCTAAGTTCCAGAGAAGTGGTGACAGAACGCCGGGATATTAGAGTCCTTCCCAATTAAGACTTTATCCGCCTGTTGGCAAGCAGATTTCCGATCAGTGAGATGATCACGGAGTTCACTCCTAGACTAGATAGTGCTGCTATTATCGAGTCCGAGGTGACATTGTTAAATGCCCCTTCTATATCCAAAAAGGCAGTCATGGTGTATTCTCCTGCCGAAAGCGGTTTCTCGATGGTAATTACAAGCTCGTAAAGAGCTGTTTCTGTTGACATTCGCTTGCTTTAAGCATGTTGTCTCGCCGACATAAAAGGACAAAGAAAATTATTGAAAGTCCCAGTGTTTGCATTAACAATCAACAAATTGAAATGGTTAATAAAGCAAAAAATCTTGATATCATATTTAATAACACTCTCACCTGGTCAGATCACGTAATAGCTGCCTGTGGCAACACATACGGGATGCTCAGAACACTTTGGCCTACGCAATATTACACACCAGTTAATATAAGGTTACTGCTTGTTAAAACGTATCTGATACCAAATCTAACCTAGCAAATCAAAATTAAACGTTACCTAAAATAACATTGCAAGATACGTTTACGGTCTCAGTTATTATAGAACTAATGGAGATTAACTCAATATAACTCCTTACTCTAAGAGAATATTTGGTGTGTTGTTCGAAGACCTGCTTAAAATAAGAACTTTAATATTTCTTCATAAAATTATAATAACCCGAGAACCATGTCAATTTTTAATCATTTGAGATTTAGTCAACTTAAAAAAATAGAAATTTAGTTTAATTTAGTCATCGTACATTGATATCCGAATGGCAATTTTTTAATCTGCAATACGTCTTTGGAATGTAATTCCTCCAAAAACGCGTTAGAATTAAAAAAAAAATTATTTGAATTTTATTCATACATAACTTTTTTTCAATAGAATATGTTTTATTATTCGTAATGGAATATTTGCTTATAAATTGTTAACTATATTATACTAGCTGAGTCCGGTCCGCGTTGCTGGCCCGAAGAAAACATCTGGATTTTATATTTCATCTAAATTTTAATACCGAGTGTCGGGCAAAAGTAAAGCACGATTTAATAATATTATGAATATGACTGAAAAAAAATATACGTTTTCTTTAATATTTTAACACCAGCGCCACCTACAGGTGAAAAACTTTGTCAGCAACTTTAGTTTTATGTACATAATATATGTTGCGAATTTGAGCTAAATTGGACCGTAAATAAATTTTTTGGGAAAATCTCGACCCCAGCGCCACCTATCGGGTACAAAAAAAAGTTATGCAAATCGGAGAACCAAAGGAATATATGGTATGAATACGAAGTCGCTAGCATTAGTGGTTCAACAGTTATTAGAGTACCAACATACGCACCAACGTTTTTATATATTAAGATTATTAAATATTTTATTTTGTATATAATTGTGATTTTACTTGTTAATTTACATTATAACACCATAAGATTTCTACTTCTTTAGACAAATGTTTTGTTGTAGAAGTTACAAAATAAATAGCTAAATAAGTAGGGAGTATGGAGAAGAAAGAAAGAAAGGAAATAAAGGGAAAAGAGAGCTTTTCCGTCCACTATGCGTCCCTCCTGTATTAGCCAGATTCCCTCAACAAGTCCGCAAGGTCGCCTAGTGGAACATATACTATATAGCACAGGTTTTCGAAAAATCTTTGCCCTAGATATCTGATGCGCCGCTCCTTCAGTCCTGCAAATTCTCACAGCAAATGTTGCACTGACTCCTCCTCATCCACATCCATACAGCTCCTACAGAAGTCAGCTCAGCACAGTGTCCAGTGAGTCCTCCTATAAGTAAGTTGATTGTCCCTTTACCAAAGCCAAGCAGTGCTTTCGTTCTCCTTGGGTTAGGCAAGGCCCATAACATCTGGGATATTCTGCAATTAGTTTCGATAAGTACTTAGAAAACCACAAACGTAATATAAAACCAAATGGCAATAAATAGTACATACATATGTATGTTTGTTGGTGTTAATATTAAATTTTATTTTTAATAGCTTTCTCGAACTTACGATCTCACCTTTTTTCGTATTAGTGTTATACAGTTTTGTATCATGATACATTTAGAATACTCGGTAGCAGAGGAGGAAAATATTAATTTTGTTTTTAAAATTCATATTTTTGATATCAAGGAATATACTAATTTCTAAAAGTAGTTCATAACTTATAAAAAAAAACATTTTCTTAATCATAAACTGGCATTATTTTTATTGCCAATTTTCGTAAACCCAAGTTTACGGCCAGACATTTACACTCTGGAGGTAGTTTGAGAATTTGATAACCGATTTATGTAATATGCATTTTGCTGCATATGAAGGTAAAGAGTTTTTAATCGTAATCGCAATTCAGCTCACAGATTAATCGAAAACGCATATTGCTTAAAATATATTAGCACTTGCTAAGAAACTTGCTAAATCAAGTACAAGGGATGATTTTAAAAAGCTGCGACAACAATTTTTTGTACAAATAACTAACTTTACTCTCAAACCAATTAAATCCTACTCAAAAGACTACGAAATGTCTTTTCTACATCTGATCAAAAAGGTGTTTTTCTCTCATTATACCAGTTTTTTCGATCAATTTATAATAAAGTTCTTTAAAAATGTTTTTGGAATCCCACATTGAAAAAAATATATTTATTTTTAGCCAAATAAAAAAAGTGAGACTGGATTTAATACATCCTCCAAACAACTGTATAGAGGGCATATATCAGTCTGTTATACCGTTTGTAACGCATTATAAAATTAAATGGCGATCCCATAAAGTTATTAAAGTAACACTCATTCACAAAATGAACCATTTATCTGGCTAAAATTAGAATAATATTTGTTTTTATTTGCTTAATACGATACGGTAACTCCTACTACTATCCTTTCCTACATATGCAGCATCAATCAATATCGTTTCAGTGTATACTTTATGCGGATATTGTTAATAGTTTGAAAATATTTAAATCTTCAAGCAACAGTGGACCTGACGGCATTCCTAGCTGCATACTTATTAATTGTGCTCATGCTATAGTGACTCCATTAACCATCATGTTTAATATATCCCTGAAAAACGGATACTTTTCAAAATCTTGGAAAGAATCTTACATCATTCCTATATTCAAATCAGGTAGTAAATCAAATATTAAAAACTAAAGAGGTAAGGCAAAATTTAGTGCAATGCCCAAGCTCTTCGCAAAATGCCTTACTGATTCTCTTCGTCATCAAGTATCATCATTAATGTCACCTTTTCAACATGGTTTCCGCAAAAGATATTCAACAACAACAAACCTGTTACAACTCACAACTTAAGTAAACCGCGGATTTATCAATGGTCAAAGCATTTGACAAAGTCAATCACGTTCTTCTTCTCAAAAAGTTACACCTAATGGGGCTCAACAGTAATTGTGTGGTTTATCAATGACCTACCAAGTATACTACAATATTCTAATATTCTTATGTACGCTGACGACGTTAAAATTATTCTGAGCTCCAGTATCTATGGCAATCAAAAGTTTCTTCCACGTGATTTTGATAGTTTCTTTGTATGGTGCAATTCAAACTTAATGGCATTAACAAATGTAAACACATGTAATTTTCCCGAAAATTTAGCACTCTTGGTTCCTACTCCTTAAGTGGTTATCAGCTGGAATCGGTTGACTCGTTCATGGATTTGGGTATTCTATTGGATGCAAAATTAAATTTCGTCCAACATATTACAGCGACATGTAATAAAGCTCGTGGTGTTCTTGCTTCCATAAAACGATGGGCTAAAGAATTCATCGACCCTTACATCACTAAACAACTTTACTATAAATGCAATAAATATTAAAAATTCAAAAATAACGATTGTTTGTTTGGACAGAGTTGTATCTTCTAAAACTGAAACTGATTCTAACCACACTGCTCGTAGGCCTGACTTTAGGTGAGTGTGTTAAAGTGCTGACCAAAAAGTGCAGGTACGAGTGTATGTTAAGGTCCATGGTTCAAACCTCACGGCCGCATTAAGTAGAAAAATTTCATATAGAAACAATCTATTCAATAATAACATAACAATTATCACAATGTTCAATAAATCGCTGATGAAGGCTGAAATGCCAAAAACCGGTCCGACTAAGAATACAATGTAATTATCAATTTTTGAAATATATGTTTTCTTCTTCTTCTTTACCATGCACCAATGAAACAAAACTAAAATTCGCATTTTAATTACAGTGATAATTTCAATATGTCTGAAAAATGACTATAAATCTAACAAACTTTACACATCGTTAGTAAGGCCGATTTTAGACTCCGTTCTGTCATTTGTAGAGTATTCAAAAAACCGATATATTTTGAAACCCGGTTTTCGGGTTATTCGAAAAATTACATTTCTGAAAAACCGGCTTCGAATACGGTTTTTTTATTAAATAAAAAATATTTATAATTTTCATTGTGTTATAAAAAAAATAGATAACAAATAATTCAAATGTTTGTATTGCTTTATTACAAAGAAATAACAAAAGAATTATGAAAGTAAAGTTTAATTCGTTTTCAATAAAACAAAAAAATTATATTTAAAAAAATATTTAATTAAAATTGATTTCGGTTCATAAAAATAAAGGTTTATAATAACGTTCCTACTTGTTTATATTTTATTTTTTATTATAGTATATATAATAAAAATAAGGTACCGTAGTATTTCATTTTAAATGAAAATAAAAATCAAATTATATAAACCCATTGGGCAATAAAACTTAAGTACAACCAAATTAAGGAGATCATCATCATGAATATAATACATAAAAATTAATATTTTTTTAAATAATATTTTAGAAGTAATGTGCAGTTAAGATGATTTGTTTTTAGACGATTTTTTTGTTTATTTTTAATGAAACTGGAAGAAGAAAATACTCGTTCGCTAAAAGTAGATGTTGGAAAAATTGTCAAAAGGCAGTTGTCGGTTCTTTTGTTGCATTTGTCAAGATATATGATATCTTCATATAGTGACGAATGTTTTTGTATGACACCTTTCGGATTTTGAATGCTATTTATTGTGTTATTCAAATCACAAATTAAACTACTAGGATTTTCAACATCTAAACTTAAGTCTTTATCCGAATCCGTTATAATATCATCTATCCCCTTATGAGGATATAAACGGTTATATAAATTAACAGCAAACTCTTTAAACTCCGCTTTGATGGAGTACTTCACTATATTATGATTATAAGGGTGTTTAACGGAACTAAGGTATATAATGACAGTATTAATAACTTTCACCCTACGTTCATTGAGTTTCATCATTAGAAGTTCAGACAATTTTTGTGCGTATTGTGTGTCAAGTTTGTTTAAATGATTGAAAAGATATTTAAGAACTGCTTCTCCCTCAATTAGAGTAAAAGAATCCTTTGATAACTCTTTAATTGATATTTCTAACGGTTGTAGAGTCTTCCAAAGATTATTTAGTGCCCCAATTTCAAGAGTTGTAAAAGGACTTAACCTAAGTCCAACAAAGCATGATTGACACATTTACATATTCTTAAGAATTCCTCAATCATTTTCGACAAAGAGTTCTATCTATGTTTAACATCGCAAACTAATCGCAGCTCTTTACCTTCTTGTTTTTTACAATATGTTGAAGTTTCTTGTGTTTCTTTAGACTTGTTGAATAGTTTTACATATTTACGTAATTTTTTAACTACCTCTCCAACTTCGCAGCTGATAGTAAGATTTCTATCAATATCGATACCAGTTTCATCATCTTGGACTTCATCGTTATCAGCAGAACATTTATTTGAATATATTGTAGCTACCACACATAAATGGATGGCATGATTCATACAAAGCTGAGATTCTGGTAAAATATTTATACCATATCTCTTCATAACCGCTGCTCCATCATGTGTTGAAGCAACATCATTATCAAGTCATGTGTTAAAAACATCTAGTTTCTTTTTCACAAAATATTCAACATTAACAGCTGTACCACGAATTGTCATCTCTTCCAAACCAAGGTTGAAAACCTCATGTAAGCGATTAGCGGGATCATAAGCCCTTAAAGAAACGTTGATATATTTTTTGTGAGAGGTGTCGCTCCATTCGTCAACAATTATAGAGAATCTCCCATTTTTTTCTTTAATTGATTTTAATTTTTCCATAGTTTCAGATTTTTTATTATTATATAACTTTTCAATTAAACTCCAAATTGTATTTTCGTTTGCAGGCATTTTTAAGCCTTTCGTACTCAAATAATCTGAAATAATTTTTGAATTTTTTACGGCTCTCACAGCCATACCATCCTCTGCCACGCATCTAGCCAGAATTTCACCAATATCAGTATTGGTTTTGGAGTTCAAGTTAGGGAATGTATTTTCACATATATTTGATGTGGATGGCATATTTTCTGCAGTTTGGTCAGTGGATTTTGTTGCTATTTCTACCTTATTGACGTTGCGAAGGTGGTTTGTCAATGCGGAGGTGTATGATCCTCTACAACTCAAGATCTTTGGACATTTCGAACATCTTGCCGTGTGCGACTTTTTGTCATCTTTTGCGAAATACTTCCACACTGTGCTCACACTGTAAAATTAACCAAACTTTATCAGCTGTTCACAAATGTCACGTACAAACGTAGCAAAAATCCAAAATCAACAGGTTGGTACGTTCCGGTTACGTGACAGTTCAGTTCGGTAACTACTCTAAATGCTTTTCATATAACTTAAAAATTAGTCGACACGTTTGGTTACGGTTACGTGTGGCTTACTAGGCCTTTGTTTGCTCAAAAATGTTAAAACAATCTTTTCATTAAAAAACCGATTAACCGACACCAAAAAACCGGCATGTCGAATTATTCGGATTTATAAAATATTCGAAATCGGTCGGTTTTTTTAAAATAAAAAACCGGTTAACCGGTTTCCGGTTTCGGTTTTTGAATACTCTAGTCATTTGGGATCCTCAATACAATGTTCATTGCAATAAAATTGAATCAATCCAAGAACAATTCCTACTATTTTGTCTACGAAAATTTTATCGCAACAATGTTATAGAGTTACCATCCTATGCAACTAGGTTTGCTATAATTAAACTTCCCACTCTGGAAAGCCGAAGAACTATGCTCAATGTGTAGTTTTTAATTAATTTGATTAATGGTGATGTTCGCTCTGACTTCCTCATAAACAAATTTTAAAAAATTTTATTCCACTGCACTTGCAATATTTTCGTCAAAACTATGCCAATGATGATCCCTTTAGAAGAATTTGTTGTGATTTGAATAAACTTTATAATTTTATTGATTTTTCTACTAATGTCATTAATATTAAACGTAATATTATATTGTTTTTAAGTATATAATATTCAATCTAGTTATTGTAATATATACCATAGACTTATGAAATAAAAAAAAATAATTAATAAATAAATAATATTTGTTTATATTTGTATCTATTTAAAATGGGGTATATCGGACATCATTGTTATGTCCCAAAATATGGAGACATTTCTAAAAAATTTTAAAAATTCAATGTGTTTGTCGTAATAACTTAGTATTAAGTTTATCAAATTGTTTACTTTTTCAAATACTTTGTTTACATTTTATATAAATAATGCAATAAGTCCATAGTGGAATCTAAGCTGACGGGTTCGTCATCAAAAACAAATTGAGATTACATTCACTGTAAGTCGTTTAAGTAAAAATATCAGCTAGTGCTGATTGTTTTTTGGTTAATGGAAAAAGTGCATGTGGCGTTAGTTTTTCTGTTTCGTAGTGTTCCCTACCGGACGAACCTGTTGAAAAAGCTTTTGTGTACAACGTTAAGTGCAAGTTAAAAAAATCTGGTTTCGCTTAAACAATTAACACCAACAAACAACACACAACCTTTTAATAAAATATTTTTTTAACATAAAGTATTGCATAACATATTGGCATAGAGACAGATCTAAACGAAGCCCGATTTTGGAATTTCTGTCTGTGGGTGTAGAAGCGAGGAGCTGTGGTAAATAACCTTTTTTGAATCATTTATTTCTTAGAGGTCCCTTATGTCCTAAAAGGCTGAAATTTTGCGTGCGTAATTTAAGATTAAGTACAGGTAACGCGAAATATTTGAATACACATTTATTTAAAAAAAGCGATTAACCGATAGTCGAAATTAAAACAAGTTTTATAATCATAATTTCGATTACGAACTTATTTAAAAAATGCGATTATTTAAAAAATCGTTGTCGCGATTGTGAAATATTTCGATTATATGCAAGCTATTTGAGAACTCGATATTTTTTTTTCGAGATTTATGTTCAAATGTGTACAACTTTTTTAGTAGGCAAGCTTTTGTATTATGTTGAAATTTTTCTATTGATATCTGGGACCACTATAACTGGATCTTTTATCTGCAGCATTATAAAATAACAAACAAAAAAATGAAGCCCATGGTATGAGTAAAATTATTAATAACTTAATTACACTTCATATATTTCAACGAACAAATATGTGTACATATCTATATACATGTACGAAGAGAAAGACAAAACAAAAGCTAAACAGGATACGCTTATGTATATATATATATTATATATGAATATATACGTGTGTATATCATGTTGATGATGAATAATAAAGATATAAATTCTTAATTAAGTTGTTCATAGAATGCGCATAAAGTTATATGCACATTAAAATGAACATGTGTGTGGAGTATAATCTCATAATTAACCCGTCTTGAACAATGAATGTACAAACAAACATTGAATAATATGACCAATGCAAACTTGTTGAGGTTAAAAATACGATCTGTATTAACAATTGATATCAGTAGTGGAAAAAGCAAGTCCGTTTGGACTTAAAGAACAAAAATGTCATAAAAAACAGTTCATAGCTTTTTTGGCCTCTAACTCTCAAATTTAAAGCTTAAGGTGATTGACTCATTAAAGGTCAGATATGTGGAATAGTGTCTATTGGCACTGTTCACTAGGGTTATAACTTTTTGCATTTTTTCAAATATCAAATCTCCCGAGGCAAAATCGTGTAGGGCATGGAAAAATATTAAGAACTGCGTTTTTATTTTTTCGCGATCGTTAAAAAAGTTTACGCACCAAACACATTGAAGTTTTTATTAATACTACGTTACAAACGGGCATTTTTGTTTATTGAAATAATATAATATTTTAATCGAAATTCATTACAATTCTTGTCATTTTCCCATATTGGTTGCAAAAAAATAAATAAAATAAAATAAAATAAAATCGGTTTGGTCAAAATGAATTATAAGAAAAGCAAAATAAGTGTTGAAAAAATGCAAAAATTTGGACCAATAACTAAATTTCATGAAGTTGTTAAAAACTGTAGAGCTATACCTGTCGTTGATATACCATTACTTGACTTAAACAGAATTCCAAAGGAAGAAGCTGTTATAGGAAGATTTAATGCGTTGGTCAGTTTTGAAAAGTGTAAAAACAAAAGGTATGTAATTATAGCTGATGAGCTTTTAAATCTATGGTAGAAGCTTAAACTGAAAACAATTCGTCATGATGGACTTAAACATAAAATTGAAGTATTAGTTAAATATTATAAGAAGATATTAAAACGTCCTAAAGGTATTACATTTGAAAAACTATTTAATATTACTACCAAAGCAATTGATTTAAAATTTGAATCAGAAATTATTGAAGATATATCCTCTGATTCAGATTCTTCGCCAATATTCGATAGTGATCAAGATGCTGATGATGAAACTGACGATAGTTACACGCCAACAGTATGACATAGACCAACTAAACTGTCAATAAAACCAGCTGTAAACTTAGTTACTGATGTAAAAGTTAGTACAAACAAAGCATCAAAAATTTGTCAAAATTTGGCTAAGTCTGGAATAGCTCTACCTACGCCATCACAGGCTGGAATTTATTGGGCTGTAATAAAATCATCTGAGCAAAGAGAACAGTTTTATAACAAAGATTAAAAGACAAAGAGTGGTGTTTGCATTTTGGTGGCAAGAAAATTGAAAAAATAAGAAATTCAAGTAGTAATAATTAAAAATGAACAGACAGAGATATAGTTAGCAGTTCTAGTGCTTGATAATGGGAAATCACTTACAATATACAACGGCATCAGGGACACTTTAAATAAATTTAATTTATGGACGTCTATCAGAATGATAATATGTGACACTACAAGTGTAAATACTGGCGTAAAAAATGGTGTCGTAACTTTGCTTCAGAACCATTTCATACATATGGTATTGACTCCACCACAATACATCGGGTGCCAGCACCATGTCCTTGATTTGGTATTAAGGCATGTAATGGATGAGTTACTGGATGGAAAAACTTCATCTCCCAACATTGCGTACCCGTTCATATCAGATTTATTAAATAATTACGAAAATCTAAAGGCGTCTTATAAACAAAATAAAGTTGTGCTTGAATTAACCAAAATTAAGTGGAGAGATGACATGCAGTTTTTGTATGAACTTTTCTTTGCATATAAATATTTTAAAATCAACGGAATATTCCCATTTATAAAATTTTAAACGGTACCATCGGTTAGTAATGCAAGGTGGAATTCGAGAGCAATATTTGCTATTTTAGCATTTATTCTTGTTCCCAGTTACCAAAAACTTTTACAACCTATATGTGATTTCATTGCTGCTGTATAGTTTCAAATCTGGTTTTCAGACCACTGTTACCATGAAAATGATTTTGAACAGTTAAACAAGTCATTAATAAATTTTACGAAAGCTAACGAATGTTTCTTCAGACATTGGGTACCTACACCATCTACAATTCCAAACCAACAACGCAGTAATATATGTGCGGAACGTGGAGTAAAAATAGTACAAGATATATATATATCCCCTTTGTAAAACATCGCGTACTCTGAACTTAAAGTTTATGTCTTTCAATACCTAGTTATAATAATTTATTGTTATTATTTGTTTACACACTTGTTTATGTATTAACCATATTTAAAAAAAATTTTTATTTAAAAAATAATTCAAAAAAATTATTAAAGGCATTTTAGAAATCGGAGTAGGCGCGTAAGGTTTTTTTTACCAAATTGAACTGAAATTGTTTTTTTTACCATCAATACGTCCAAAAAAAGTTATAACACTACTGTTCACCTTTCAAAAGTCAAAACTTTTATATAATTTTTTAAGCCAAAATAAAAAAAATTTTAATTTGTTTCAGCGTTTGTCATTTAATTTGGTAGTGATGAAGTTTCCGACAGTATAGAATATGTATATTGAAATGTTTTAGTCATCTTTCATACTCGTATATGCATTTTTAATAGGTTATAAGTTATTTTATAATATATCGCACAATGATTTTTAATTAAATATTTTTTTTATGTTAATATTTAGTTTATTTTACGAACGATTGCCTATTAAAATGACAAAAACTGAAAAAAATTTGATTTCTGAAAAAAAAGATCATATAAAGGTCAAACATGTGAATGGAAAAATTGTTATGTTTTTCATTCAATTTAAACGTTCTCTTATGACTCGAACACCTTAAACTGTTAAGTTTAAGAGAAATAAGGCTGTCCATATTTGATACTTTAAGTTCAACCGGCCTGGCTTTTTTCTACAGAACTTTTTTAACCTCATTTTATTCGGGGAGTAACGAAAATAAAATATTTTAATTTTTGGATGCTCTAATCTATTTACATATAACTTTTTGGCTTTTGGGAACAATGAGGTAAATTTTAGTAAAGTTTGACGACTCTATTCCCGGATAAGAAGAGAGTTGCCATGCATGTTGATATTGAATTAATTGTTGCTTGGCCGAATACTCTAAATTGTATGTTTTTGAATTGAAAGAGGGTTAAGATTGTGATACATATGCATATGTTTATAAGAAAGAAACACTCCTTTTTGTAATTGTTCTAATAGGAATCCCAAAATAATTTTTTAATTACAAAACAAAACATAATAATAGACTTTTAAAGTGTTTACCCTTTGGCTCGGGGTATAAAAGCAATATATATTTCATAAAACAAGCGCTTAAATATATTTTGGACTTATTGGAGGAAAGAAACTTGACGGTCGTGAAAAATTTCAAAGATATACGATATACATGCTTATTTTGCTAGTACACAATTTCATTCTTATTGGAGTCAATGGTGAAAATTGGTGATTGATTTGCAAAATGTGAATATTGAAACATAGGCACAAACTCAATATTCCCTCTTCCCATAGTGGTATAGAGTATAAAAATAACAAAATTGGGTAAGTTCCAAAACGTCATTTGCAATGCAACTAAACAAGGTCATGCATTCCTAAACGCAACCGTGTAACGTTGACAATGTCACACATCCCTAAATGTATAATAAAAGTTATCGATGCGTAACAAAAAGCAAACTTTGCATCACTAATTTTGTTGATGATTTGCTGACATAAAGTGCAAATATAATGGCGGATGAAAATTAAGGAAACACTTTTGTTAATGTTTTTATATTATCTATATTATTTATCTTTTATCTTATTTATCTTTTCAGTGAAAAAAAAGGACTTTCGAATTAAAGCAGCTCTTATTGACTACACGCCTTCAAAATTAAAGCAATTTCATTTCGAAGAAACGAAACGTATTGTGGGAAAAGGTGCTCCGGGAGATCAAAGAAATTGACTCAGATTTTCCATTCAGCCGCGATGAAATTATGAGAAAATATTTAAATTTCATGGTAACATATAAAAGGATAAAAAACGGAAACTGTACATCCGGGGAGTCAGCGACATTATGGGAGTTTTTTGATAGAATGGACGAATTGTGTGGCACTTGAACCGATGTGACAGTTCCGGAAAATATGCTTGACAGCTCGTTGGAACAGTTACTATCTGTTAGTATCGATTCGCCAGCTACCCCCGATACTCCAGCAAGCCCACAGGAACCTCCACGAAAACGAGCGCGATGTGAGGTATTTGAAATTTTGCGCAATGAAAGCGATGTTGACATGGAAATAATGAACGAGTTCATAAAACTCGAAAAAGAGAAATTATCTGTTGAGAAAGAAAAAATTGAAGAAATCAAAAGTTGAGAGAAGTTTTATGTGATATATTAAATCGAAATAGTGCATAGTTCAAATCTGATCAGTTTTATTTCCTCATATATGTTCCTTATACTAATGTGCAAATGAAAACTATTTTTTTTAAACTAAATATATGTACATATTTAAGACTTTTAATATTTAATATTTAATTTCAATATACATGCATCTATAATATTAATGGGTAAGGCGATTTCTTGTGACCGATGATTTATTAAACAGTTTTCTCCCGATTTTGACCAAACGTATCTTATTTGAAAGATATTTCTTTTTAACTGTCCACCAGATTTACAAATTTTTAAATTAAAAAAAATTTATTAAGTAAAATGCATTTAAAATAGCCACCAAACCCCATTTACACGATACCACTCAGTCGTATGAGTTTTCGAAATAAATCTCCGATGAAATTCATCGGACTGTCATAACGTCATACCGATATTATTTCTGCATACTTAGGCCGTTTACACCATCACACTCAAGTCTTATGAAAACAGCTGTTTAGAGTAGCAAGAAATTTATTTTGCAATTTATATTTTATTTCCATTTTCTTTCTTTTTGTTTACCATTTTTTTAAAATTACCAAAAAAAAAAAACAACTCTGGTCCGATGAAAATGGCAAGTCTTATGAAAACAGCTGTTTATTTATTTATTTATTAAAATTTGTAATCAAAAGCCTATTGGCCTAAAAAATTACATAGCTTATCTCAGAGTAGGCAAATAAGTATGTGTATGAATAACTTAAATTAATAAAGAATAATAAAATCTAACTAATAAATCAAAGCTATCAACTTCCCCTATCGCACGAATATGTAAATTCTCAATTAATTACTAATAATAATTACCAACAGTAGTATAAAGGACTACAGTAGCAAGCAAAAAAAAGAAAAAAAAATAAATAAATAAATTAATTAAATTTAATTAAATGTGATCCTTAAATAATTTTTGAAAATCATAGATGCCCAACGAAAAATTTCGCTCGTTATAAGTCAGTACATTATTCCATAGCCTCAAAAGGGTTTGTTTAGAGTAACAAGCAAATTTATTTTGAAATTTATATTTTATTTCCATTTTCTTTGTTTTTGTTTACCTTTTTTTTTAATATTACCAAAACAAAAATACAACTCTGGTCCGATGAAAATGGCAAGTTTTTAGAAATGTTTCTAAAAACAATGGACTTCG
This sequence comes from Cordilura impudica, assembly GCA_963682025.1. Classification (NCBI taxonomy): domain Eukaryota; kingdom Metazoa; phylum Arthropoda; class Insecta; order Diptera; family Scathophagidae; genus Cordilura; species Cordilura impudica. The sequence goes on along the minus strand of OY821522.1, from coordinate 41,719,395 downwards.
AAAATAAAGTCCTACATACTGTCAATTTAATAACAACTTTTTACATGATACGACTTTATCATAATGCTCGACTTTTTGACAGGCCGTATTACAAAGTGTGATAGTGTAAACTGGCCTTAATACATACATAAAATTATACAATGGTAAATTTGCAATGTGTTTTTGAGTTTTTTTTTTTTCTTGATTCACAATAATAATTGTGTTGAATTGAAAAATAATTTTAGACATAAACCAATAACGACAATAATCGATGTTTAGAAAGTGTTGAATTATGAATTGGCTAAATTGATTAGCATACCTTTAGGGTCTTTATTAAATGAAAGAATAAAATTTCATAGAATTTGCACTCGAGGGCGGGGATCTGCTAGTAATATAAAATATGTTTTTAATTTTATGCTGTTTTTAATTTTATGTTGTTATGTTAATTCGCGTTCTTTTTGCCTCATCAGGTTCAGGCGGTGTCTGGTTCAAATAGTGTCTTAATTCGTGGCTAGAGTAATCTTCATCAGCTAAGGGACGAAATTAATTTGAACCATCATTTTTATACCCTCCACTCCAGTGTGCAGAGGGTATATATAAGTTTGTCATTCCGTTTGTAATAATTAGAAAAAAAATTTTGGACCCCATAAAATATATATATTTGTGATCCTTATAACAACCGGAGTTGATATAGCTACGTCCGTCTGTCCGTCTGTCCGTCCGTGGACATAAAAAATGATTCATTAACATCCTGAAAAGTTTGCTATTTAAAGTCGTCCAACTCGGTCGATTAGGGCCCGAGATTTGAATGAAGAACTAAAAAAGTCTTGAAAAAATATAATTTTCTATGTTGTTCTTGTCACGATAACGCCCTGAATAGTGCAGCTACAGTGATCATTTTTAGTGAGAATGATTCACCAAATTCATGGGAAGATTTCTGTTTCAAAAATCATTAAAATCGGTGGAACAGGTCCAGGGAAATCTCTGAAAAAGTAAAAAAAAAAAATGAAAAATATGATGTTTCTATATTGTTCTTGTTGTTATTCTAACTGTTGTGTTGTTGTCATAGCTGGACTTGTTGTTTTTGTGGTCGTTGTGGTAATAATATAATAAAAACTTACCCTTTGTACATTTTTTTATTAACTCTGGTAGAAAAATTTAAAAGTTTCCATTGTTTTGGCACCACTCTAAAAATTTGTAAGATCATTTCTGTTATTACTACGAGCCTGCCTGCAAAATTTCAGATCGAATGGCTCACGGGAAATTGGTTAAAATCGATCCAAAATTTTTTCGACAAGCAGACACTACGAGTTAATATAAAGGGAGTAAAAATTCACCAACATCTAAAGCAAATAATGCTAAAATACCTAGTTGTTAATAAAAAAAAACAATGTAAATATAGCAAAAAAAAATTTTATGTATAAATTTATTTATAAATTTATATAAACATATTAAATAATACAAATAATATTCATATATTATATATGTATACATAACAACTGCATGTTAGATATAAGTCGGTATATTATTTTATTTACATAAAATTCTGCAATATTTTGTTGTGGGGAAAATACATTTCTTTTGCATTAACAGAGTGTCACTTCATTTTGCTCAGCGTGACTATGCCACAGTAGATGGCGGCACAATTTTTGTTTGTTCTAATTAGCTTTGCAATAGTTATTTCTATTTTAACATGAATGTTAATATTTTCAACTGGATATCATACAGAACAATGTTAAGAGTATACACGGGCTGGTCTTTTATTTCATACGTATTTTCATTATCCTTTTACAAATATGAACAAAAGTTTGGCTTATTAACTTTTTGTTGTCTTTACAAAATAGAGTTACCGAGTTCATCAATGAGTTTTTTGCTTTCAAAACAGTTCTACATAACTATAGAATTATTATTCTGCTTTGCCTACAAAATATCTGATTGCGATTACATCTAATTTTTAAAAATTGTTTATAATTACTAAAGCACTATTATTCACATAAATACAAAATTGCACTTTTTAAATTTTCCATTCAAATTTAAGAAAATATCAATTCTAAAAACTGGAATTAAAAATTTCAAATTATAAATTACAATTAACTGAATTTCAGAAAATCATATCAAAACGTCGGAAATTATAATTTTAAATTTAGAAGACATCAATTGCATCTTTAATATATAAATTTTATTCGTTAAACACAAATTGAAATTCCAAAAAAAAAAAAAAAAACACCAAATTCCTATGTTTACATTTAAAAAATTTTTACATTAAAAAAAAAATATTGACATTCAGGAGAAATTAATAGCTTTTCAGTACCGCGATTCAGTAACTTCTTTTAACGATAGTCGAATCGTTAAAAAAAGAAAATTGCAAAATGATCAGTAAAATTTTTAAACGATATTCGCTATTGTTAAAGTCAGGTGTTGTTGTTATCTAAACGACAACCATTTTTGTGTTTTTTATTCAATCGATAAAAACTTAAATTTTTAGGTTGAAATGTCGTCATACATAAATAAAAATCAAAAAATAGTGAAAGTATTTTGCTGTAATTAAAAAACTTTTTTATATAAATAAAAAAAATTAAATAGCATATTCAATTCATTATTTCACTTTCAAATAAATTCACAGAAATAATAGTAAAAAAATAAAGATATTAAACATAAACATAAAATCATCCTCTCAAACACGAAGTAATTTGTTTTTTTCTATTCTTTGTGTTTTTCGCTTATTTTGACAGAGACGCCACTCGTTTACAATTTAAATATATAGAAAAATAGATTTGTCGACTGTCGTTAAGATTTATGTACTTAGTAAATCACTTAATCCTTAGTGCAAACAACAATAGCTAATAGCTGTCGATATATTTTGCGATTGTCGGATCGTTGAAATTTACAGAATCACACTACAGAAAATATTAATTTAAATTCAATGAATTTCAGAAAACGTCAAATGATATTTAAGAATTGCGAACATAAAAACTGTTACATAAATAAACGCTATTTGATGAGAATGTTATTTTTTATATATAAATTTTCACAATTTTTTTTGGATGAAAATTTGAAGTTTTTCAGAAAATAAAGAGAACAAATTATTTTATTTAAAATGTTTGGGACATTTGGTTTTTTGCGTTTGGCATCCCTAATTTGAATATTTATTATTATAAATTTATTCTCTATGTTTTCCAAATATGGCAATATTTTAATAAAAAAATTGAGAGAGTTTTTTTTTGGTTATTATTTTGTTACTCCATCCGACCTATATGGCCGCAATGAAGAAATATTTGGCCAGTTAAAAGAAACTATACAGCCATCTCCAATTAGCACGATTTAATGCATATAGCCACCCTACACAACCAATACCTTTCCGGAAACCGGAAAAGGCGAAAACCAACCCAAAGAATTCGCTGAAATAATCTGGTATTAAGTTTAACAAATTGTTTACTAATTTCAATATTTTGTTTACATTTTTTATCATTACTCAAACCGAGGTGGAGGGTATCAAAGATTCGGCACAGCCGAATTTAACACTCTTACTTGTTTAAAATAAAACTATGAAGTAAAAACATGACATAATTACATATTTAATCTATTTAAAATTAGTCTTCTCCAAATAATTCAAAATTTGAAAGTTTTTTTTTAAGATACAAAAAGCCTGTTCGATAAATACTCTTGTGGAGTTGAGGATGTTATTAAATCTTATTTGCTCACTGGTCAAAAATCCATTATCTTTGTAAGGTATCATTAAACACAATTGGAATGGATATGCTGCATCTCCTAGTAAGTGACACTCTTATGAAAAATTGTTATCAAATTGTTTACGATTGCTCTTCTAAGCGGGCTGTTCTTCCAGATATTGGCATCAAGGCAACGACCGGGATAACCAATAAAAACATCAATACATTTTATTTCGCTGTCTACAACGTCCTCAAAGTAAACATGATGTAAAAAATATGTAAATAAAATATACATATATGTAAAATTGTTTGCATACCTGTACCACCACAGAATGTGTTCCTTTCCGATTGTAAAAACTGATGCTGTCTTTTTCGGCTGCATCATGCGAGTGTGCGTTCCATCTGCGCAACCTAGCACAAATGAAAATGGATGGGAACGCCTCGCCTCAAACCCCCAATGTTGAAACGGTCACTAATTTCGTGAAAGCTATTTTGATTTCCGAGTTTCCAAAGCGTGACATACAGGGTTGTATCATCCGGTACAATTTCTGAAAAAAATAATATTTTTGTACTGCAATACGAATAGTGGAGTATATCTCACCTTAAATGTTGAAATCCCCATACGAAAATGGCTATAAAAAATGTCATCAGGCATTTCTTCAATAGTTTTAGTAAATTATTTACATTTTGGCACACGCCTCCGCACTTTTTTGTTTATTATTGCATATACGGCAATGGAGCGTTTTGCTTTTTGACTTTTAATATATTTTTGTACAAGTTTAAAATTATCCTATAAAATTTTCCAAAATAATATTTTTTACTATTAACAGCGCTAATTTCAAAGCAACTGATGACAAAAAAGTGGTCCTAAACGTAAAAAATATGCAGTGTTTTTAAAGCAAAGTAAACAACACTTGTTTGCTTTGTTTCGAAACAGTAGTAAAAACGCATCACTGCAATGTGTCTTAACGTTTTGGAACTCACCCATTGTCTGTCACAATGCAGCAGCAAATAAAATACACAGCCTAATTAAGTATAGTGCAAGTTAATGAAGAAAAGTGTAAAAAGTAAACTAACAGAAAGTTTCGAAAAATTCAAAGTGAATACATGCAAGTCAAAACATTAATTGTAGATATAACTAAAAAGTAAGTATCCTTCTCAAGTCAGAGTGGTAAACCTTTTGCTTACAAATAAGTAATTACTGGCTCTGCTATTTCACTGGCGAGGCTACTGAGGACCACAGGTATTTTTGATCAACAGGTAACAGAATCTTAAATCGATTCTATTAAAAGTGTAATTGTTGATTTTTTATTCTATAATCTTTGGATTCGTTATAAGTTGTTGGGGCAAACGATGCAATGCGTTGTTGAAATTTTATAGATTTTTGTTTGATTTTGTTTTTGTTATTTTAAATTTTGTTTTGAGAAGTTTTAAATGAAATGTTTAAAGAATGCTTGTAACTCAAAAGTATCTATGTATATCACCGAAGCAGGGATGATGAATGTATTAGGCTCGAAAAAGGTACCTGCTCCTATAGAAGAAATACGACAAAGAATTGTTTTTAATTATGTATTTGTTTTCTTATTATTTTTGTAGTTTTTTTTTTTTTTAGAAAAAATATACTACTGACAATTCTATTAAACTCATAAATAAATGGAAAAATAGGCAAGTATTTGTAGCATACAATGTGTTGGCATGTTCAAAAAATCTGTTTGCATATAAATATGTACATATTATGTAAATGTGCCTGTGTGAGACCGATCCAAAGTTATACATTAATTGTATATATATTGTGGATATATAAACTTCAATAATGAAAGTGTTTCGCATTTCTGCTCATACACATATAATCGTATTTAAGAATATATTAAGCAAAGCATTATTTTAAGGTATGTAATTATTATATTAGTTACACTTTTTGAACTAATAACTAGATTTTTATAATCTAATACAAATAATTTTCTATAAATTTTAAATATATAAACAGAGAACAAATGAGGTTTATGTTTGGTTAGGACTCAAAAGGTCTGCATGGTGTTAATTTTACTACACTACTAAATTTAATTCATATAGAATCATTTGTTTAAACGATATTTTCCGTAGCTATTAATGGCGTTAGAAGAGCATGCAAATATATATTTTTATTATATGGAGGTACTTTTTTTCCATTTTTACACGTTACTTTGCTTGAAAACACAATGTTATTTTAATTTGTCTATCTTTTGGGGTATGGACTCGGCATTGACGCAATGATATAAGTTTGTATATTTGACATACCTGGGTATTATAATAATACTACTCTAAGAAAAAAAGGGTTTCTACCGTTTGCAAATATCTTAATGATCGTTCTTAAGTATATTTCTATTAATTCACAAATTAAAATATTTTGTGTCTTTTTGTGGATTATGTTCCTTGTATTTCCAAAACATCAAATAATTCTGCAAAAAAATCTTTAGTTTGCGTTTATACTACGAAGTCTAGTTACATGTTAAGTAATACTTAAAATTAATCATATATATTTATTTACATATAAAATAAATAAATAGGAACTAAAAAGCAAGTTTTATTATCTATAACGATAGGTATTAATTTCACCTATTAGCATTGTTATTTTTGAAAATTAGTAACTCTTCGAAAATAGTTTTGTTACTTTTTTATTTAGAAAATATTTAATTGTTCAACATGTACGTGAGAATTTAAATTTAATACACTTTTAATATAATCTTTATTTTTTATAATTTTTGCTTAGATTAACGAAGCAGGGGGATAATCGAAATGCCTAACAAATAATCTAAACGGCAAGATACGAAATATTTTATTAATATCACTTAGCCCTAATAAAAGCAGAAGCAATAGTTAAGTAGATACACCGATTAGTTAGGAATTAGAACTGTATATGCTATGACTGATAGCATCTACCCAGCTTACATTTTTAAATCTTTGTTAGGAATTTAAATCTGTAAATTCTTCAAATCCATTGTCCCTGTCATTAAGTATGTGTCTATGGATATTTTAAACTCAAAGACACTATCGAGCGCATAAAAATTAGAAAAAAAAAATATTATATATAAAAATAACATAAATAGATCACTTAATATAAATTGATTGAGTAATGGAATTGTCATCTCTTGTGTATTTTTGGTTATAATCTTAAACGTTTCGTTTTCATTTCTCTCTATCTCAAAATATTTTGTTTAGCTTAGAACACATTGTAAAGTGAGTCTAAGAGACATAGTAAACCAAAAACAATAATAAAGAATCAAACAAATAAAAACTATTTTATAATTTTTATACATTTTATTGACTTTTTCTCCATTAAAAATACATAATAGAACCAAACCTAGTTATTTTACATAGACAATTTACGTAGACAATTCACAAAAAATTATACATTAACACTGCTAATGGTTAATGTATAATTTTTTGCAAAGCAACAATCTCTAAAAGTCATAATACCTATTAAAAATTGTTTATTTTTCGAACAAAGAAGTCACTTTATTACTTGTATTACTGTTTAGCAGACCCTATTCTACTTTTGTGCATAGCTATTGTTGGACTGTGATTTTAGGCAATGTTACATCTAGTTTTTTGTTTGTGAGCATGTAAAACTTAAAAATATTTTTAACTGTTTAAAAAAGCTTTATTTGTATTCCAAATTGCCACATGGAACCGAACTTTCAGATGAAGAGTGGGGTTCATTTGTAAGAAACTATATGTGTCACAAGACAGCGAATAGAACAAATAATGAAAGAGGACATAGGATATAATTATTATAAAAGACATGTTAAAGCACACCTTATACAAATGCATAAAATTGCAGCGTTGGTATTTTCTGAATAATAAAAATTTTGGGACGAAGAGCTCGAAGACGTCATTAAGGTAATGAGAAAAAGTTTACTTTGGACGGTTATGACAAATAGCGGAGAGATATGCAACACAAACGAAAGACATGAATATCGCTGTTTAGTGCCAGAAGTAATCCGAGGTATACTTTGTCCTAAGTAAAATTAATGCGGAGAACTATGTAAATGTGCTGCACATTGAGTTCATTAGCTTTGATGGAGACTTAACTGGAAATATTTGGATTTTCCAGCACGACAATACAGCGGTTCAAGTTGCACGGACTAATTTTTTTCATCATTATATTACATATGTATATAGAATAAATGAAATTTTGTTTGGCACTGGCTGGATTTAACATATAAGTAAGGATGGGTAACCCCCTTTCACCAACCATCGCTGATATAGTCCTAGATACTCTACTTGACGAAGCAATCAAGGAATTGGAAACTAAAAACATTCACATAAAATACATAGCAAAATATGTAGATGATATTTTAGCCATAATAAAATCTGACGATAAAGATGAAATCCTGAAGACTCTAAACAAATATCATAGTAAAATCCAGTTTACAATCGAAATACAATCTAACATGGGAATTGCATACCTTGATACGAAACTACGTATTAGTGAAAATAAAATAGATTTCGACTGGTATGCAAAAGAAACTTCATCGGGAAGGATTATGAATTTTAATGCAACACAACCACGGAGCCAAATAATTAATACTGCCAGAAATTTTATTGACAGAGTACTCAATATTAGTGACACACAATATCACTCTAAAAACATAGAAACGATAACCAAAATTTTAACAAACAATAGCTTTCCAAAAAATCTTATAAAAACTTTAATAACAAATGCAGTGAAGAAAATAGAAAACAAAACATCTGGCCACCCTAATACCGACAAGGAGAAAAAACAATTTTTCAGTGTAAAATACATCCCGGGCCTCACTGACAAACAGAACATCAAAGAAACAATAGAGGAGAAAAACATATGTTTTGCTTATAAGCCTAATAAAACTTTAAGCTCTATATTTACAAACATAAAAACACCAATAAACAAACAACAACAAAGCAACGTTGTTTATGAAATATCATGTAAAGGAATAAACGATCAAAGCTGCGATTTGGTTTACATTGGTACTACAAAAAGAACACTAGAAACAAGAATAACAGAACATAAAATGGACATAAACAAATCAAAAGAAAGTACTGCATTAGCACAACATATAAAAATTACAAATCATACGGCAGATTTTGACAAAATACGAATATTAGATCGAGAAAAAATAGAAAAGAAAAGATTCACAATAGAGACGTTAAGGATACAACAGAAAATAAAAAAGACGATGAACTTAAAAGAAGACACACAAAACATTAATGCCAGTTACTGTGTTGCAATATTATAATTAAACTGTGATATAATTTTTAAGTTTGTGTTTGATATAATTTTCATGTTTACTGTTTTTTATGTTTGTCTACAACAAATTATTTTTCAATGTAATAAAAACATTTTTTCTTACTGTAAGTCATAATTGTTTGTGGTAAAAGTTTTTGCAATGTTGTAAATATATTTTTCTTTTAATTTAAATAGACGAATCCCTCGATAAAGTGAACATAACATTCACGAAACGTTGGGAAAATATGGATTAAATGCATTTTTAATTACATAAAGAACTTTAGGCCTTACTAGCTAAAATAAATATAAATATAATATAAGTTTTAGTTTTAAGATTTGAATAACTTATTGTTAGTTCACAAACCTATTTGAAGATTCAATATATAAAGATGAGTTACAAAAAAAAAAAAAGTTGCACGGACAACAAGAAAGCATTTTTATTCGCAAGAAATTCCATTAGTATAGTGGCTAGCCGCGAGTCCCGGCCGTATTTATACAGGATATCTGGGGAGTACTCACTGCAAAAATTCCAAGCAATATGACAGCCTTAAACAGCTTAAGGCATGTGGACGAATGGACAAAATTTGGTATGGCTATTTAAAAGAAATTGGAAGATTCTATGCATCGCAATCTCCTATTAATTTTTAAAATAAATATTACAAATTCATAATTCTTACAAAAGGCTTGTATTGCACACATAATTGTTTTCTATGAAGGTTCGAAAGACCAATTGGTCTTCGTTTAAAAAAAATATTGAATATATTTTGATGTTAATATTTTAGTTATAGTAAACAGTAAATTAAAAACAAGCATTAATGTTTGAAATACATATATATTTTGGAAAAAGACAAGATTTATGCCGTTTTCTTTTCTGACAAAAAATGTCGCATTTTATTTGCACTTTTTGCAAAAAGTGTATTTTTTATATATTCTGAATTAAGAGCAACCTTATCTTCACATCAATCAAAAGGTCTCAAAGTCTGGTGTGCATAAAATGCAAAAAAATTTGATTATTATCGTCTTTGAAGTCATAGGGTGAAAATATTAAAAAAAGGGGAACAATGAGGAAATATTCCCACATTATGACCTGAAAGAAAGTAATGACTGCAATTTTTTTTATTTACGAGGGCTCGACTTTGAGACCTTTCGATTGATATATAAGATAAGGTTTCTCTTAATTTAGAATATAAAAAAAAACACTTTTCGAAAAAAGCGCAAATAAAATGCGACATTTTTTGTCAGAAAAGAAAACGGCATTAGACATGTTTTTCTTAAATTTGATCAGAAATTTGTGGATGAAATTATATCTCCAGCGAGATATAATTGCATTACATATGATCCGATTCATCTAAATAGTTCGAATTGTATACAATTTTATAGAAAATTATGGCTCCAAATATTTATCTATTATAATTCACGGCATAATGAAATCCACTATAATGTTGAATATACATATAAGTCTATAATATTATTATATTATATATTTATATATTCTGTATAATATGATCCGATTTTAACTTTTTATATAAACCAATATATCGGATCACATTTAATACAATCAGTTTATAATTTAATTTAATTAGAAACGTGGGTTTAATATTTAGTGCTTAACAAGTTTCATCATAAGGAAGATCACTTATAGTTCAAACGGTGATAAATGATTACATCTTATTTTATCTAATTATATCTATATCAATATCTATATCTAGAAAAACAATGATCAATATTTCGTATTAAAAATTATATTTAAAAATTGGTTTTGTCAGCGACAAAATAAAATTTTATGCTGGATTTAGATCTTAGCACACCTAAAAGATAATCCGGAATTTATAATAATAGTTACATTCCTTTACTTTTCGGGTACAGAGTATACAAAAATTACTATTTTAAATCCAAAAAAAAAAAAAACTGAATACAACGAGAACGCGAAGAACTGTATTCTAAGCCCAAAAATACACATTTCTCAGAATATGGAAAATTCGTTTTTTAATTTTTTTTTTTAAGTTTTCAGTTTATTTTACTTTCAAAATTTTTGAAGGAAAACAAATCTTAAAACAAGAAAAGCATAAATTTTTAATTTAAAAAAATAACAAAACAGCTAAACCAATCCAACAGCTGATAGTTTGAAACTTTCACAAACTTCTCAGAGAAAATTGTTTGGGTAAGTTATGGTAAGAAGAGAAGCATATTGTTTCTCTCAGAAGAGCTCTCAATTACGCATATTTCGATTACGGGTAAATTTTTTGAAATTTCGGGTTAGTTTGGAATACAACTAATATGAGTTTCCATTGTAATATGTTATCATTTGATGAATTGATCTTGTAATTTTCATCATGTGCAACACGGTGCGTTGCTAAATTTTACAGACTATCTGATATGATCAAAGCAAATACGTATTTATTTTCTTATATCTAATTTTAAATTACTTTCCGTGTTTAATAAAAATAAAACATTCAAGTTAAAATTAGCAAATACGAATTTATTTTTTTTTTTATAATTTTAAATTGCTTTCCGTGTTTAAAAAAAAAAAATTCAAATTAAAATTAGCCTTAAAAGCTTTGAATAGTAACTGAGCAAACTACCGGTTCTCAATAAGCTGTTTTCGGAAACGGAAATCAGTAACAGTAACGGAAACAGCAATTGAAAGCCTCTGAATAATGTATTTTAGAGCTTTTCTGCAGTTGCTTGCTGATAAATGGTGTTTGAATTATTAATTTTGTAATGGGTTTTAGAACTACTTACGCCAACGGAAAATACGGCGGCAGTGCATAGGCATCCATTGTTCGCAATTTTATCTAAAAATTCCTCAATATTTATAAATGTTATATACTACACAATAAATAATTATTGATTTTAAATTATTTTAATTTTATTTTCAGTAAATTACTGAATTTATGTTATTTTTGTGTTGAACCATTAAAAACAATATATTTTAACACATTGCTTTGTAAACGCTTGACAGAATAGCGTCGGTACATATTATTTTACAAGTGTCAAAAAATGTGTGTAAGTATTAAAAAGAACCAAAATAAAAACCAAATCTTCACAGATATAGTATTAATTACATATCATTTATTTAATAAACTTTTATTTGATGTGTTGGTTTAGTGAATTTGTTAATGGAGTCATTGACGATATTTAACTTATTTATGATATTTTTCCGATTTACACACGATGTTTTCCGTACATTAAGTTTCTTGAAATTTATTGCTCTCGAGAGTGTAACAAGAAATGAGCACGTGTGAATTGTAAGTAAGTTATTTCTTTACTAAAGTGTAAATCAAGGACGCATAGAAGCAAACAACTTGCAATGGCTTGCTTAAAGTAGCCGGAGCAGAGAACAAACAACATAAGTACACACGGAACCTACATTCTCTGTGTAGTGTCCCAGTCAGTCAGTAGCTCCGACCGTCATTCAGTCGACAAGTCTCTCGTTAATACAAACGTCAAACCATTTAGTTTGCTGATCAAAGAGTATACACAGAATACACAATCGAACCATATTTCAAACTTTTCGTGTCGTATGGAGAAACCAACATAGAAGAAACGAAAATTAACAAACTAAATGATCATTTCAATACACCAATAACGAAAGACCGCAACAACAAAATAATCCCGTGTAGCAAAACATAATAATCAACATCCGACAAGCAGTAACGAACCGCTCATACAATGTTTAACCCTTAACTGCATATGTACTTAACTTTACAACTTTGGTACGAAAACATTGAATAATAAAAAATTACAGTATATAAAAATTTTATACAATCGACTAAATATGATGCCTCTGAAGTTAATAGTTTATAAAATGTTATGCTCTATCTATTTATTGAAAAAAAAAAAAAAAAATTAATGGAGACTATTAATAGAAACAAAAAATTTAAATGATATTAATTTATGGAGAATGTGGTAGGAATATAAGTTAGTGGTGAAAATTTCAAGCAGTTATTGTAATGATTATAAACGATAAACTTTCCATTACCGCGACGGTAAAAGGCAAGAGGTCTCATGTAAAGCAAGCACCTCGAAAAAATTATTAACTGACGTCCAGAGAATGTTTCTATTCAAAATCATCAGAATAATAAGCTTTATATGGGGGCAAAGACTAAGAATTGTCCTACGGGGTTTATTTTTGGATTACTGGTTATTGGATGTAATAAACACACACAAACAAAATTTTACCGAGATCTACAAGATAATTTGAATGTTATGGCAAATTAAGTCGATCTCATACGAGTAATTTTTATGGGGATTAGGTCTAAACATTTTCACCAATTTCAATAGTGTTGGTCTTATGGCCGATAAAGACACTTACCATCAGTTATATTAGTTGACATAACGTTAGGTAACAGTCAAGGTCATAGATAAATTATGGGCCATGGCTTTGTCGTGCGTGTGGGAAATCAATTGATTTAAATTTGTCTGTCATTCCGGTTGTAATGCATCGAAATATATTCCGGAGCCCCTTATCTATGTATTTTATTGATCCTTATAACAGAAAAGTTAATTTATCGATTTGATTTTTGTTAAAAAATAACCTTTCCTTAAACAAAAAATACATTTTTTAAATAAGCGCCTTTTTAAAAAGTAACTTCCATTTTTAAAAAGTACCTTTTAACTAACAAATTTTTTTTTAAAGAAGTATTTTTTCTCAAAAAGTACCTTCTCAAAAATCTACTTCTTTTTAATTTACCTTTTTTTTAAACGGTACATTTTTTAATAAACTACTTTTTTATAGAAATTTACATGATAATAAAAATGTACATTTTCTTGAAAATTATCTTGGTTTTAAAATTGCCTTTTTTAACCTTTTCTTAAAAGAGTATTATTTTTTAAGTTAAATTTTTTAAAAAAGTACCCACTTGTAAAAACATAACTTTTATTAAAAAAACACCGTGTTTTGAAAGAGTACCTCGTTATTTATAAAATACCTTTTTTAAAGAAGTGCCTTTTCTTAAAAATGTAGCGTTTCTTAAGAACTTCCTCTTCTTAAAAAAGTACTTTTTCATTTCATATTTTACAATATATACTAGGCGTTTTTTACAATTAAACATACCGAAATATTACTGCTTTAAATCAAATGACTTAATTTGGTAAAAAGTGTGCTTACAAATTTTGACGGAATATTTTTTTTATTTTTTAATAGCATACAATCTTTTATATAATCAATAAACAAAAATTATTTTAAACTATAAATTTCTACATTAGGTACATCATTTTAATAATAGCTTACCGCAATTTTGATAAAGTTTTTTAAGCCATTAAAAACAAAACGAAATCAGTGACTTTTTAAACTTTTGAAAGATCTCAGCCCAACCAATATTACCCTTTAACTATGAAGGTGAAATTTTGGGACGTAGTCACTGACGTGGTGGTAAATTTTACCTCTTCTTATTTTACTAAAAATATTATTAGAAATCATTTCTTTATAATTATTTGTTCTTTAAAATTAAGCTACTACATTTTTGATGTAAAAAATAAAAATTGTTATTTTTTGTTATATTAATTTCAACACAGCAGGCACTTTATTTCACAACCCTATCTTTTTTGTACAAACGCAGTTAAAAGTTAAAGCCGAGTTAGATTCTACTCTGGGGAGTATTCTCCTTCATTTACGCCTATAAAATATTGTGTGATAGTGCTTAAACGAGGCAGTACGAGCTGCAAGTCGTACAGAAACAGTTAAGAAAATCCACAAAATTGTATTGTAGATGAGAAAGCTGTCCGCAGGATGGGTGCCGCGTGTTTAGTGATGTTTCATCGCAATAAAGCCGAGTTTTTGCTTTGATTCGCAACCACAGATGAGACATGGATCCACCACTTCACACCTGGTACAAAGGAACAATCAAAACAGTGGACTAAAAGGGCAAAATCGTGTCAAAAGAAGGCGAAAGCAGTTCCATCTCCAGACAAGGTTATGGCGTTTGTTTCTTGGGATACACGTGGGTGAATTTTTTATTGATTACCTTCAAAAGGGAAAAGCAACCAACAACGAGTATTATTGAGTTCAAATAAGTCGTTAATCTTATTTTAATAACATTAACAGTGTCTGTTCACTTCGGCGCAAATTCTTCGGAATGGATCAGAATTCATAATATTTGATCCATAGAAATTCAGGTAAACAGGTTAAAAAATCGAAGTTGTCTGTTGAGAACATTTATACATATTTTTCCAAGAAGGCACTGAGAAAAAATTTTACCATGAACTCAGTTGAGGAAAAATGTTATATTAAAAGTGATTCTTCTACTTTTCTGAATTGGAAGCCTTATTAAGGCCAAATGACTGTGCTATACTGTACACTGTCTTCATTGTTTATGAAAGTTAAATAGATTTTAACATCGTCGGCATACATAAAGAAGATCATTAATTTATTTATTTTTCTTTTTTATTTATTTATTTTATTTTGGTAACATCTACAGCAAAACATGAGTCTTAAAGTAGTAGAAGTACAAACATTGTTAAATGTACGTTATTTTGAAGTATAAAGAAACAAAAAGAAAAGAAAAAAAAAATAATACTATGAGATAATTTTAAACATATGTATGTTATAAATATTAAGTTATTACGTAACAATTAATAAAACAAACAAAAATAATAATAAATTAATGAGTGATTAGTTAAATTTTTAAGTAAATATAGTAAGAATAAAACTCAAATTTTCTTTTCTTAAATTGTAACGCATTGCTGGTTGCTCTAATAATTAGTGGAATATTATTCCAAAGACAAATTGCGGTAATGTAAAATTGAAAATTTGATATTAGCGTATGATGTCTTATTTGAATCATGGTATTATTTCTCCTGTTTCGGCTAAAAGTGATTCGATTATACAAATGATTGCTCATGAGTTGTTATAATTTTGTGTAAAAATATTAAAGTTCTAATCTTCATCAGGTCATCAAGCTTGACGCCAAAAATTTTCTTTGCATAGGGCGTAATAAGTTCATAGTTACCATGAAATGTAAGACCAAAAACGTACCTTGTAGGGGAGGGGGCCCAGCTGTGACACAGGCCCAGTTGAGAAGCAGTCAAATATCTTTGATGTTTTGTATGAGAATGTCAGTTTCAGTGCTGCCAACCGTGTTCGTTTGACGTCCCGCAATTTTTGAGCAGACACCAATAGACACATTGTGTATACGTGCACCAAACATTGTGCTAAAAATCGAGTGAAGAAGTAATTTAACATTTCCAAAATAGTGCCAATATTTTGTAAAATTCAAGTTGAAAAGGTGAGTGCAATGCATTAAAATATTGTATTTGACTTATATTTTGTGCTTCTATATGGATTTCTGTGATTATGTGATGTCGAGAAAAAATTGCTTGTCATATTCAAAATGGTGTCAAGACCCAGTTGTGATACAAGAGGTGGCCCAGTTATGACGCACCTTCTGCTTTGCACTGGGACCATATAGAATTGTCACATTTCTTCATTTTCATTCTCGAAACGCATTTTAGATACAAATTAATTAGTGTTTTGATATTTTTTTTGTGTTTTTAGCCATGTCAACTCAAAAGAAATCTCGTGTTGCTAAGAAAACGGATTTATATGTGGTGCTGGTTATGGTTATTGCGTTGTCATTTATGCCCATTGAAGGCACTTTTGTTTACTATTTTTTTTTTTATCATTTTTGCCACTGAAGGCCTTTAAAACAAGTAAATAATTATATGTCAACAATTTATGTGAAATTTCCTTCATATTTTCCCGTTTCTAGTGAGCTTCTTAAGGTGCGTCACAACTGGGCCCACTTTTTTTTCGGCTCA
Source organism: Cordilura impudica (assembly GCA_963682025.1). Taxonomy (NCBI): domain Eukaryota; kingdom Metazoa; phylum Arthropoda; class Insecta; order Diptera; family Scathophagidae; genus Cordilura; species Cordilura impudica. The sequence continues at coordinate 41,702,745 of OY821522.1, read as the reverse complement.
AAAAGGATATCCTCATAAAATTTGACCAAGATTTTTTTGAGTAACTTGAATAAACATACTCTCTTCGGAGAAAAATTCCGTATGGACACTAGCTAAATGCTAAAATATTTAACTTTAAATGGTGCGTGGTAAAGAAGAAAGCATATATTTCAAAAATTCATAACTGCACTGTATTCTTAATCGGACCGGTTTCTGGCATTTCAGCCTTCATCAGCGATTTATTGAACATTGTGATAATTGTTACGTTTTTAATTGAATAGATTGTTTCTATATGAAAATTTTTCTACTTAGGGCGGCCGTGAGGTTTTGAACCATGAACCTTCACATACACTCGTACTTGCACTTTTTGGTCAGCGCTTTAACACACTCACCTAAAGTCAGGCCTACGAGCAGTGTGGTTAGATTCAGTTTTCGTACCATACAGCTTTACTTTGTATTAATTTCAGAAGAATCAACTCTGTCCAAACAAACAATCGTTATTTTTGAATTTTGAATATTTTTTGCATTTATACTTTTCATTTTGGAGAGCAAGGGAAAAATTTTCATATGCGTTTCAAAACCCACGTTATAACTGGCCCCCTCCCCTAATATAATTATATGTTATGTTTAGTCCCGATTTGCTATATGCTACATTTCACAAGCGTATATTAAAATTAGTATTAAACACGTTTTCGCGAGCAACAATCTGATTTTAAAATGGGTGCAGTGTTGAGTTGGCCATAAAGTTCATAGCATCGAGAAGATTTTTCCACACACGTTTGTAACATCATCTGACCAGGTTATTGTGTTATTTTGTGCAAAACTCATAGAGTACGGTCATGTTTTTAGCTATGTTGTTTTTCACTATTATTTACAAAATAAACAAAGTTATTTTTCATAAAAAATTCATTAAATAACATTAAAAATTTCTAATATAACACAGGTCAACAGCAAAAATGCCGATCAATAACCACTATATAGATTTGATGCATCATGGCTACCTATGTATAAAAATGGTCACATTTTTCATTTCTATGTAAAAATTTTTTTTAAAATAATTTTTAAGTAAAATTGTCAATATTTTGAGACATTTCTCCATGTTGTCATAATTCAAAAAGAGCTATTCCGATTTTGTCAAATTTGAAAAATTAAGATTTACAATATCTTTAAATCATGTATATTGTAGTTTTTAATCTGATCAATAGTTTAAAAGTTACGAAACAAATTGTTTGGAAAAAAGATAAAAAAATGGTAAAAAAAAATTTTTTCTATAGAAAATGGTATAATAAATATGCAGAGCATAGAAAGTAGGTGCATTTTACGACACGGATTTTGGCAAACCCCCTTTACATGTACAAAATTGCTTGGAAGAAACGTTATGATTCTCAGAATTAAAAAAAAAAGTAATAACCAGAAGGTAATTTGACTTTTATGATTGCGGTAGCAAAGTAATAACGCTCATAAATTTTCGTGGATGCTGATTAATTATATTTTGAATTCTTCTTATTCTTTATTTCAAAGTTTTTTCATTTTACAGACACTTGGAAATTTCGAAGCCTATGGTATGGAGAGAAACAGCGAGCCACCAATCCGATTGTTATTTTTGTTTAAGTACAAAAAGCGGTTTCGGAAAACATATGCGATGATCTTACCCCACGAGGTTTGCTGATGGGCTTGAACTTGCAGTTCTACAATCACAAGAAATTGCATATTGCTAAAGATCGGGTGCAAGCTGTAGTCAAGTGCTTTCATCTTCACCAGGACACTCAACCTTAAGTATGTGTTACCAATCAGATAGTTCAGATCCATCATTACCATCTACATCTGAAAATAACGAGTTCATCCCATTCTAACATTTTCGCCGAGACCATGGAAACAAGACCAACTTAATGATGTAATTAGAGGCCTTGGATTGTCGAAAAAATCTTCTGAAGTACTTGCGTCCCGGATGAAAGAAACAGGTCTCATAACTAAAGAAACTACAGTTTCGTATTACCGTACTCGAGAAAAAGCCTTACTTCATTATTTTGATGAAGAGGATGATTTTGTGTACTGCACAGATATTTTTGGTTTGATGACTGCCATGGGCTTACAGAGATATGATTCAAACGAATGGCGTTTATTTATCGACTCATCAAAACGCAGCTTGGAGTGTGTTCTTTAGCAAAATGGAAATAAATTTCACTCCTTGCATCATTCAACCAAAGTATAAGAAGAATACTCTGTAATTGCATTGGTCATGAAGAAGATAAACTATGACGAACATAAGTGGGTAATTTGTGTTGATCTTAAGATGGTAAATATTCTCTTAGGTCAACAAAGCGGCTTTACCAAATATCCTTGTTTTATATGTTTATGGGACGGCAGAGCTAAATCAGAACATTGGAAGAGAAAACAATGGCATTCTAGGGAAACACTGGTTCCAGGTATGCCAAATGTTATAGATGTGGCTCTAGTGCCCCTAGATCGCATAATATTACCCCCTCTCCACATTAAACTTGGTCTGATGAAACAATATGTTAAGGCACTTAACAAAGATAGCGAATGTTTCCAGTATATTTCAAGGAAGTTTCCCAATCTGAGTATGGAAAAGCTAAAAGCAGGCATATTTGACGGCCCACAGATTCGAAAGTTTATTTTAATGATATCGGACTAACCCTTTTGAATTTATCATTAATTATGTGGAGAAACGTCTAAAAAAATTTTAAACTTACTTAAAAATTTAAAAAAATTTTTACACAACAGAAACAACAACATCACCTAAAAATACTCCCGCGCAGAAACGTCTAAGAGAAGCATTACAAAATTCTCTTATAGGTAATGTGAACAAAACGCCGCGCCTCACAAATACAGAGTCACCACTTAAGTTCATTACGATGGTGGACATACGGTTTGATAAACTCGGGGAGCAAATACAAGATATGATACAAAATAAATTTAAATAATACAAAGAAGAACTCTTAAGTGAAATCAACAAGGGATCCAATTTAATACAAACTAGCACAGCCCAGCCCTCGAAATTCGAGTGCAAATTCTAGGAAATTTAATTTTATCATTCAATTTATTTCTTTCAATATTTTTTAATCTATTTAATTATTGAGTTTATTTCATTATAAATATTTGTTGTACACACAGAAATATAGGCCACCTTGCATGCCACCTAAAGGTATGCATATTTTTGGCAATTCACAATTCAACACAGGGTATGTGTTATGCAATTATTGTGATGAAATCTGTACAACTTTCATGTTGCATAATTTAAAGTTGATTGTGCACGCATAACTTTCCTCAAACTTAACGAATTTAAATAGTTAATCTGTACGTTAAATTGCGTGTTGCATAATGCAAAGTTGATTGTGCACGCATAAGTTTCCTCAAACTCAACGAATTTAAACAGTTAATAGCTCAAAAGAAAGAGCTTGATCCACTGAGTGTTCTAAGAGTGAAACGAGGAGCTATGAGAATTAGAGGAGCTATGAGAATTCGAATTGCTTGAGTTTATGTGTCCCATAAGAAATGCACAGGGAAGAATCGCGTTTGAGTATAACTTGAATAGGGTGTGTCTAAATCCCTTTCATTAAAAAAATGAAGGAAATCGGCCGGATAGAACGGCCAGACGGACTGACTTTAGTTTTAATAATTTTTTTTTATATATAAGATTGATTTGCATGCAAAAAGTAGCAGAGCAACTTTATTAGAAACAACTAAAATTAATGCAATTAAAGAGTGTAACCAAACTAGATCAGAAACTTCTGAGTTTAATAATAAAAAAAACGAAATAATCGAATTAGAAGAAAATTTTTGAAACAAGATAATTCTATAATTGCCGGTGGTATACGAATACGTGGTGTACCGTACTATGAAAATGAAAATATGTTTGTCATTTTCAGTCATATTTGAGATTCTCTAAATATTGAAACGCCTCAAGTTGATAACATATATAGATGAAGTTATTATCGTAAAAATGCATTCGCCATATGAAAAAATTTTCTTTTAAGAACTATTGCGACGTGATACTAAGACGTTACGTCTCAAACACGCTGGTTTTGAAAGTGCTGAACCAATTTATGTCAACGAAAATTTAAAGCCTCATAACCATAAAATATTTCAATCTGCATTTGAAGAGAGATAAAATAATAAAATCTACGTACACTCTACGTGGTCTTGTGTATATAAAAAAGCAAGACTATGAAGACACAATACAAATCGAATTTCTTGATGAACTACCACAGCTTTTTCGACACAATACAAATCGAATTTCTTGATGAACTACCACAGCTTTTTCGACACAATACAAATCGAATTTCTTGATGAACTACCACAGCTTTTTATATCCTCCACTCCAGTGTGCAGAGGGTATATATAAGTTTGTCATTCCGTTTGTAATAATTAGAAAAAAAAATTTGGACCCCATAAAATATATATATTTGTGATGCTTATAACAACCGGAGTTGATATATCGATGTCCGTCTGTGGAAATCACGATGACGGCATCAATCGGGCAGCTAGGGTGCTCGTTGACATAAAAAATGATTCATTAACATCCTGAGAAGTTTGCTATTTGAAATCGTCTAAATCGGCCAATTAGGGCCCGAGATTTGAATAAAGAACTAAAAAAAGTCTTGAAAAAATATAATTTTCTATGTCGTTTTTGTCACGATCACGCCCTCAATAGGATAGCTTAGGTGATCATTTTTAGTGAGAATGATTCAACAAAGTCATGGGAAGATTTCTATTTCAAAACAAATTAAAATCGGTGGAACAGGTCCAGGGAAATCTCTGAAAAATTAAAAAAAAAAATGAAAAATATGATGTTTCTATATTGTTCTTGTTGTTATTCTAAATGTTGTATTGTTGTCATAGCTGGACTTGTTGTTTTTGTGGTCGTTGTGGTAATAATATAATAAAAACTAACCCTTTGTACATTTTTTTATCAACTCTGGTAGAAATTTTTAAAAGTTTCCATTGTTTTGGCATCACTAAAAAAATTTACTATATCATTTCCGTCATTACCACGAGCCTGCCTGCAAAGTTTCAGATCGATTGGGTCACGGGAAAGGTGTTAAAATCGATCCAAAATTTTTTCGACAAGCAGACACCACGAGTTAATATAAAGGGAGTAAAAATTCACCAGCATCTAAAGCAAATAATGCTAAAATATGTATCTAGTTGTTAATAAAAAAAAAACAATGTAAATTTACCAAAAAAAAATTTTATATATTAATTTATTTAAAGAGAAAAACACAAAAGTAACGTTTGATGTTGTATTTTTTGTGTGTAATATTTACATACATATATAAACACACATATTTTAAATAATACAAATAATATACATATATTCTATATATGTATATCCATAATAACTGCATGTTAGAAATAAATCGGTATATTATTTTATTTACATAAAATTCTGCAATATTTTATTGTGGGGAAAATATATTTCTTTTGCATTAACAGAGTGTCACTTCATTTTGCTCAGCGTGACTATGCCAAAGTAGATGGCGCCACAATTTTTGTTCTAATTAGCTTTGCAATAGTTATTTCAATTTTAACATGAATGTCAATATTTTCAAACGGATATCATACAGCACAATGTTAAGAGTATACACGGGCTGGTCTTTTATTATTTCATACGTTTTTTCATTATTCTTTTACAAATATGAACATAAGTTTGGCATACTAACTTTTTGTTGTCTTTACAAAATAGAGCTACTGAGTTCATCAATGAGTTTTTTGCTTTCAAAACAGTTCTACATAGTTATATAGAATTATTATTCTGCTTTACCTACAAAATATCTGATTGCGATTACATCTAATTTTTAAAAATTGTTTATAATTACTAAAGCAGTATTATTCACATAAATACAAAATTGCACTTTTTAAATTTTCCATTCAAATTTTAGAAAATATCAATTCTAAAAACTGGGATTAAAATTTCCAATTATATTAGTAAACAAGTAAGAAAATTATAGTTGGTCTAGACCGACTATACGATACCCTATACCAGCGATGGCGAACCTTTTTGACAAGTGAGTCAAAATTGAATTTATTTTTTTGTAATATCAACCTACGGGTTGATATCAGCGATGGCGAACCTTTTTGACAAGTGAGTCAAAATTGAATTTATTTTTTTGTAATATCAACCTACGGTTAAAGATTTAACAAAAATATATGTAAATATGATTTTATTTACTATTCGAACATATTATACATATGACTTTTATTTTATAATAAAACAAAGAAAATTTAATATCAAAAAAATTATACATATACACACATTTAATGCGAAACTTGTTGTTGATTATTTTCACATAATTGATGTATATTTGGTTCATACTTGGAATTCATTACTGTTACACATGCGGCAGTCATTTCATTACCAAGTCTATTTCTTTGCGTGGATTTTATAAAATTCATTGATGAAAATAAAGTTTCGCATACATATGTTGAACCAAACATTCTTAAAATAGCATTTGCCAGTTTTTTCATTGTATTAATATTATATTATCAGTTCTTCTTTTAATATTATATTATCAGTTTTTTGTTCGAATACCTTTTTCTTATTGTCAGAAATATTTTCTAAATCCTGTTTTTGCAAATCTGTAATTAAATTTTCAAATTTATTTTTCCACATAAAACTGTTTTGGAATTCTGCTAATTCCATTTCCAAATATTCAATACCTAACCAAGTGAACACGGTTAATTCCAAATTATTAAATTCTATTTTGTGTAATGTTTTTTCTAAATCCTTAAATTGATTAAATCTATCCAGAAAAGCTTGTTTTATTTCCTCAATAACAGTTAAATATTTTTTAATTGTATGATCCTGTGTAATATTACTATTTTCAAAGTTTTCAGTTGCTTAGAAATGTTTTTGCAGATATGTAAAATATTTCAATATTTTCATTTTCAAATCATTACTAAATATATCAAGTTTTGTCATAAACGTTTTAATATTTTCAAACATGACTAATACAACTTGACCAGGTCCTTGGAGTTTTTTATTTAATTCATTAAAATGATGAGTGATATCACAGCAAAACATTAGGTCATTTAGCCATTCTATATTTGATAATTCGTCAAAAACATTATGTTTTCATGCAAAAATAGTTTTATTTCTTCTAATAAATCTACAAACCTATTTAAAACTTGACCACGGCTGAGCCATCGAACTTTATTGTACATTAAAAGCCCAGAGTATTGAGAATCAATTTCCTCTAATAATTTGGCAAATTGTCGCTTATTTAGAGCTCTTGCATTTGTAAAATTGACTATTTTTGTAACAACTGGCATTACGTTGGAAAATGTTTTCAATCCTTGTTTTGCACATAAGACTTCTTGATGAATGAGGCAGTGAAATTCAATTAAAGAATGTTGGACACTTTGTTTAAATTGCTGAATAAAACCAATATTTTTGCCATGCTAGGAGCACCATCAGTTGTTACTGAAACAATTTTCTGTTAATCAATATTCATTTTCATAAATGTATCAGCGAATTCCTTAAAAACATCAAGACCAGTAGTTCCTCCTGTCAATGTTATTAACTTGACCAGTTGTTCCATCAATATATTTCCTGATTTATACCTAGCAAAAACTGCAAGTTGTGGGTAACCACTTATGTTCGTGCACTCATCTAAAGCAATTGAATACATTTCGGCACATTTTAAATCGTAATTTATTTGAGAACAAGTATTTTCACCTAATCTTAATATTTGTTATTTAATTGTATTTCGGCTTATAGGCAACTCATTAATGCGCTTTAATATCAAATCTTTTTCCTTAAAATCAGCAAATAGGGCAGCACTACATTCCAAAAACGCTTCTTTTAAAAACTCACCTTCCGAAAGAGGTTTTCCATGTCGTGCGATACAATGTGCTACATGAAAACTAGCAGCTGTAATGTTGTTTTTAGGAACTAGAAATGTTTTAAATACATTAGCTTGTGATTTATATTCTTTTAGCTTTTGAAAAAAATAATTCTTTTTTTTCTTCTTCTGTTAAGGAAGCAAGATTTGCATGTATCTTTTCAAAATTTCGTTTTACATTGTAAGCACGAGACGTACAATTTTCCGTGCACATTAAGCAAAGAATTTTCTTATCTATCTCAACAGCTCCGTATTTTCCAAACCATTCTGTTTGATATGGCCTTGAACTTGTATCATTCATCTGAAGTTTCTTAACCGCTGACATGCTAAATATATCTAAAGGGTTAATATTTATAATTTGAAAATGTTAAATTTGAATTGAAATAGAAACAAATTATTAAAACTTATTTTCTTACCGAAAATTGAAAACTTAATAAATCAAGAAAACTTTATGAATCAATAATTTAAAGATTATGTGCAAGTTACGTCTTTAGTTTGGTTAAAAGTAAAGTTAAATGATATAATATAAATAGTTAAAAAAAAATATTAATTGTTTTGCAATGCCTACTGAGATATTGCTATACTCAATTAACAAATTGTGGTATTTAGATGTACGAAGAAAACTGTGTAAATTTTGTATTAGGCTTTGCAAAAATAACATATAAAATGCAAGCAAGAAATTTGTGTGTCTTTTTCTGTGGAAGAAAATTTAAAAAAATTATGTGGAAAAAAATGAAATATTTATGTGGAAAAAAATGAAAAAAATTATGTGGAATTTTAAATTCCATATTTTTCCACATAATTTTTTTCATTTTTTTATAGAATATTTCTTGCTTGAATTTTATGTGTTATTTTTACAAAACCTACTACAAGATTTAAAAATATGGTTTGAAAAAACTTAGAATTGGTTTGAAAAAACAAAACAACTCGTGGGTCACTTAAAATTGTTGCGTGGGTCAGTGTGTGACCCGTGGGTCATAGGTTCGCCATCGCTGCCCTATACCATGCGTTTAGAGACCCTATCTCTTAGGCCCAACTAACTGGATATAGAAAATAGGCATAAACCAAATTTGAGTGGGATATTTATTAATTTTTTCGGCTGCAGATATGAAAAAGTTCATATCGGATGCTGTATCTATATGGGGACTAGGCCCAAAAATGGACTGATCCTGACCATGTTTGGTAAAGTCTCTTGTATTTTGCAAAAATATATACAAACAAAATTTGAGAAGAATCAGTGCAATATTATTGTTTTTTGATAGATTTAAGTGAAGATCGGGAAGCAACTCTATATGGGGCCTATGACTACGAGTTGTCCAATAGGGATCATTTTTAGACTACTGATTAATGGATGTAATATATACATACAAACCCAATTTGACTAAGATTTGTATGATAATTTGGATCTTATGGCAATATATGTTGATTTCATAGGGGTCATTTGTATGGGGGCTAGGTCTGAACATGGAGCGATTCTCACCAATTTCAATAGCGTTCATCCCATGGCCGATAAAAGATCAAATACCAAATTTCATCAAAATATATTCATATTTGCGACCTGCAGTTTGATTACAAGCTTTACATGGACACACAGACGGACGGACGGACGGACGGACGGACATCGTTAAATCGAATCAGATAGTGATTCTGATTCGATCGGTATAATTAAAGTTGGGTGTAGGTCAAATATTTTTGGTTGTTACAAACTGCAGCACAAAGTCATTATACCCAAACCACATAGTGGTATAGGGTATAAAAAATACAGACATTAAACATAAACATAAACAAGTAAGAAAATTATAGTCGGTCTAGACCGACTATACGATACCCTATACCATGCGTTTAGAGACCCTATCTCTCAGGCCCAACTAACTGGATATAGGAAATAAGCATAAATCAAATTTGAGTGGAATTTTTATTAATTTTTTCGGCTGCAGATATGAAAAAGTTCATATCGGATGCTATATCTATATGGGGACTAGGTCCAAAAATGGACCGATCCTGACCATGTTTGTCTCTTGTATTTTGCAAAAATATATACAAACAAAATTTGAGGAGAATCAGTGCAATATTTTTGATTTTTGAGAGATTTAAGTGAAGATCGGGAAGCAGCCCTATATGGGGCCAAAGGGATCATTTTTGGACTACTCATTAATGGATGTAATGAACGCATATAAACCCAATTTGAGTAAGATCTATATGACAATTTGGATCTTATGGCAATTTATGTCGATTTCATAGGGGTAATTTGTATGGGGGCTAGGTCTGAACATGGACCGATTCTCACCAATTTCAATAGCGTTCATCCCATGGCCGATAAAAGCTTATATACCAAATTTCATCAAAATATATTCATATTTGCGACCTGCAGTTTGATTACAAACTTTACATGGACACACACGACGGACGGACGGACGGACGGACGGACGGACGGACATTGTTAAATCAACTCAGAAAGTGATTCTGATTCGATCGGTATAATTAAAGATGGGTCTAGGTCAAATATTTTTGGTTGTTACAAACAGCAGCACAAAGTCATTATACCCAAACCACATAGTGGTATAGGGTATAAAAAAATCATCCGGTCAAACACGAAGTAATTTGTTTTTATACCCTATACCACTATGTGGTTTGGGTACAATGACTTTGTGCTGCTGTTTGTAACAACCAAAAATATTTGACCTAGACCCATCTTTAATTATACCGATCGAATCAGAATCACTTTCTGAGTTGATTTAACAATGTCCGTCCGTCCGTCCGTCCGTCCGTCCGTCTGTGTGTCCATGTAAACCTTGTAATCAAACTGCAGGTCGCAAATTTGAATATATTTTGATGAAATTTGGTATATAGCCTTTCATCAGCCATGGGATGAACGCTATTGAAATTGGTGAGAATCGGTCCATGTTCAGACCTAGCCCCCATACAAATTACCCATATGAAATCGACATAAATTGCCGTAAGATCCAAATTGTCATATAGATCTTACTCAAATTGGGTTTGTATGCGTTCATTACGTCCATTAATCAGTAGTCCAAAAATGATCCCTTTGGGCCCATATAGAGCTGCTTCCCGATCTTCACTTAAATCTATTAAAAAACAAAAATATTGCACTGATTCTTCTCAGATTTTGTTTGTATATATTTTTGCAAAATACAAGAGACTTTACCAGACATGATCAGGATCGGTCCATTTTTGGACCTAGTCCCCATATAGATATAGCATCCGATATGAACTTTTTCATATCTGCAGCCAAAAAAATTAATAAAAATCAGACTCAAATTTGGTTTTTGCTTATTTTCTATGTCCAGTTAATTGGGCCTAAGAGATAGGGCATGGTATAGGTTATCGTATAGTCGGTCTAGACCGACTATAATTTTCTTACTTGTTTCTATTCTTCTTTGTGTTTTTCGCTTATTTTGACAGAGATGCCACTCGTTTACAATTTAAATAAATAGAAAAATAGATTTGTCGACTGTCGTTAAGATGTATGTACTTAGTGAATCACTTAATCCTTAGTGCAAACAACAATAGCTGTCGATATAGTTTGCCATTGTCGGATCGTTGAAATTTACAGAATCGGACTACAGAAAACATTAATTTAAATTCAATGAATTTTATAAAACCTCAAATGATATTTAAGAATTGCGAACATAAAAATTGTTACATAAATAAACGCAATTTAATGAGAATGTTATTATTATTATATATAAATTTTCACAGTTTTTTTTTTTTTTGATGAATATTTGAAGTGAATTATTTTATTTAAAATTTTTGCGATATTCGGTTTTTTGCGTTTGGCATCCCTAATTTAATTATTTATTATTATAAATTTATTCTCTATGTTTTCCAAATATGGCAACATTTTTTTGAAAAAAAAGTTGAGAGAGCTTTTTTCGGTTATTATTATACCCTCCACTCCAGTGTGCAGAGGGTATATATAAGTTTGTCATTCCGTTTGTAATAATTAGAAAAAAAAATTTGGACCCCATAAAATATATATATTTGTGATCCTTATAACAACCGGAGTTGATATAGCGATGTCCGTCTGTCCGTCTGTCCGTCTGTGGAAATCACGATGACGGCATCAATCGGGCAGCTAGGGTGCTCGTTGCCATAAAAAATGATTCATTAACATCCTGAAAAGTTTGCTATTTAAAATCGTCCAAATCGGTCGATTAGGGCCCGAGATTTGAATGAAGAACTAAAAAAAGTCTTGAAAAAATATAATTTTCTATGTTGTTCTTGTCACGATCACGCCCTCAATAGGATAGATAGGGTGATAATTTTTAGTGAGAATGATTCACCAAATTCATGGGAAGATTTCTACTTCAAAAATCATTAAAATCGGTGGAACAGGTCCAGGTAAATCTATGAAAAATTAAAAAAAAAAATGAAAAACATGATGTTTCCATATTGTTCCTGTTGTTATTCTAAATGTTGCATTGTTGTCATAGCTGGACTTGTTGTTTTTGTGGTCGTTGTGGTAATAATATAATAAAAACAAACCCTTTGTACATTTTTTTGTGAACTCTGGTAGAAAATTTTAAAAGTTTCCATTGTTTTGGCATCACTAAAAAAAATTTGTTAGATCATTTCTGTCATTGCCACGAGCCTGCATGCAAAATTTCAGATCGATTGGCTCACGGGAAAGGGGCTAAAAATCGATCCAAAATTTTGTCGACAAGCAGACACTACCAATTAATATAAAGGCAGTAAATAAAAGGAGTAAAAGTTCACCAATAATTTAAAAAACAAATTTTTATGTATTAATTTATTTAAAGAAAAAAATAATTAAATGAAATAGTAATAATAATAAAAAAAAATAATATACAATACAAAAAAAAAGAATATATAAATAAAATAAAATAAAGATAAATGCATTCATAGCATTATAATACATATAAAAGGTCAATGTTTTCTAACCGTAACCGTAACGAGTCAGTTGTTTTTTTTTACATGAAAATCATTTAAAACAGTTACCGAACGTAACCGGAACGTCCCAATACTTTTCATGTGAAAAAAAGGCTGACACGTTACGTAACAGTTACATGTCGCTAACTTGTTCCTTACACAGGCTACTGCTTTTGCAGCCAACTTCAAGTCTATTTATATAGTTTCGTAAGCATAACTGATAAAATTGTTTCTATTATTTTTTGCTGTAAGTAATAAATTATAAATATACTGAATTTGCAAACTAAAATGGATACATATGTATATTGGAGGTGCTTTAATACAAAAGAGTTAACGAAACAAAATCAAAAAAAAAAAACAACTCTACAACATCAACAATGGCAGTCATATGTTCTTCAAATAGAAAAAAAACTGCAAGTGTGTTTTGTTGGCTACAAAACAAAAATAGTGTTGACAATATAACAAAATATGTAAAAGAAGTTAGTGCTATGAAATATTTTATTTTGTTAAAAAAAAAATCGCAAAATGAAAGGCTATAATTCCATTAATAATCAAAAGGCGTTAAACTAATTTATTTATTTTTACGTTGTACTAATGCATTTTAAATAAGTAAAAGTAATTGTATATTTAAATAAAAATGCATTTGTATTATATGTTGCTGTCGTATTCAGAAAAATCAAGTAGCTGACTATACGACTACAAATGCTGCTGCCAGCAGTCGTCTATGTGTTTCATTCATGATGTTGCATTTTTTTGCGAGCAATACTTACATATATTCTAAATAAAGAAATAATAGTTCTTTTCATACTGCGAAATCTATACAAATATATGTACAAATACTATATGTCAAATTTCAAATTTGCAATAATTGATACATTTTTGAAAGAAAATTGTATAATATGAAATGTCTTTAATTTATTTCATAGAAAACAATTTTTTGAGGTGCGTGGATTTTCCATATTTACTGTTTTACTATTTTCGTAATGAGGTTAAATGAGTTAAAAAGAATTTAGAATATTTGAAAATATTAGGTGAGGATCCTCAAGATGTAATATACGATCGGTCTAAAACTTTTCACTTAGTGCCACAGTTAAATTCAAAACAACAAAAACCCATATATTTTGTGGATAAAGTTTAACATTAAATGTGCTTTTCTAAAATGTCTATATATTTTTTCTCATTCATTTCTGACCATCTTCAATGTAAATTTACCAAAGTTTTTTTTATTGCAATATGTATATAAAACTTAAAAATTTAATATTTTTTATTGTGTATTAACTTATTATTCTGCGATTTTCATTACATCATAAAATGTTACAAATTGGCACTACTGTTTCAAAAACAGAAAACTTCTAAATCAGTTGAAAACAGTTGATCTGTAAAACTGTGTGTGAAATTGTGTCAAATAAAATTACAAATATTAATAAATATAATAATACATATATATATATTTTATTAATTTTGTTAAGAATTAGCACAAAATTGATTTTCCATTTTGCATTTCATTTATAAAGAATTCTGCCATATTTTGTTAAAGGGAAAATCCATTTTTGTTATATTAAACAAAACAGACTTGCATTTAATTTTTCCGTGACTGCCTCAATAATTGCGTAGATGCCACCACAATATTTTTTCTAATTAAAACAGTTGATCTGTAAAACTGTGTGTGAAATTGTGTCAAATAAAATTACAAATATTAATAAATATAATAATACATATATATATATTATTAATTTTGTTAAGAATTAGCACAAAATTGATTTTCCATTTTGCATTTCATTTATAAAGAATTCTGCCATATTTTGTTAAAAGGGAAAATCCATTTTTGTTATATTAAAAAAACAGACTTGCATTTAATTTTCCCGTGACTGCCTCAATAATTGCGTAGATGCCACCACAATATTTTTTCTAATTAAATATTAACCAATATCTAACTAGAATTATGATTTATTCTGACTAAAAAGTTCCAATTAAAAGTTATTCATCCCAATTATGAATATTCTCAAGGAATTTCTTTCTCACGGAAAATACATTTCTCGAGAAAAAAATTCCTCCAATTATAAATTCCGCGTGAACAAAAAATGATTAACTGGCATCATCGAATTTCGAAGCCACTTGCTTTGCTTATTGACAATTTATTTTCTATTTTTTGTGTGTGTGCAAACGACCCTACAATAAATGTCCCAATAAACATTTTTGTTTGCTATCAACTTGAGGTGCATTTGAGATCAAATACATTTCTCAAATCTCCAACGTTAATTCTCAAATGCCCTCAATAGTTCGAATATAGTCTTCTCAACTTAAAAGGCACATTTTTTATATGGCGATTTTCATAGTTATCAAATTGAGAAATTTGTGATTCTCAACTTGATAGCAAAGAAATATTTCCAATCGGTATCAAATGGAAGGTACAGAATTGCCATATTAAAAAATATTATACTAATTTTAGAAATGAAAACAATGTACTTTTTTTAATGTTTCAATTTAATTTCATTATATATTTAACATTACTATGTACATATTTAACATTAAATGTACATATTATGTACATTTTTTAAAATCTAGAATTAAAAATAAATGAATTAATTAGTTGTACATTTTTTGAAAAATTCGACAAAAAGCAGAAATAATTAAAAATATGTCAATGATTTATTTGTACTTTTTTGGCTTTTTTTAATTTAATTTATTATTTATGACATATTTAAATAATATCTCAGACTTAACACAAATCGTATTCAAGTTGAAAAAATGTTTGGTCTCAAGTGGAGAAAAGTGTTGGATATCCAATTGAGAGTAAAAATGTTTCTCAAAGATTAGAAAAAATGTTAAGTCTCAACTTGATGTCAAGTTGAAAGCAAACAAGGAGAAAAATTGTTAAACCCAAGTTGAGAATTACATTTGACATCAATTTAAGAACTTAACTTTTCTCCAACATTGGAGAAATAATATTTCAATGCATACTGGGGAATGACCGAAACTAACACATAAACAGTTTTTTCCTATTTGAAAAACATATGTATGTCATTGTTGCTGTTGTAGAGTTGTTATACCCTCCACTCCAGTGTGCAGAGGGTATATATAAGTTTGTCATTCCGTTTGTAATAATTAGAAAAAAAATTTTGGACCCCATAAAATTTATATATTTGTGATCCTTATAACAACCGGAGTTGATATAGCGATGTCCGTCTGTCCGTCTGTGGAAATCACGATGACGGCATCAATCCGGCAGCTAGGGTACTCGTTGACATAAAAATGATTAACATCCTGAGAAGTTTGCTATTTAAAATCGTCCAAATCGGTCGATTAGGGCCCGAGATTTGAATGAAGAACTAAAAAAGTCTTGAAAAAAAAATAATTTTCTATGTTGTTCTTGTCACGATCACGCCCTCAATAGTGCAGCTACAGTGATCATTTTTAGTGAGAATGATTCACCAAATTCATGGAAAGATTTCTACTTCAAAAATCATTAAAATCGGTGGAACAGGTCCAGGGAAATCTCTGAAAAAGTAAAAAAAAAAATGAAAAACATGATATTTCTATATTGTTCTTGTTGTTATTCTAAATGTTGCATTGTTTTCATAGCTGGACTTGTTGTTTTTGTGGTCGTTATGGTAATAATATAACAAAAACAAACCCTTTGTACATTTTTTTTATCAACTCTGGTAGAAAAATTTTAAAGTTTCCATTGTTTTGGCATCACTAAAAAAATATGTTAGATCATTTCTGTCATTGCCACAAGCCTGCCTGCAAAATTTCAGATCGATTGGGTCACGGGAAAGTGGTTAAAACCGATCCGAAATTTTTTCGACAAGCAGACACTACGAGTTAATATAAAGGGAGTAAAAATTCACCAACATCTAAAGCAAATAATGCTAAAATACCTAGTTGTTAATAAAAAAACAATTGGGCAATTCACAATGGGTAATGTATCGTTGTATCTCTTGTATCGTGTATCACTTTACAATAGTGTAAAATTGTTGTTGGTAATTTTCACTGAAAAATCTGATACACGATCCAACTTCATTTGCTATGTTTAGTAAATGTTGTATATTGTATCATAACATATCAGTTCCAAGTGAATGCCAGTTTTTATGAAAAAGAAAAAACAAACACATAGAATATTATCAGCATAAATAATTATAAAATAAAATATGGCAAATAATGCAAATAACGCAAATACATCGATAAGTTTATTTATATAAAAATTAATGTTTATATTTTTAGTATGTATTTTCTCTTTCAGTACCAACCAAAACATTTAACATTTTTTTTTTTCATTATAAATTAAAATGCAAGAGGTACGTAACTAAAACTCCAGGGTATATCTCA
Organism: Cordilura impudica; assembly: GCA_963682025.1. Taxonomy (NCBI): domain Eukaryota; kingdom Metazoa; phylum Arthropoda; class Insecta; order Diptera; family Scathophagidae; genus Cordilura; species Cordilura impudica. Next base: position 41,685,661 of record OY821522.1, on the reverse strand, counting down.
CGACCAAAAAGCAAACACTGACAAGTGTTTTCTCTTATACAAAATAGCAGAAGCGACGAAGCGATCTTTCCTCGTTGGATCGAAAATTACTAAAGAAAGCGTTTTACAATATGAAAATACAACTGAGTGTTCACAACAAATGATTGTATTGTGTATTTCAATACAACATACAATATACAACACCTGTTGTGAATTGCCCAAATGTAAATTTAGCAAAAAAATTTATGTATTAATTTATTTAAAGAGAAAAACACAAAAATAACGTTTGATGTTGTATTTTTTGTGTGTAATATTAAAATATACATACATACACATATTAAATAATACAAATAATGTACATATATTATATATATGTATGTATGTATATTCATAGTAACTGCATGTTAGAAATAAATCGGTTATTTTATTTACATAAAATTCTGCAGTATTTTGTTGTGGGGAAAATACATTTCTTTTGTATTAACAGGGTGTCACTTCATTTTGCTCAGCGTGACTATGCCACAGTAGATGCCGCCATAATTTTTGTTTGTTCTAATTAGCTTTGCAATAGTTATTTCTATTTTAACATGAATGTTAATATTTTCAACTAGATATCATACAGAACAATGTTAAGAGTATACACGGGTTGGTCTTTTATTTCATACGTTTTTTCATTATTCTTTTACAAATATGAACATAAGTTTGGCATATTACCCACCAATCTCACATCACACTGCAAGTTCGAAAAACTCAATACACTCACATTTTTTTTTACTAATACACACACATTTTCCGCAGTGGTCACACTAATGGCACCAAATTTTTCGTGCGAATAGTGGCAGACACTAACGATGATTAATGTTACCCTGTTATAAATTTAATGCAAATTTACTGGATTCTGTAAAATTGTAATTAAAGTTTTAACTTGTTAAATCTATTATAATGATTTATTTTTTGAAATGCGCATACAAAAACGCAAGTTTGTTAATTATAGAGCATAAATATTATTAACTATTATTAAAATAATACTAATAATAATAAATGTAAACATTTTCCCTCAAACATGTGCCTGTATAATAAACTTGGTAACTCTACTTAAAATAAAATAAGAGAGAGAAGTATACAATTTTTTTCAAGTTTACGCTTCGACAACATTTTAAAAATGAGATTGCAGTCAGATGTTTGAGCATAAAATTTAATGGCGATGGATTCGACTAATTAAAACAATTTTTCGTTGATAATACGTACACAACGATTTTACAATTTCAGTGTGATGTGAGATTGGGGGGTTAACTTTTTGTTGTCTTTACAAAACAGAGTTACCGAGTTCGTCAATGAGTTTTTTGCTTACAAAACAGTTCTACATAGTTATATAGAATTATTATTCTGCTTTACCTATAAAATATCTGATTGCGATTACATCTAATTTTTAAAAATTGTTTATAATTAATAAAGCATTATTATTCACATAAATACAAAATTTCACTTTTTAAATTTTCCATTCAAATTTAAGAAAATATCAATTATAATAAAAACTGAAAATAAAATTTCCAATTATAAATTAGAAAATATTAATTGAGTTTCAGAAAATCATATCAAAACGTCGGAAATAATAATTTTAAATTTAGAAATATCTTTACATTTAAAAATGTTTACATTTAAAAAAAATATTGCCATTCAGGAGATATTAATAACTTTTCAGTACCGCGAAAAAGAAAATTGCAAAATTATCAGTAAAATTTTGAAACGATATTCGCTATTGTTAAAGTCAGCTGTTGTTGTTATCTAAACGACAACCATTTTTGTGTTGTTTATCCAATCGATAAAAACTTAAATTTTTAGGTTGAAATGTCGTCATACATAAATAAAAATCATGAAATAGTGAAAATATTTTGCTTTAATTAAAAAACTTTTTTATATAAATAAAAAAAATTAAATAGCATATTCAATTCATTATTTAATTTTCAAATAAATAAACAGAAATATTAGTAAAAAAAATAAAGATATTAAACATAAACATAAAATCATCCTGTCAAACACGAAGTAATTTGTTTTTTTCTATTCTTTGTGTTTTTCGCTTATTTTGACAGAGATGCCACTCCTTTACAATTTAAATAAATAGCAAAACAGATTTGTCGATATTAATTTAAATTCAATGAATTTAAGAAAACCTCAAATGATATTTAAGAATTGCTAAGATAAAAATTGTTACATAAGTAAACGTAATTTTATGAGAATGTTATTTTTTATATATAAATTTTCACAATTTTTTTTGGATGAAAATTTTAAGTTTTTCAGAAAATAAAGATAACATTAAATTATTTTATTTAAAATGTTTGGGACTTTTCGTTTTTTGCGTTTTTCATCCCTAATTTGATTATTTATTATTATAAATTTATTCTCTATGTTTTCAAAATATGGCAATATTTTAAAAAAAAGTTGAGAGAGCTTTTTTTTTGGTTATTATTTTGTTACTCCATCCGACCTATATGGCCACAATGAAGAAATATTTGGCCAGTTAAAAGAAACTATACAGCCATCTCCAATTAGCACGATTTAATGCATATAGCCACTCTACACAACCATTACCTTTGCAATGGAGGTTAGGGCGAGCTATTTAAATAGCAAAAACTAAATTAAACGAGAAGTTATGTCATATAACTGGAAACGCATGCATATAGGTATATAACCAAAATGCATGCCGATCAGCAACCACGATGACCAAAAAGCAAACACCGAAATAAATCCGAAATAATAGAAAATAAGAAAACCAACCCAAAGAATTTGCTGAAATAATTTGGTATTAAGTTTAACAAATTGTTTACTTTTTCATTTACATTTATTATCAAGACTCAAACCGAGGTGGAGGGTATCAAAGATTCGGCACAGCCGAATTTAACACTCTTACTTGTTTTGTTACTCCATCCGACCTATATGGCCGCAATGAAGAAATATTTGGCCAGTTAAAAGCCAAAAAAGCACGATTTAATGCATATAGCCACCCTACACAACCATTACCTTTGCAATGGAAGTTAGGGCGAGCTATTTAATTAGCAAAAACTAAATTAAACGAGAAGTTATGTCATATAACCGGAAACGCATGCATATAGGAAATGGATCCATATTTTTCCAATATTTTGTTTACATTTATCATCAATACTCAAACCGAGGTGGAGGGTATCAAAGATTCGGCACAGCCGAATTTAACACTCTTACTTGTTCGAGACTAAAATATCAGAGTACAGGAACATTTCTTTTACTATTTATATTAATATATTTCTTATTAGTACTTTTTTAAATGTCAATATAAATAAATTTGTCACAATTCTTTCCTATCAGGCATGTCACAGAATAAAACCGAAATCGATTTGATTCCGTATTGCCAAATCGATCGATTTCGTTTTAGCTTCTTCAGAAATTTGTCGCTTTCATTAAATCGAAAAAAAATGAAAAAGTTATTTTTGTGTATTAAATATGGCAACGTAACGAAAAATACACAGCTGATTGTTGGAAAGAAAAAGAATATAAAGCGAAATTTAAATATTGTGTTGTGTTAAATAAATAAATAAAAAATATAAAAATGCCCGGCATATCCATTGTTGCAGTAACAGAGGAACGAAATCAACATTCCGTTGAAAAATTGCGTCGACGTCAATTAAGGGATGCGTCAGATCCTTTATCATGTCCAAGTGAAATGTAAGTTACATGTATATGTACATTTACTTGCAAACCAAAATCATTCATGTACCTCTTTTAGCTTTATTAGGTATTATCGTCTGAACAAGCATGCGTTTGTGATGGTTTTGGAAAAAATTTCCCCACACCTTAAAAATCAACAATTCCGGCTATTCTGCAATTGGCAACTACACTACGGTTTGTAGGTACCGGTTCATTCCAAGGCGTTATAGGTAAGAATTTTATATTAATTCAACTTGCATGCTTTAGGCAGTAATACCAAAAGTATTTTATTATTATAGCTAAAGATGTTGATATTAGTCTTGGTAGGAGCACTGTATCTACCATGTTGTGGAGAACAATAAATGCAATTGAAGATATTATTTGTCCGCATTGGGTAAAATTGCAAGTGTCTACTGAGGATAAGCGGAATTCTAAGGCTCATTTTTTTGCAAAATACCAAATACCAGGCATTGTAGGATGCATTGATGGTACTCATGTGAAAGTATGTAAGCTCTCTGAAGATGAGTCGCTTTTTTTAAACAGAAAAGGAACCTTTAGCCTCAATGCAATGATTGTAAGTAACATTTTCTTTTATGCACTTACTTACTTTAACTGATAATTTCTTTCAGATATGTGATTACAAAATGAAAATAAAGGCTGTGGATGCTTGCAGACCTGGTCCTGCCATGACTCTTTCATATGGAACTTGAGTTCGGCAAGAAATTATTTTGAAAGCAATTATTAAAAGGGAGATAAAAGTTCATGGTTGCTGGGAGATTCCGGATATGGTTTAGAGCCATTTTTAATAACACCGTACAGAAATGTTATAGCTGAAACAATGCAACATAAATTTAATAAAAAGCATTCGTCTGCTCGCAACATAGTGGAACGCACAATCGGCGTATTAAAAAGCCGGTTTAGATGCATGCAAGGCACATTAAGTTACTCGCCAGAAAAGGTCATAAAAATTATAAATGTTTGCTGTGCTCTACATAATATATGTAGGGAATATAATGTAGAATTGGATGAAATTGCAACATCTAACGAAAATGATGATGGAAGTCACGAAATGGAGGATAATTTTGACCCAAATCTCTACACAGTAGCGAAGCGACTAAGGGACAACATGGCATTGCAAATAAATTAATGGTATATTAGTTTATCAAATTTAATTTATTTAATAAATTTGAGAGCACACAAAAAAAATAAAACTAATTCATATGAAATTTAATTTAAAGAAAAAATAGTTTTTTACTTTGAGATCACTGTTAAATAAAATAAAACTAATTCATAAAAAATTTAATTTAAAGAAAAAATAGTTGTTTCATTTGAGAGCAATGTTAAATAAAATAAAATTAATTCATAAAAAAATTTAGTTTAAAGAAAAAAATAGTTTTTTTCTTTGACCGCTATGTTAACTAAAATAAAACTAATTCATAAATCATAAAAAAGGCACTTAACATATAACAGAATTATTTAAAATTAATCATATCACGGGTTCAGGTTTAATGATTCTTTTGTTTTTCTTGTTCTAAAGCTAGTTTTAGGCTCTGAATTTCAAATAACTTGAGTTTTAATTTGTTTTTTCTTGAATATTTTTAAGCATTTCTGTGTCTTTCAGATCTCTGGTCTTATAATGCTTTTCTAAAATATCACAGAGCCTGTCAAGTTTTTGGTTTTGAAGTTTCATTTCAGATTGTTGATCTTTCATTAATCGAGCAATCTCATCTAACTTTACATCTATACGTTGCTCTTCCATTAGCTTAACAATGTTTTTGAGATGCTCGTTTTCTTCAGCTAAAAGGTTGTTCAGCTCAGACTTTGATTGAGATGGTCTGGAAATTTTTAAAGGGGTATTTGAACAAAAAGTTGTGGATCTTGCAGGTGTTGAATTTATTTTTGGATCAGGCGGTGGAGTATGTTGTCGGAATCTTTTGGAAGGTGGAGAAAAAGTTTTGGATCTTTCATACCGTGGTGTATTTATTTTTGGATCTATGGGTGAGGTATATAGTCTGGTTCTTTTTTGTGCGGATGGTGGTGTTGCAGAATTTCTTTTTGATGTTGATGGGGTACAATCCAGCTTCTTCTTTCTATTTGATGTGGAAGGGCCAACATCAAGCTCTTCATTTTCTTTGTCGGATATGGAGATGTGAACGTTTGCATCAAATGTATCAAAACTTTTGCCAACTAAGCCATCAACGCATTTATGAAAGCCGCAAATTCTTCCAATCGATTCCTCGACATCACTTAAAATATATTGGTTGAACCGATCTCCACCAGTTTTTTGGGTTTCTTTTTTGTTGTGGCTCATTTTTTTTTCTCACATGGCACTTCCAATCTGCCCAGGATTTTTTCCAACCATTAACATCTTTAGATGGTGGGCCAAAATAATTTAATTTTCCTGTCAGGTCTTCCCAATGACTCTCCACAACAGCCCGATCTCCCTTCACAAACCCCCTAGCTATATCCTGATGGCGCTCCATATATTCAAGGAAAATTTGCTCTTGTGCCGAACTGCGATGTTTTCCCCTTTAATAATAAAAAAAATTATGAAATTTTAAATATAAATTTTCTAATACTTACATGTTTCCTCAGTAGTTTTTCTTTTTCGTTTGTTTTGCTTCGCCATTTTGCTGTCAGCGTTGTATTTTGTTAGAAAAAACAAATATTTTGCACTAAACAAAAAGAGGTTTGTATGAAATAAAATGGTGGCAATAATAAGTTTACGACGTTTTGTATTTTTCGCCATCTAAAAATCATTCTGTTTTAAATTTGTAATAAAATTTATTTTAAAGATTGAAATGTCTATGTTTTGCTAAAATAAATAAACCAATAGTTTTTCTATTAATTCTAAGTTGTTCTGGATAGTTTTTTGGTATCTATGCTACTTAAAATATCAATTCCACTTAAGAAATTCAAAGTGGTTTCATATCGATAACATTTGCCGGTTTACGTTTTCTGAAGAAGCCAAATACGGTTTCAATTCCACTTTCGATGGGAATTTGTTTCTGTGACATGCCTGTATATGTAACTAGCTGAACCCGGTGTGCTTCGCTACTCCTCATCGTTATAAAATAAAATAAAATAAAAAAAAAAAATATTTATATATTAACAAAATATTATTTATTTAATTTAGAATTAATTATTGCACTAACAACTTTATATAGTCAAGGGCTTAATAGAAGTTATTATGGATTTTATTTTTTCTAAAGAGGGCGTGATCCCGCCCAGTTTTCTTGTAGTACTATTTCTATTAATTTCAATACGATATATACCAAATATCATCGCCGTAGGTTAACAAATGGCCGAGATATGACGATTTTAAATTTTGGGTTATATGGGCGGGACCACGCCCCTTTGCCCACTAAGAACTTTATATAGTTAAGGACTTATTATTTCGCAAAAATATCCTGTGAAAATTTCATGACGATCCTTTCAGTAGTTTAAAAGATTTTACGATTTTTTCTAAAAAGGGGCGTGGTCCCGCCCACTTTTCTTCTGGTATGTATTTCTATTTATGCCAATACCATATGTACCAAAATGACCGCCGTAGGTCAAAAAATTCCCGAGATATGACGATTTCAAATTTTGGGTTATATTGGCGTGGCACCGCCCCTTTGTCCAATCAAAAATTTATATAGCCTGTTATTCCTTCCAGAGCCACAGTAACACGCTGTAAAAATTTCAGGAAGATCGATTCAGGGGTTTGGCCTCCTATAAAGCACAAACAAACACACATTAATTTTTATATATATATAAGATTCAAAGCAGATTAATTATAATTTAAGGTAAAATGGGGCGAAAAAGGGGGACTTGGAAATAAAAAAATGTATGGCTACCTTACCTGTAGATAAAAAGTGTATAAAGTGTATAAAAAGTGTATAGCAAACATTGTTAGTGGTATAAGTAAGTATCTGAATTAAAAAAAGGGGGCGGTGAAGTGGGCATGGTTCATAGTTATATGGCGACGTTAACAGTATTAAGAGCAATATACTACCAAATAAAAAAATCCGTTGGAAGGAACAAATTTGTACAGAGAACAAAAAGCTTAAAACTTAAAAAAAAAATTTGGCGTAAAAAGGGGCGTGAAAGGGGGCGTGGCATAAGAAATGTTTATTTCTACCTCGCCTGGAGTATAATGTGTATACAATTTGAAGTAAATCTGTTAAAAACTATGTGGGAGCAATTACATAATTTTAAAAAGGTGGGCGTTGTCGAAAAAATTACCCTATTAATCATGCCAGAGTCCCAGTTATATGCTGTGAAAATTTTAGGAAGATCGGTCCAGAGGTTTCGTCTCCTATAAGGTACAAACAAACAAACAAATAAACAAACACACATTCCATTTTATATATATAGATAAGATTCAAAGCAGATTAATTATAATTTAAGGTAAAATGGGGCGAAAAATGGGGACTTGGTAATAAAAAAATGTATGGCTATCTTACCTGTAGATAAAAAGTGTATAAAACTTTAGGTAAATACATATTACAAAAAAAATATTTTCTACCTCGCCTGGAGTATAATGTGTATACAATTTGAAGTAAATCTGTTAAAAACTATGTGGGAGCAATTACATAATTTTAAAAAGGTGGGCGTTGTCGAAAAAATTACCCTATTAATCATGCCAGAGTCCCAGTTATATGCTGTGAAAATTTTAGGAAGATCGGTCCAGAGGTTTCGTCTCCTATAAGGTACAAACAAACAAACAAATAAACAAACACACATTCCATTTTATATATATAGATAAGATTCAAAGCAGATTAATTATAATTTAAGGTAAAATGGGGCGAAAAATGGGGCTTGGTAATAAAAAAATGTATGGCTATCTTACCTGTAGATAAAAAGTGTATAAAACTTTAGGTAAATACATATTACAAAAAAAATATTTTGTATAGCAAACATTGTTAGTGGTATATGTAAGTATCTGAATTAAAAAAAAGGGAGCGGTGAAGTGGGCGTGGTTCATAGTTATATGGCGACGTTAACAGTATTAAGAGCAATATACTACCAGATAAAAAAAAATCCGTTGGAAGGAACAAATTTGTACAGAGAACAAAAAGCTTAAAACTTTGAAACAAAATTTGGCGTAAAAAGGGGCGTGAAAGGGGGCGTGGCATAAGAAATGTTTATTTCTACCTCGCCTGGAGTATAATGTGTATACAATTTGAAGTAAATCTGTTAAAAACTTTATGGGAGCAATTACATAATTTTAAAAGAGTGGGCGTGGTCGAAAAAAAAGTACCCTATTAATCATGCCAGAGTCCCAGTTAAATGCTGTGAAAATTTCAGGAAGATCGGTCCAGAGGTTTGGTCTCCTATAAGGTATAAACAAACAAATAAACAAACACACATTCAATTTTATATATATAGATATATAAAACCTAAAATTTTCGCTGTTAATGCTGTCTTTGCCGTTAGGGTATTTATGTTCGTTTATGTAATATGACATCAATAGGTGATAATAAAATACATTCCAAAGACGTTACTGCTTACATGGTTAAAATTCTTGGAAAATAGAGAAACGGGCTTAAAATTTACCATATAAATGCTCAAAGCCTTTTAGTAAAATTGATGAATTTGGACAAATTTTTGAAAATTCTGACATAAATATCATACGTGTATCTAAAACATGGATTTGCGATCCGATAACGGATGCTATGGTCTCAATGAAAGGTAATAAATTATATAGAAATTGCAGAGAAGGTGGATATGGCGGCGTGGCGATCTATGTGAAACGTGGACTGCCTTTTGAAGTTAGAACAATAAGTGGTGAAAACTCCAACGATAAAATTGAACATATTTTTTCTTGAAGCATATGGTGAAGGAAGAAAGTTATTGATTGGTATGTGTACCGGCCCAATAATGGAATTGATCTGACTAGCTTTTACAAAATAATGGAAGATATACTAACTCCACTTTCTAAAGACATAGTAATTGCAGGAGATTTTAATTCAAATCTACTAGCTGAGACAAGTTTAACCATAAATATGAAATCTTTTTGTCTTAACCCCACAAATATAAATATTCCTACTCATTTCTCATCAACGACTAGCACATTAATTGATTTGTTTTTTGTGTCCAATGAATCAAACATTCAGCTATATGATCAATTATCAGCATCATGTTTTTCATGTTTCTTATTTTCTTGGCATACAACTTTCCGCTTCAAACTCCTACTAACGAAATACAATTTCATAATTTCAAACGTGCTAAACAACATATTTTAGGGAAGAATATATCAAAATAGACTGGAGCTGAATATATAACACGTTATCGGTTTATGATCAAGTAGCCTTTTCGGAATATAACGTTTCATATCTGTACAATATTATAGTGCCAATACAAACAAAAACATTAAGCAGCAAACAAAAACCTTGGTTAACTTTATAGATTAAACGTTTAATAGAAGATCGCGATTATGCATACTCTCGTTGGAAGCGCTACAAAACAAGTGACCTGAATAACAGCTATCGGCAAGCCAGAAAGACCGTAACTAAAGCCATTAGACAAGCTAAATCAACATATTACGCTGATAAGTTTGAGAATTCAGTGAACACATGTGAAACTTGGAGAACAATAACAGAAATTGGAATAGTGAACCAAAAATTTAATGAAGAAACCTCAGTTTCAGATCCAAATGTTATTAATGAAAATTTTATTAACATTCCGATGCAACAGGCGAATCACTCTTACTACAGTAAGTTTCAGAATGAACTTCTACTAGAAAATCAAGTTAGTTTTGATTGTTTTAGTCAGTACGATATACTCATGATCTGCTCATCCATCAAATCCAACGCAACAGGTGTTGACGGTATTCATCCCACTTTTTAAGAAATGCTCCTTCTATATATTTTACCGATGATAACCCACATCTTTAATAAAATTATCATGACGAGCACCTACCCCTACAGATGGAAACAAGCAAAAGTTCTTCCAATACCAAAATCGTCCTCCAAGTATCGACCAAGTGCCATATTACCGTACCTTTCAAAGGCTTTTGAAAAACTGCTATATAAGCAAATAACTAATTACATCAATGACAATAATCTTACTTGTAAACAATCCGGTTTTCTTACTGATGTAGCCGAAGATCTTAGAAAAGGACAAGACGATGGCTGTATGGCAATGCTGGTCTTGTTAGACCACTCAAAGGCTTTTGACACAGTTGATCACACTATTTTGATTAAAAAACTGGAAAAGATTATGAATTTTTCCCCAACGTCTTCCAAATTGATATATTCATATCTTGGTCGAGTATAGTATGTAGAAATCAACTCATCAATAACCTAAAATTTCCTACCCATCGATAGGGGTGTACCACAAGGTTCCATTCTTGGACCTCCTCTTTTTTCTATTTATGCATCTGATTTGCCAGACCAGCTGATACACTGCAACATTAGAATGTATGCTGATGATGTTCAATTGTACATTATCAGTAAACAAGTAAGAGTGTTAAATTCGGCTGTGCCGAATTCTTTGATACCTTCCACCTGAGTCTTAAACTCTATATTACACCCAATGTTGAGTACGGCTACCACTTTTAAACTTTTGCCGATACAGAAACATTAATTCCGAACACCAAAATTCAAATGATTCTTGGCTAAAAATTATTATTATTAAAAATAAGCTAATATTAAAATATTTTTATCAGAATTATTTTTTATTTTTATCTGCATTATATTTAATACAAAAAAAATACATAATAACAGGTAAGAAACTAAATATACATAGAAACTTAAACTTTTAATATTTAATTTTTAATTTTTAATTTTTAATTTTTAATTTTTAATTTTTAATTTTTAATTTTTAATTTTTAATTTTTAATTTTTAATTTTTAATTTTTAATTTTTAATTTTTAATTTTTAATTTTTAATTTTTAATTTTTAATTTTTAATTTTTAATTTTTAATTTTTAATTTTTAATTTTTAATTTTTAATTTTTAATTTTTAATTTTTAATTTTTAATTTTTAATTTTTAATTTTTAATTTTTAATTTTTAATTTTTAATTTTTAATTTTTAATTTTTAATTTTTAATTTTTAATTTTTAATTTTTAATTTTTAATTTTTAATTTTAATTTTTAATTTTTAATTTTTAATTTTTAATTTTTAATTTTTAATTTTTTATTTTTAATTTTTAATCTTTAATTTTTAATTTTAAATTTTAAATGTTAAATTTTTAATTTTTAATATTTAATTTTTAATTCTTAATTTTTATTTTTAATTTTTAATTTTTAATTTTTTATTTTTAATTTTTTATTTTTAGTTTTCAATTTTTAATTTTTAGTTTTTAATTTTCAATTTTTAATTTTTATGTTTAATTTTTGAATTTTAATTTTTAATTTTTAATTTTTAATTTTTAATTTTTAATTTTTAATTTTTAATTTTTAATTTTTAATTTTTAATTTTTAATTTTTAATTTTTAATTTTTAATTTTTAATTTTTAATTTTTAATTTTTAATTTTTAATTTTTAATTTTTAATTTTTAATTTTTAATTTTTAATTTTTAATTTTTAATTTTTAATTTTTAATTTTTAATTTTAAATTTTAAATTTTTAATTTTTACTTTTTAATTTTTAATTTTTAATTTTTAATTTTTAATTTTTAATTTTTAATTTTTAATTTTTAATTTTTAATTTTTAATTTTTAATTTTTAATTTTTAATTTATAATTTTTAATTTTTAATTTTTAATTTTTAATTTTTAATTTTTAATTTTTAATTTTTAATTTTTAATTTTTAATTTTTAATTTTTAATTTTTAATTTTTAATTTTTATTTTTTAATTTTTAATTTTTAATTTTTAATTTTTAATTTTTAATTTTTAATTTTTAATTTTTAATTTTTAATTTTTAATTTTTAATTTTTAATTTTTAATTTTTAATTTTTAATTTTTAATTTTTAATTTTTAATTTTTAATTTTTAATTTTTAATTTTTAATTTTTAATTTTTAATTTTTAATTTTTAGTTTTTAATTTTTAATTTTTAATTTTTAATTTTTAATTTTTAATTTTTAATTTTTAATTTTTAATTTTTAATTTTTAATTTTTAATATTTAATTTTTAATTTTTAATTTTTAATATTTAATTTTTAATTTTTATTTTTTAATTTTTAATTTTTAATTTTTAATTTTTAATTTTTAATTTTTAATTTTTAATTTTTAATTTTTAATTTTTAATTTTTAATTTTTAATTTTTAATTTTTAATTTTTAATTTTTAATTTTTAATTTTTAATATTTAATTTTTAATTTTTAAATTTTAATTTTTAATTTTTAATTTTTAATTTTTAATTTTTAATTTTTAATTTTTAGTTTTTAATTTTTAGTTTTTAATTTTTAATTTTTAATTTTTAATTTTTACTTTTTAATTTCTAAATTTTAATTTTTAATTTTTAACTTTTAATTTTTGATTTCTAATTTTTGATTTTTAATTTTTAATTTTATATTTTTAATTTTTAATTGTTAATTTTTAATTTTCAATTTTTATACCCTATACCACCATGTGGTTTGGGTATAATGACTTTGTGCTGTTTTTTGTAACAACCAAAAATATTCGTCCTAGACCCTTTAATTATATCGATCGACTCAGAATCACTTTTTGAGTCGAAATAGCAATGTCCGTCCGTCCGTCTGTGTGTCCATATAAAGCTTGTAATCAAACTACAGGTCGCAAATATGAAGATATTTTGATGAAATTTGGTATATGAGCTTCCATTGGCCATGGGATGAAAGCTGTTGAAACTGGTGAGAATCGGTCCATGTTCAGACCTAGCCCCCATACAAATGACCCCTATGAAATCGACATAAATTGCCATAAGTTCCAAATTATCATATAGATCTCAGTCAAATTGGGTTTGTATGTGTTTATTACATCCATTAATCAGTAGTTCAAAAATACTCCTTATAGGAAAATTCTTAGTCATAGGCCTCATATAGAGCTGCTTCCCGATATTCACTTAAATCTATCAAAAAACAAAAATATTTCACAGATTTTTCTCGAATTTGGTTTGTATAAATTTTTTCAAAGTATAAGTGACTTTACCAAATATGGTCAGGATCGGTCCATTTTTCGACCTAGTCCCCATATAAATATAGTATCCGATATGAACTTTTTCATATCTGCAGCGAAAAAAATTAATAAAAATGCCACTCAAATTTGGTTTATGCTTATTTGCTATATCCAGTTAGTTGGACCGAAGAGATAGGGTCTCTTAACCATGGTATAGGGTATCGTATAGTCGGGCTAGACCGACTATAATTTGCTTACTTGTTAATTTTAAATTATTAATTTTTTATTTTTCAATTTTCATTATTCATTTTTCATCTTTCATTACTCATTTTTCAATCTTAATTTTTCATTATCCATTTTTCAGTTTTCAATTTTCATTATTCATTTTTCATTTTTCAATGTTCATTTTCCATTTTTCAATTCTCATTTTCCATTTTTCATTTTTCATTTTTAAATTTTCATTATTCATTTTCCACTTTCTGTTTGCGTATGTAGCAAAAAATATATAAAAAATAAAAACACAATATATTATAAGGTTTTATAAGAAGAGAAAATAAAATCTCTATTTTATTTGTATATACAAATGTATTACCTTTTTTTTTTAAAATGCAAAAATGGTGTTTTGCGATGTAGCACGAATTGTACGAAGGTACCAAAACGATTGATTTTATAAGTTAAAAAATAAAGAGAGAGGGTGGCGAGCAATATCTAAGTACCGTTAACGGTTTTATTAGTTAAAATCTATGTAAACACTCCTTTCAACGATGTATAAAAAAATTTTCATAGATTTTAACCCAGAATTAACCCAAAAATGGCTAATTGACTCAAAGGCGGAAAAGTACAAAGAAAATATTAAATTGTACTTAAACATTGCCGGCCACCTTGCAACATCAAGGTGTGTTGCAACAATAATACTTTAACAAATAACTTAAATATCTTAAAATAAGGCATAGTTGAATTCAATTTATTAATTTTTTTTTTTTTTAAACACTTAAAGTTAAATTGGCCAGTAGGGACCTCGACGTAACAATTTTCCATAGGCAAGTAGGGACCCCAATGGAAAATTGATTATAAATAAGTTTGAGCCAGTAGGGACTCTACAATTTGAGCCAGTAAGGACTCTACATATGAGCCAGTAAGGACTCTACAATGGAGATGGGCCAGATATGAAAAAAAAAATGTAAATTATTCTGTCAAAATGACCAGTTTGGTTATTGGTCGTTTTACAACCCCATTAGCAGTACGAATATCTGCGACCCTTACGCGACCGTCACTTCCCGGATAAACTTTTATGACCCGGCCTAAACGCCACGATGTTGGAGGTAGATTTTCATGCTTGATAACGACTAAGTCGTTTTCCTGTAGATCACGTTCCGGATATTTCCATTTATAGCGCTTATTTAACGTCATTAAATATCCTTCTTTCCATCGGCGACAAAAAACTTGAGACAACGCTTTCATTTTTCGAAATCGATTAACAAGACTTATCGGAGATTCATTAATTTCAGGCTCCGGGGGAGCAAGTATTGGCCCACCTATTAAAAAATGACCAGGAGTCAGAGCTACTGGTTCCCGAGGGTTATCCGCCATTGAACAAAGAGGACGTGAATTTAGACAAGCTTCAATTCTTGCGAGAACTGAAGAAAGTTCTTCAAAAGTATATTTAAAAGATTGCGCTTCCTTATGAAAATGGTGTTTAAAACTTTTGAACCCGGCTTCCCAAAGGCCACCCATATGAGGTGCCCCGGCCGGTATAAACCGCCAAGTTAAACCCTGAATACCATAAATAGAACCCACTGCAATCTGACTCTCCTTAAGAAACATTTTAAAATCCTTCTCTAATTCACGCGATGCACCTACAAAATTTGTGCCATTATCCGAAAATATAGTGTATGGGCAACCTCGTCGAGAAATAAATCTGTGAAAGGCAGATAAAAAAGTAGGCGTCGATAAATCAGACGTGGCCTCTAAATGAATTGCTTTCGTAGAAAAGCAAACAAAAATACAAACGTAGCCCTTCGTTATCCTACAAGCTCTGCCCGTGAAACTTTTGATGTCAAAGGGACCAGCAAAATCAACGCCCGTTGTCATAAATGGTCTAGTAAGAGTAGTTCTTTCAGGGGGGCAGAGCCGCCATAATTTGACGACAAGATACTTTACGGTCAATAATACACCGTTTACAACGACCAATGACTCCACGAATTTTCGACTTCAAGCGTGGAACCCAATATTCAATACGCAGTATTCGCAACATCAACTGATTTCCACCGTGAATGGAAATCATATGAACAAATTCTATTAACAATTGAGTAAATCGGCTCGAATAAGGTAAAATAATACGATATTTCTCCGTATATGAAAGGGATGGTGATTTAACCAAGCGACCATTCAATCTTATCACACAGTCTTTATCGATAAAGGGATTCAAAGAAATAAGGCAACTCTTTGAACTTAACGGTTTTTTATCTAACAGGCACTTATATTCATCTGCATAGTGATGTTTCTGAGCCACAATGGCTAAATGCAATTTTGTTCTTCTGATTTCATAACCAGCAACGATTTTATCCACATTCATATAACGACTTGACCTATGAGCTGGATGACTATTGTAAAAGAACCTCAAAATATATGAGATTATCCGAAGAGCTCGATCAAGACGAGAGTAATTATTCAAAATATCCACATATATATCTTCCCCCTTACCGTCCGTAAAGAAGGAAGCATGTGTTTTGACCACCCGACCCTCAATGTCAGTGTCAAGATAACTTAGATCCGTTATATTCCAGTGCACTTTATCTTGACCCAGCCATCTTGGACCATGCCACCAAAGCTCACTATTTTCCAGCTCAGTGGGAGAGGTACCACGACTACCTAAATCTGCAGGATTATCCTCAGAACGAACATGATACCAATTATGGTTTCCTACATTTTCTTGAATGCGGCATACCCTGTTTGCTACAAATTTGGTCCAGGAACACGGCGTTTTCCTTAGCCAAGAAAGGACTATCGTAGAATCAGTCCAACAGTAAATTTGATCAATTTTAATATCAATTTCACTTATTACCGTCTTCAAAAGTTCAGAGGCTAACACCGCCCCGCACAATTCCAAACGAGGTAGAGAAATTGATTTGATGGGGGCTACTTTGGTTTTCGATGAAAGTAGGTGAGTATGAATTTCGCCGTTAGAGGCCTGAATTCGAATATAAATCATCCCCGCGTATGCCTTTTCCGAGGCATCAGAAAAAACATGAAGCTCAACAGAATTTCCCGGCGAATAATTAACCCATCTTGGAATACGAATAGTATTTACCTCATGATAAGAAGTAACAAATCTTTTCCATTCATCTTCCGTCGAAATTGGAAGCATATCATACCAATTTATATTATCAAGCCAAATTTTTTGCATGATAATTTTAGCAACCACAATGACAGGACCTAACCAACCTACAGGATCAAACAATTTCGCGATAGTCGATAAGACTTCCCTCTTAGTATACCCAGATTTTAATGAAATAGGAGTCACACTAAAATAAAACGAGTCCAACTGAGCGTTCCACTGAATTCCTAAAGTCTTTGAAGTACTCGATTCTATAAAGGTCAATAATTTAGCGTCAACTAAATGGTCCAAAGGTATGTCTTTTAAAACACTCCGTTCGTTTGAAGTCCATTTTCTTAACTGAAACTTAGCAGAAGCCAAAGCAGCGACGAGTTGATCACGAGCCATTAATGCAGTCGAAATGTCATGAGTCCCTGTCAAAACGTCGTCAACGTACATGCTCTTTCGTAGAATATGTGCTGCGAGAGGGAACTCAGCCTCAGAATCGTCCGCGAGTTGTAATAACGTCCTAATGGCAAGGTATGGGGCGCAGTTAACGCCAAAAGTCACTGTCTGTAATTCATAGTCCCTTACAGTCTCCGTCGGAGAATCCCTAAACAAAATTCGTTGAAAAGGGGTATGCGACGGAGCAACCCGAATCTGCCTATACATTTGAGTAATATCACAATTGAAGACGAATTTAAACAGACGCCACCTAAGAATAAGTAGAACTAAGTCTGCTTGTAAGGTAGGTCCTACGTAAAGGCAATCGCTTAAACTAATTCCATTAGAAGTTCTATTTGAAGCATTGAAAACAACTCTCAATTTAGTTGTCTTACGTTCTAGTTTTACCACCGGATGATGAGGTAAATAACAAAAAGAGGTAGGAGATGAAAAATTTGGTAATACCGGTCTCATATGTCCTATGTCCAAATACTCCCTAACGACGTCATCATACATCTCCTTAATTGCAGGTCTACGTAGTAAAGATGATTCGGTCTAAGATATTGTCCCATAACACCAGGTCTTGAAGTCCCTAAAGACAATTTTTCAGGAAATTCAGGCTTAAATGGGAGAGTCACTACATATCGACCATCAGATTCGCGACGAGTAGTCGCTTTATAATTTTCCTCACAAAATTTGTCAAATGGAGCCAGAATTTTTCTTTTAGGAGTTTCCTCAAGCTCCCAGAATCTCAAAAGGTTTTTGTTAAGGCAATCTTCCTCTGAAAATTCGACATTCGTAGAATATACCTGAACTTGAGGTTGTACAACTGGACCAGTAATAATCCAGCCAAAAATAGTGTTCTGAGCTAGTAAAGAGCCCAAAGTATTGCGACGGATTTCTCCCAACAGAATTCTTGGATATAAATCCGCGCCAAGCAAAAGATCAACAGGTCGACTGTCATCAAAATTAATATCGGCCAAACGAAGGTTTGGCAAATTTTCCTTTAAATACGAGTGGACTGTAAATGATGGTAAATTACCCGAAATATTTGGCAAAACAAGTGCCAATGTTTCCAATACAAGGGATGAATCGAGGGTGGAGCCAATTTTCAATGAACAAAGTTTTCTAGACATTGCCGTAACTGCCTGATTAACTCCTGAAATTTGAGCATTCGTCGAATGCGTCGAAATTTTCAGGCAATTTTGCAAACGTTCACAAATGAACGATGCTTCAGAAGCAGGGTCAATAAGGGCACGGGCTGGGTACGTAGTACCCTGATGAATAAGATTCACTATAGCCGTCCCTAAAAGTACAGTCCTACTTTGCGCTGTATGAAATACTTGACGATTTGTAGGAGCTGTGGCATGATTGGCATTCGAAGATGATGCGATTTACGGAGTTTGAAACTCGAGAAACAGAAACCGAACTAACACCCGAATTCGACCGATTAGTATCCCTAGAAACTTCAGAAGATGGCAATTCACGGTGTAACATAGTGTGATGTCTCCTGTTACAAATGGAGCAATTATACGAACTGCTACAATTTTTAGCTTCATGTGTCCTTGCGAGACAATTGACACAACAGTGAAACTTTTTTACCGTAGAAAATCGATCCGCAACAGATAAACTTTTGAATCGATGACAAGAACGTAAAAAGTGAACTTGATTCTTACAAAGACCACAAGAAGCACTTGAAGTTGAAGCAGCATTGGTATGATGCGCTTTGATTTTAGGTTCAGAAAGCCGTTTAGCAGATTCTGAACCCCTAAGATCCCGTAAACAATCTAAAGTTTGAACTCTTTCTGTCAGAAAGAGGTCCAAATACTTCCAGAGTGAAAAAGCTGATTTGTCCTTTATACTCTGTTCCCACAGATTAACAGTTTGCGAAGGTAACCGTTGAATGCAAAGAAATACAATAATAGGATCCCAGCTGTGCGTCGAAATATTATAAATTGACATAGCCGTAAGGCAACCGTTTATTCCGCGTTGTAAAGTTTTTAATCCCGACGAGGTTTCCTTATCAAGAAAGGGAAGGCTAAATAGCGATTTTAACTGGTTATTAACCAGCATACGCGGATTATCATATGCGTCCCTCAAGTTGCGCCACGCAACATCAAAACCTTGATTAGTGAGAGGGCATTTCGAAACAATTTCCCGAGCTTCGCCACTAGTTTTCCGAACTAGATGGCATAGCCGCTCAATATTGCTAAGTCGAGAGTTATTGATATAAACCGCTGTAAAAAGATCCCTAAAAGTGGGCCAAGAAATGTAATCGCCCTCAAAAACGTCGGTATCGCATGGCGGAAGCGTTAAATTATGACAAAAGTTGTCAGCTGAATTGAGGTTTACACTCGGAGACTGAGACTGCTCTTTCGGTGTCGCGTTGGATTTAAAATGATGTAATCGTTCATTAATCCTAGATACGCGTTAAAAGTGGCTTCATATTTCGATTCAGCCGCGTCAAAATCCGCCGGTTCCGCGTCATCCGAATTTTCTAAATATGATAAACAAGTACGATATGTCGTTTTTACTTGTTCCCAAAGCAAGTCCAATTCTTTTCCACGAATTTCAAGATTAAATACCGAATGTAACTCCTCACGAATATCGTTGAATTTCGCTTCAAATTTAATGAGCGTATCCGAATCGCGTATAAAAATATCAAGTGCAGTTCCCGGCATTTTGGTTCGAATTTATTTTAAAATAAGTTAATTTAATTTAAATAACAATATAAAAATTCGTTAAAAAAAATCCGAAAAAATAATAATATATTATAAACTAATAATATAAAACTATATTAAAAAATTTTATTTTCTTAATATGTGGTATTATTTTAACAAATTAGAAGCAAAACCAAAATTTGCAAAAAAAAAAAAAAATAATAAAAAACACACTGGATATGTCGCGACTAAAATGGACAGTAGTGTGACTAACAATGATATAGAAAAAACAAACCAACACAATGCGTGTGCGTATATATTAGTGTGAAGAGAAATGAACACACTCTTGAGCATAAACACAAAAAAAAAACCAACGCGTGAACGTACAGAGAAATAAAAACTATTCAGCTTAAGCAGCTTAAACACGAAAAAAACGTTCGCGTGAGCGTATATGTATAACACAAAGGAGAAAAACCGATTTAGTTATAATCTTTATTGTAATGTATATCTGTTTAAATGTAAATCTGTTTAAATTATAATTATTTGCACTAAACACTTTTTTTAAACTATCCCGACGGCTTTTTCTCTTTCCTTCGATTAAAACAAATACGATATGATTAATATTTATATTATTACTTGCACTAATCACTTTTTTTAAAAATCCCGACGGCTTTTGCTTTTTCTTTCGATTAAAATAAAACGAATATATATGTAATGTAACGTAACGCGTAGGGTTGTAAAACGAAAAGTATGCAAAAAAATAGTATTTCAATAACGATGAAACTTTTTTCTTTTTAAATTAATTTTAATTATACACTTTTTAAAATTTCAAGTTTTTGTTTAGCTCACACATAAAAAAAACTGAACTATACGCACCTTTTTAAGTTATTGTTTTCTGTTGTAGTTGAAGCTAAGGGTTGTTTTTGCAGGTTTTTGCTGGTCTTGTCACGATGAAGGCTGTGAGAATGTTGAAGAGTTAAAAAATTAAATTAATTTTCCCAAACTTCTCCAGGATCCGGCTCGAAGGATCAAATGTTTGCTTAGGTAGCAAAAAATATATAAAAAATAAAAACACAATATAGTATAAGGTTTTATTAGAAGAGAAAATAAAATCTCTATTTTATTTGTATATACAAATGTATTACCTTTTTTTTTTTTTAATGCACAAATGGTGTTTTGCGATGTAGCACGAATTGTACGAAGGTACCAAAACGATTGATTTTATAAGTTAAAAAATAAAGAGAGAAGGTGGCGAGCAATATCTAAGTACCGTTAACGGTTTTATTAGTTAAAATCTATGTAAACACTCCTTTCAACGATGTATAAAAAAAGGAGTTTCATAGATTTTAACCCAGAATTAACCTAAAAATGGCTAATTGACTCAAAGGCGGAAATTGTACTTAAACACTTTCCATTTTTAATTTTTCAATTTTGATTTTCCATTTTTCATTTTTAATTTTTCAATTTTCATTTTCCATATTCCATTTTCATATTTCAATTTTCATTTTCCATTTTCCATATTTCATTTTTCATTTTCCATTTTTAATTTTTCATTTTTCAATTTTCATTTTCCATTTTTCATTTTCCAATTTTCGTTTTCCAGTTGCCATTTTTCAATTTTCATTATCAATTTTTCATTTTGAAATTTTCATTTTCCATGTTTGATTTTTAGTTTTTCATCTTTCAATTTTCATTTTCCATTTTTCAATTTTCATTTTTCACTTTCCATTTTTCAGTTTTCATTTTCCATTTTTCATTTTCCATTTTCCATTTTCGTTTTTCGTTTTCCAATTTCCATTTTTCATTTTTCGATTTTCATTTTCCATTTTCCATTTTCCATCCTTCATTTTTCAATTTTAATTTTTTAATTTTCATTTTCCATTTTCATTTTTCAATTCTCATTTTCCATTTTGCATTTTCCATTTTTAAATTTTAATTTTCCATGTGCTGCTGTTTGTAACTGCCAAAAATATTTGACCAAGACCCATCTTTTATTATACCGATCGACTCAGAATCACTTTCTGAGTCGATTTAGCAATGTCCGTCCGTCTGTGTGTCCCTGTAAACCAAATAATCAAACTGCAGGTCGCAAATATGAATATATTTTGATGAAATTTGGTATATAAGCTGTCATCGGCCATAGAATAAGCGCTATTGAAATTGGTGAAATTCGGTCCATGTTCAGATCTAGCCCCCATACAAATGACCCCTATGAAACCGACAGGAAGTGCCATAAGATCCAAATTATAATATAGATCTAAGTCAAATTGGGTTCGTATGTGTTTATTATATCCATTAATCAGCAGTCCAAAAATAATCCCTATAGGACAATTCTTAGTCATAGGTCCCATATAAGCTGCTTCCTGATCTTCACTTAAATCTATCAAAAAACATAAATATTGCACAGATTTTTCTCAAATTTGGTTTGTGATATTTTTTCAAAATGTAGGTGACTTTACCAAATATGGTCAAGATCGGTCCATTTTTCGAACTAGTCCCCATATAAATATAGCACCCGATATGAACTTTTTCATATTTGCAGCAAAAAAAAATTAATAACAATGCCACTCAAATTTTTCTGTATCGAATTAGTCTATATCGAATTAGTTCTATATCGAATTAGTTGGACCGAAATATAGGGTCTCTAAACCATGGTATAGGGTATCATATGTTCGGCCTAGACCGACTAAAATTTTCTTACTTGTTCATTTTCCATTCTCCATTTTTCGTTTTCTATTTTCAATTTTTAATTTTTCATTTTCCATTTTTCAGTTTTCATTTTTCAATTTTCTTTTTTCATTTTCCATTTTTCATTTTCCATTTTCTATTCTAAATTTTTAATTTTCTATTTTACATTTTACATTTTCCGTCTTCCATTTTACATTTTCCATTCTCCATTTTCCATTTTCATTTTCCATTTTTCATTTTGCGTTTTGTTTTATTTTTATACCCTCCACTCCAGTGTGCAGAGGGTATATATAAGTTTGTCATTCCGTTTGTAATAATTAGAAAAAAAAATCTGGACCCCATAAAATATATATATTTGTGATCCTTATAACAAGCGGAGTTGATATAGCGATGTCCGTCTGTCCGGCTGTCCATCTGTCCGTCTGTGGAAATCACGATGACGGCTTCAATCGGGCAACTAGGTTGCTCGTTGGTACAGAAAATGATTCACTAACATCCTGAAAAGTTTGCTATTTAAAATGGTCCAAATCGGTTTATCTGGTCCCGAGAATTAAACGATGGAGTAAAAAAAGTCTTGAAAATATATGATTTGACTATGTTGTTCTTGTCACGATAACGTTCTTAATAGGACAGCTAGGGCGCTTGTTGTTAGTGAGAATGATACACCAACATCACGAGAAGGTTTCTGTTTTTTAAATCGTGACAATAGGTTTCATAGGTGCTGAGAAATCACTGAAAAGGTAAAAAAATATGATGTTTTCCTATATTGTTATTCTAAATTTTGTATTTTGTCACAGCTGTACTTGTTGTTTTTATGGTCGTTGTGGTAGTAATATAAAAATTCACCAATATCAACATTTTATGGTGTAATATTTAAGTTAGTTAATTAATAAAAGAAACTATATAAAATCAATATCAATATTCTGCGATTTTTATAAGATCACAAAATATTACAAATTGATACATACAGACTACTGTTGCAAATATCAAAATACTATAAATAACATTCATATATTCTGTATATGTATTTCGATAATACGCGCATGTTAAAAATAATAAAATATAAATTATTTTATTTATACAAAATATTGCAATTTTTAGGGTTGCAAAAAATAGTATGATTTTAAGGGTTCTACTTTTAGTACATACTTGCATTCAAAAGTAGTATTGAAACCATAAAATTCTACCCTGTTAAGAATTGGTGTTTAAAAAAAAATTTTTTTCTCAGATGATAATAATATAATGTCAATAATATTTAATTAAAATACATTTTTAAAATTTATTATTTAGGCAAACGCCATTCCCGGACTACCGAGAATTTAATGCACGATTTATTCCGCATTAGGAATAATCGCGGAGCTCAGCTCAATCAAAGTGCAATGATTAAGCCTCGCTCTGGGAAACAAGTGTTCATGCTTCCCTTTGCACATACGCCATTCCCAACTACCAAAAATTGTAGGCACGAGCTATCCACATCAGGAATAGTCGCGGGCTCAACTCAATCAAAGTGCAATGATTAAGCTTCGCCCTAGGAAGCATATATTCATTCATTTCTTAGCACAAACCGAACTTCTTATGTCACATTAAAAATAAACTAATTGAGAAGTACAATTCATCATTACGCTGTATTATAATACTATTTTCTTATTTTTCTACTAGCTAGTAAACAAAGTGATCGTATCATTGTAAACGAAATAGAATTGAAATTGTGTGCAGATTTGTTTTACTTAAAAAACTGGTTCTACAGATAGTGAATAAAATTCCAGTAAACATTTTATGCAATAAGTGATCATGTGGAGTCTTTTTTTACTCCTCTGTGCTATTAAAACAGTCGTAAATGCGCTCTTTTGCTGATCACAAAATATTCTTTTGTTGGGAGGAAATTTTACCTTACCCCGACTCATCTTGAGAACCTTTTTTATCTAATTTTCTGATTAATTTCGACTTCTTTTTAAGTCATATTTAATGTCATTTTTCTATAAATCACTTTTTAAGCGTAAGCAAAAATCATTTCTTAATCTTTTTCTAATACCGCATGTGATTAATCAGTTTTTAATTATCAAAAGTGCTCGAAGAAGACACAGTAAGATGATTTTTGTTAAAACAATCTTCGAAATGATTACTGGGATATCGTATATTTTTGTTTAAGGCCAGTATACACGGTCAAAATGCTTGACGTCAAATTCATGTATGTGTGCATGAAGCTTTGAACATACACGATACTGCATAGCACTTCAATCATTCATTTGGTTTTTGATTTTGTGCTGTAAACATCTTTACGGTAGCGGACGATACACTTGTCGCCATTTTGGCAGTGTGCTTAAAAGCAAAAGAAAATGAAAAAAGAAGAAGAAGAGACGTATCTGGATGAAGGAGTGGTTAAAAAAAGGAATTCATTTACCCATGAAAACTTAATGGCAAGCTTCCAGCAATTCTAAAATATTTTTCCTTTCATCCGACATCTCCTCACAATCATTTGCTTCAAAGTCACATTAAAAATGAGAACATGCTTGATCAATCAACGATATACACACATCAAATTCGTACGTCATGCAAGCAGAAAATCTAAAATTTTTGATTTTGCTTCAATCATTGTCGGTGTGACACATACAAACACATTTTCACTAATACCACCAAAATGCAGTTCAATCATTTTGACCGTGTATATCCCGCTTTACACACACATATTCATAATGGCACCAGTAAGCCGAACTCTCTCATGAAACACATAGACGACAGCGGCTACACGACTACAGCCTGTCAAAAATAAAATACACACGTTTATATGAAAACGATTATTTTAACACCAACACAGCTACACGACTACATGACCACTTTTGCTGCTGTAGTCAACTTAGGCTAATTTCTGTTTTTGTTGGCTACAAAATAAAAATAGTGTTGACAATATAACAAAATATGTAAAAGATATTAGTGCTATGAAATATTTTATTTTGTTGAAAAAATTAATCGCAAAATGAAATGCTATAATAATTCTATTAATAAGTAAATTTATTTATTTATTTTTACGTTATAATAATGCATTATAAATAAGTAATATATTTAAGACAATTTTATATAGAACCATACATGTTTTTCTATTTTAATAAAGTAAAAAAAAAAATATATAATTGGCACTACTGAAATAAAAATGATTTTGTATAAAAACAGCTGTTTATGTTGTTGTTATATGTTGCTGTCGATTTCAAAAAAATTAAGTAGTTGACTACACGACTACAATTGCAGCCAGCAGCATTTGTAGTCGTGTGTTCGTGTAGCCTCTGTCGTCTATGTGTTTCATGCATGAGTAACAATTTTGTGAAATCTTACATTGTTTTTTAATAGGTACCAGTGGTGCCAGGAGATTTTTACAGAAATCTCTACGCTAATGAAAAAAAATCCCTTTTTTTTTCCCTACACCCACGTTTTTTCTCTCTACATTTTTCCCTACACTACTTTTTTCAATTTTTCAAAAAAAAAAATTATTTTTAATTTGTTAATTTTCAATTTCAATAATGCAAAAATACCATAAAAAATATCATAAAAATAAGATAAGAATATCATTAGAATTACATAAAAACAACATAAAAAATCTACAGATATTATAAAAAAAATATTTTTACTATTCTGTATAATTCATCTTTTATATGGCTAGATGTGCATTTAAAATTTACACAATTAATTAAAATGGCTTGCAAATGGGATCTTATAACGTAAACAGAATTTTTGTTGTTGGTTTTAAAAGATATTTTTTTTAAGACATTGGTTATTAGCATGTATACTTAGATCTGATTTATCGCAATTTAATGTTTTTTCACAAGCCTTGCATCTGTATTTAAAGTCGTCATCTTTGACCTGTTCCATCCCATTAGCTTCTCGTCTCTCAACTAACTTGAGTAAAACCTTTGTTTTCTGTATTTCTTTGATGTGTTTTCAGCATCATCGAAAAACGAATCGGACATTTTTCTAAAATCAATTATGTTTACATTTATAATATTTTAATATTCTTTTTATTTACAAACTTACTTAAGGTGCTATTACACGAAGGTTTTTTTACATATGTACTGTCACTTTTTTTATCCATATGAAATTCCTCATGTCTGTCAAAATTGTCTTTTATATACGATTCATAATTTTTGCTATCACACTATCCGTAAGACATAACCTCTAAGTGTAAACAACAGCTGATTTAATTTGTGAATTTACAAAAATTTATTGTTAAAAAAAAGGTTATATATTTTTTAATTGTTAATACTAAACAATTTATTTTTCTTTCAATATTAATCTTTAAAATTTACTCTGTTTTTCTTTCGCCACAAGCAGTGTTGTATTTTCATGGTTGTCATGCAAAAACAGAACCTGTTCTAATTGAAAAATGTACATGTGACTTTCCTCATGTATTGTACATAAACAATGTTTCATATGTATCGCACGATGTGTACAACTTTTGTTGTGGGAAAATTTGACAGTACATATGTAAAAAACACATCATGTAATAGCACCTTTAATATAATCGAAGAGATCTACAAAGATCACGTACTTATGTATGTATTAAAAAAAAAATGCACAAAACAAGTAAACTGCACAAAAGTGTTTTTTACTTGTCTTACTTGTTATTAAAGAAGCCGCGTATTTACTATCTCCATATTATAGAGTTATTACCAGATTTAAAAAAGATAGATATTTTTAATTTTAAAGTTTAAAATTGAAATGGATATAATATTAAGTTGTTAAAAAAATTTTTTTTCAAAAAATCCCTACAATTCGACAAAACTAAGAAATCTTTTGCATTAAACACATAGACGCAAATCCATTTATCGATGCGTTACAAATGGAATGACAAACTGATGTAATAAGATCGAAAAAATAAAACTGATTAACGCTAGTGCTTTTAAAATATAAGACATGGTCAAGTATTCCGAAAAAGATCCGAAATTTAAAAATATATTTTGTTTACTATCTTCTATTGACTTTAAAATTGTTAAAGGTAAATGCTGAAAATTCAGAGTATTTGTTGTAATAAATTACTAAATTGATCAAATTGTTTACATTTTCAAATATTTTATCTAAATTTGTTACAAATAGTGCAAGAAAACCTAGGTGGAGGGTATCAAAGATTCGGCATAGCCGAATTTAACACTCTTACTTGTTTTCTTTAATATTGGCGATTTTTTTATTATAACGTGATAACGATAAACAAGAAATGCCGGTTTTCTCAATGTATCGTCAAACTGCCTGCTACTTAACCAGGACATAAATTTATTGGACCAATAAACTGTCGGTTAACAATTTTGGTTTTCTCAATGTACCGACAAAAACATTATTTTCAGTTGGCAATTCCTCTCAAAATACGTATGAAAGTTGGGAGAACTATTTTCAGTTGGCAATGCCTCTCAAAATTGGTATGAAAGTTGGGAGAATAATTTATCTGTACGATAAATAAATAACTGGCAGATGAGTGCCGGTTAGCTTTGCGACAAAATAAAAGCAAACCAGACATTGAGAAAACCAAATTTCTTTAATCGGCAGTTTCTCGTTGGGATAAAAGATAATCGCCTATTGAGAAAACGGGCATAAGAGTGTTAAATTCGGCTGTGCCAAATCTTTGATACCCTCCACCTCGGTTTGAGTATTGATAATAAATGTAAACAAAATATTGGAAAAATATGCATGCGTTTCCTATATGCATGCGTTTCCGGTTATATGACATTACTTCTCGTTTAATTTAGTTTTTGCTAATTAAATAGCTCGCCCTAACTTCCATTGCAAAGGTAATGGTTGTGTAGGGTGGCTATATGCATTAAATCGTGCTAATTGGAGATTGCTGTATAGTTTCTTTTAACTGGCGAAATATTTTTCATTGCGGCCATAGAGGTCGGATGGAGTAACAAAATAATAACCAAAAAAAGCTCTCTCAACTTTTTTATTAAAATATTGCCATATTTGGAAATCATAGAGAATAAATTTATAATAATAAATAATCAAATTAGGGATGCCGAACGCAAAGAACCCAAACATTTTAAATAAAATAATTTGTTATCTTTATTTTCTGAAAAACTTCAAATATTCATCCAAAAAAAATTGTGAAAATTGATATATAAATAACATTCTCATCAAATTGCGTTTATTTATGTAACAGTTTTTATGTTCGCAATTCTTAAATATCATTTGACGTTTTCTAAAATTCATTGAATTTAAATTAATGTTTTCTGTAGTCCGATTCTGTAAATTTCAACGATCCGACAATCGCAAAATATATCGACAGCTATTGTTGTTTGCACTAAGGATTAAGTGATCCACTAAGTACATACATCTTAACGACAGTCGACAAATCTATTTTTCTATTTATTTAAATTGTAAACGAGTGACATCTCTGTCAAAATAAGCGAAAAACACAAAGAAGAATAGAAAAAAAAATTACTTCGTGTTTGACAGGATGATTTTATGTTTATGTTTAATATCTCTATTTTTGTTTACTAATATTTCTGTTTATTTATTTGAAAATTAAATAATGAATTGAATATGCTATTTAATTTTTTTATTTATATAAAAAAGTTTTTTAATAGAAGCAAAATATTTTCACTATTTTATGATTTTTATTTATGTATGACGACATTTCAACCTAAAAATTTAAGTTTTTATCGATTGAATAAACAACTCAAAAATGGTTGTCGTTTAGATAACAACAATAGCTGACTTTAACAATAGCGAATATCGTTTAAAAATTTTACTGATAATTTAGCTTTTCTTTTTTTTAACGATTCGACTATCGTTAAAAGAAATAACTGAAAAGCTATTAATTTCTCCTGAATGCAAATATTTATTTTAATATAAACATTTTTTAAATGTAAACATATTTGGTGTTTTTTTTTTTTGGAATTTGATGCAATTGATATCTTCTAAATTTAAAATTATTATTTCCGACGTTTTGATATGATTTTCTGAAATTCAATTAATATTTTTTAATTGGAAATTTAATTCTAGTTTTTAGAATTGATATTGTCTAAAATTTTAATGGAAAATTTAAAAAGTGCAATATTGTATTTATGTGAATAATAATGCTTTAGTAATTATAAACAATTTTTAAAAATTAGATGTAATCGCAATCAGATATTTTGTAGGTAAAACAGAATAATAATTCTATATAACTATGTAGAACTGTTTTGAAAGCAAAAACTCATTGATAAACTCGGTAACTCTATTTTGTAAAGACAACAAAAAGTTAATATGCGAAACTTATGTTCATATTTGTAAAAGAATAATGAAAGAACGTATCAAATAAAAGACCAGCCCGTGTATACTCTTATCATTGTTCTGTATGATATCTAGTTAAAAATATTGGCATTCATGTTAAAATAGAAATAATTATTGCAAAGCTAATTAGAACAAAAATTGTGTTCGCCATCTACTGTGGAATAGTCACGCTGAGCAAAATGAAGTGACACTCTGTTAATGCAAAAGATATATTTTTCCCCACAACAAATAAAATAATAATAATAATAAAAAAATAAAAAATAAATAATAATAAAATAAATAAAATAATATTCCGATTTATTTCTAACATGCAGTTGTTATGGATATACATATATAGAATATATGTATATTATTTGTATTATTTAATATTTTTATGTATGTATATGTAAATGTTACACACAAAAAATACAACATCAAACGTTGTTTTTGTGTGTTTCTCTTTAAATAAATTTATACATAAATTTTTTTTGCTAAATTTACATTTTTTTTTTTTTATTAACAACTAGGTATTTTAGCATTATTTGTTTAGATGTTGGTGAATTTTTACTCCCTTAATATTCAGCCCAATTCTAAACAAAAATTCCGCATGAAATTTCTCACTTCTCCCTTTCCCCTATTATGAATTAAATTCATTCGGAAAAAAATTCGATGAGAAAAAGTAGTTATTCTCAATGCACTTGAATTTGGTTTTGTCCCTCAAAAAATTTCCCTTGCAAAACAGACGGGAGTTTACATAAAAATGTAAGAAGTATTTTGATAAAACAAAATTTTAATAAAAAAAATTAAGAGTGTTAAATTCGGCTATGCCGAATCTTTGATACCCTCCACCTAGGTTTTCTTGCACGATTTGTAACAAATGTAAATAAAATATATGAAAATGTAAACAATTTGATCAATTTGGTAATTTATTACAACAAATACTCTGAATTTTCAGCATTCACGTTTAACAATTTTAAAGTCAATAGAAGATAGTAAACAAAATACATTTTTAAATTTCGGATCTTTTTCGGAATACTTGTCCATGTCTTATATTTTAAAAGCACTAGCGTTAATCAGTTTTATTTTTCCGATATTATTACATCAGTTTGTCATTCCATTTGTAACGCATCGATAAATGAATTAACGTCTATGTGTTTAATGCAAAAGATTTCTTACTTTTGTCGAATTGTAGGGATTTTTTGCAAGTTTTTTTTTAACAACTTAATATTATATATATTTCAATTTTAAACTTTAAAATTAAAAATATACCTATATCTTTTTTTAAATCTGGTAATAACTCTATAATGTGGAGAAAGTAAATACGTGGCTTCTTTAATAAGAATGACAAGTAAAAAACACTTTTGTGCATTTTTTAATACATACGCCATCCTTTTAGATCTCTTCGATTTTATTAAGTTTGTAAATAAAAAGAACATTAAAATATTATAAATGTAAACATAATTAATTTTAGAAAAATGTCCGATTCGTTTTTCGATGATGCTGAAAACACATCAAAGAAATACAGAAAACAAAGGTTTTACTCAAGTTAGTTGAGAGACGAGAAGGATGGAACAGGTCAAAGATGACGACTTTAAATACAGATGCAAGGCTTGTGAAAAAATATTAAATTGCGATAAATCAGATCTAAGTATACATGCTAATAACCAGTGTCTTAAAAAAAATATATTTTAAAACCAACAACCAAAATTCTGTTTACGTTATAAGATCCCATTTGCAAGACATTTTAATTAATTGTGTAAATTTTAAATGCACATCTAGCCATATAAAAGATGAATTATACAGAATAGTAAAAATATTTCTTTTGTAATATCTGTTGGTTTTTTATGTTGTTTTTATGTAATTCTAATGATATTCTTATCTTATTTTTTATGCTATTTTCTTAGTTTTTATGTTATTTTTGCATTATTGAAATTGAAAATTAACAAATTAAAAATTTTTTTTTGAAAAATTTAAAAAAGTAGTGTAGGGAAAATGTAGAGAGAAAAAAGTGGAGATTTCTGTAAAAATCTCCTGGCATCACTGGTACCTATTAAAAAACAATGTAAGATTTCACAAAACAGTGCGACGTATATCTGCTTTGTTCAAAAGCTTTCATAAAACTAAATGAAATTGTTACTTATGCATGAAACACATAGACGACAGAGGCTACACAAACACACGGATACAAATGCTGCTGGCTGCAATTGTAGTCGTGTAGTCAACTACTTAATTTTTTTGAAAACGACAGCAACATATAACAACAATATAAACAGCTGTTTTTATACAAAATCATTTTTATTTCAGTAGTGCCAATTATATATTTTTTTTACTTTATTAAAATAGAAAAACTTGTATGATTCTATATAAAATTGTCTTAAATATATTACTTATTTATAATGTAGTATTATAACGTAAAAATAAATAAATAAATTTACTTATTAATAGAATTATTATAGCATTTCATTTTGCGATTAATTTTTTCAACAAAATAATATATTTCATGGCACTAATATCTTTTACATATTTTGTTATATTGTCAACACTATTTTTATTTTGTAGCCAACAAAAATAGAAATTAGCCTAAGTTGACTACAGCAGAAGTGGTCATGTAGTCGTGTAGCTGTGTTGGTGTCAAAATAATCGTTTTCATATAAACATTGTATTTTATTTTTGACAGGCTGTAGTCGTGTAGCCGCTGTCGTCTATGTGTTTCATGAGAGAGTTCGGCTTACTGGTGCCATTATGTTATGTGTGTATAAACAAAAATATACTATATCCCAGTAATCATTTCGAAGATTGTTTTAACAAAAATTATCTTACTGTGTCTTCTTCGAGCACTTTTGATGATTAAAAACTGATTAATCACATGCGGTATTAGAAAAAGACTAAGAAATGATTTTTGCTTACGCTTAAAAAGTGATTTATAGAAAAAGGACATTAAATATGACTCAAAAATAAGTCGAAACTAATCAGTATATTGGATAAAAAAAGGTTCTCAAGATGAGTCGGGGGTAAGGTAATATTTCCTGCCAACAAAAGAATATTTTGTGATCAGCAAAAGAGCGCATTTATGACTGTTTTAATAGCACAGAGGAGTCAAAAAAGACTCCACATGATCACTTATTGCATAAAATGTTTACTGGGATTTTATTTACTATCTGTAGAAACAGTTTTTTAAGTAAAACAAATCTGCACACAATTTCAATTCTATTTCGTTCACAATGATACGATCACTTTGTTTACTAGCTAGTAAAAAAATAAGAAAATAGTATTATAATACAGCGTAATAATGAATTGTACTTCTCAATTAGTTTATTTTTAATGTGCCATAAGAAGTTCGGTTTGTGCTAAGAAATGAATGAATACATGTTTCCCAGGGCGAAGCTGGATCATTGCACTTTGATTGAGTTGAGCTCCGCGACTATTCCTGATGTGGATAGCTCGTGTCTACAATTTTTGGTAGTTGGGAATGGCGTTTGTGCAAAGGAAAGCATGAACACATGTTTCCCAGGGCGAGGCTTGATCATTGCACTTTGATTGACCTGAGCTCCGCAAATATTCCTAATGCGAATAACTCGTGCATTAAATTCTCGGTAGTCCGGGAATGGCGTTTGCCTGCGCCAAACATTAAATAATAAATTTTGAAAATGAGTTATAATTAAATATTATTGACATCTATGTTACATTATTATCATCTGACAAAAATTTTTTTTTAAACACTGCTAATTTTTTACAGGGTAGATATTTTATGGTTTCACTACTACTTTTGAATGCGAGTATGTATGTACTAAAAGTAGAACCCTTAAAATCATACTATTTTTTGCAACCCTAAAAATTGCAGTATTTTGTATAAATAAAATAATTTGTATTTCTATTATTTTTAATATGCGCTTATTATCGATATACATATACAGAATATATGAATGTTATTTATAGTATTTTGATATTGGCAACAGTAGTATGTATCAATTTGAAATATTTTGTGATCTTATAAAAATCGCAGAATATTGATATTGGTTTTACATAGTTTCTTTTATTAATTAACTAACTTAAATATTACACCATAATATGTTGATATTGGTGAGTTTTTATATTATTACCACAACGACCATAAAAACTACAAGTACAACTGTGACAAAATACAAAATTTAGAATAACAATATAGGAAAACATCATATTTTTTTTAACTTTTCAGTGATTTCTCGGCACCTATGAAACCTATTGTCACGATTTAAAAAACAGAAACCTTCCCATGATGTTGGTGTATCATTCTCACTAACAACAAGCGCCCTAGCTGTCCTATTGAGGACGCTATCGTGACAAGAACAACATAGGCAATTCATATTTTTTCAAGACTTTTTTTACTCCATCGTTCAATTATCGGGACCAGATAAACCGATTTGGACGATTTCAAACAGCAAACTTCCCAGGATGTTAGCGAATCATTTTTTATACCAACGAGCAACCGAGTTGCCCGATTGAAGCAGTCATCGTGATTTCCACAGACGGACAGCCGGACAGACGGACAGACGGACATCGCCATATCAACTCCGCTTGTTATAAGGATCACAAATATATATATTTTATGGGGTCCAGATTTTTTTTCTTATTATTACAAACGGAATGACAAACTTATATATACCCTCTGCACACTGGAGTGGAGGGTATAAAAATTAATATATTATTAATCTTGTAGGCTGAAGATCACAAATAAAGCCAAACTTCAACTTTTTTAACTTTAATGAGAGCCAATTCAGGCATTGATTGCGTTTTCCATAGATTAAGTCCGCAAATGACTTCTATCATTCCTTTTTAGCTATTTCGTTGTAGTTGTTCTACAACACCAATTTCCTCCAAGATTGCTCGCATCATAGCTATGCTATTAATTTCTATTTAATTTTTCTTTAAAATAAATTGATTTTCGTTTGCACATACAAAAAAAAAAAACAGAAAATTAATTGTCAATAAACAAAACAACAGGCTTCGAAATTCGATGATGCCACTTATTCGAGAAAAGTATTTTCCGTGAGAAAGAAATTCCTTGAAAAGATTCGTAATTGGGCTGATAAACTCGTAGTGTCTGCTTGTCGAAAAAATTTTGGATCGATTTTAACCCCTTCCCGTGACCCAATCGATCTGAAACTTTGCAGGCAGGCTCGTGGCAATGACAGAAATGATCAAGTAAATTTTTTTTAGTGATGCCAAAACAATGGAAATTTTTCTACCAGAGTTGATAAAAAAAAATGTACAAAGGGTTAGTTTTTATTATATTATTACCACAATGACCACAAAAACAACAAGTCCAGCTATGACAACAATACAACATTTAGAATAACAACAAGAACAGTATAGAAACATCATATTTTTCATTTTTTTTTACTTTTTCAGAGATTTCCCTGGACCTGTTCCACCGACTTTAATGATTTTTGAAATAGAAATCTTCCCATGAATTCGTTGAATCATTCTCACTAAAAATGATCACCTTAGCTATCCTATTGAGGGCGTAATCGTGACAAGAACAACATAGAAAATTATATTTTTTCAAGACTTTTTTTAGTTCTTCATTCAAATCTCGGGCCTTAATCGACCGATATGGACGATTTTAAACAGCAAACTTTTCAGGATGTTAGTGAATCATTTTTATATCAACGAGCACCCTCGCTGCTCGATTGATGCCGTCATTGTGATTTCCACAGACGGACAGACGGACATCGCTATATCAACTCTGGTTGTTATAAGGATCACCAATATAAATATTTTATTGGGTCCAAAATTTTTTTTCTAATTATTACAAACGGAATGACAAACTTATATATACCCTCTGCACGCTGGAGTGGAGGGTATAAAAATATGTGGCAATACTGCTAACATGAGCTATGTTATTGTGTTCTTGGTATTGTTAATACAGGGTGGGCCAAAAGAAACCAAGGGGTGTAAAAGTTTAACAACTTTTTCGTTTATTAATTTTTTTTTATTTTTTCTTTCAGATTATATAGACAACACTTGCAGAATTTATAATGGAGAGGTTCACAATTGAACAGAGAACCAGAACAATAGAATTTTATTATTTAAACCAGAGATCAATTATTTTAACGCAAAGTGCATATCGTCGACATTTTAACGTCAGAATTTCGCCCTCTGAAGCAATGATTCGTTGCTTAGTTGATCGTCATCACCAATATGGCAGCGTAAGAGATTTGCCTCGAACCGGTAGACCATGTGTAAGTCGCACTGCGGAAAATATTGAACGAGTACAGTAAAGTGTTAACGAAGCACCAGAAACATCTGCCAGAAGGCGTTCTGCTCAGCTAGAAATGTCTCGTACGTCACTACGTCGCATTTAAAAAAAAGATTTACAGTTATACCCATATAAGGTGCAATCGGTGCAAGAATTAAAACCCGCAGATCATCGGCAACGTCTAAATTTTGCAGTTAAATTTCAAGAGTTGGCCAGAAATGAAATTTACTACGTAAGCGAACGCAGAAAGTTGTCAAAATACCCAACGTTTATATTAACAACCAAGAAAAAGAAATAGTCAAAAAAGCCAAAAATCTAGTTATAATTTCTAATAACACATTAAGGTCAGATCATGTTACAAACGCGTGTGGAAAAACATTCTCGATGCTACGAACTTTAGGCCAACTCAACACTGCACCCCTTTTAGATAATGTTAAAGAAAATATCAATAAAATACCGAACTTAAGGATTATTGATTGTTGTTTGTACAGACGGACTGAACACTGTACAGGAGAGCCAGTTCAAGATGACTTGTCATACAAACTTTGAATACCGAAGGAATTGATTCAAGATGTGCTTCAAAGAGCTCATGATTGTCCACTGTCTTCACATAATGGAATAAATAAAACATTAGATGGAATTCGTTTCTATTTTTGGCCAAATATGGTCGGAGATATGATGGATTTCATAAAAAAGTGTGATGAATGTAAAGGCACCAAGTACCCTAATTTTATCATTCCTCCTCCTATGGGTAAGACATCTGAGTCTTGTAGATTTTTCAAAAACTTTATATCGATTTCTTTGGTCCTTATCCAAGATCTAAATCTGGTAATGCCGGAATTTTTATAGTTATAGATCATTTTTCTAAATTTTGCTTTCTTATACCTCTCAAGAAATTTACCTCGGACGTTGCTATAAAATACATGGAATAGGAATTACTTCACACATAAGGAACCCCTGAGACCATTGCTTCCGACAACGGTTTTCAATTTCGATCACCTCAATTTAATAAAATGTTGCAAAATTATGGGATAAACCATGTTTACACTGCAGTTTATTCGCCCCAGTCGAATGCATCTGAGCGCGTAAATCGTTCAGTTCTTTCAGCTATTCGGCATATATAAAAAACGACCAAATTAATTGGAATGAGTATCTTAGCAGTATCAGTTGTGATTTACGCTCCCCTGTACATGCTTCAATAGGTACTTCACCTCATTACATTGCCTTCGGACAGCACATGATCACCAACGGAAATACAAATGCATTACTACGTAAGTTAGAGAAGTTGGGGGATAGGTTTATTCATTTTAATAGAGAAGATTCGTTCTATATCATAAGAGGTAGAGTTGCGAAGAATATGGTAAAACAACAGGAACGAAACGAAAAATCTTATAACATAAGATCCAGAGCGACTAACTTTGAGGTTGGTCAAGCAGTGTTTAAGAGAAATTTTAAGCAAAGTTCCGCCGATTTGGGACACAACGCTATATAAGCTCCACCTTTTGTGAAGGCAATAGTAAGAAGAAAATAGGATATTGTTATTATGAACTTGAGGATATGAATGGACGGCTTATAGGGGTATATCACGCAAAATATATCCAGCCGTGACCAAAGGATCCCAACAGTTTTAACAATGTAGATCTGATTTTAGTTACTAATCTAGCTACAAGCGGTATCAAATCAGATTTTGGCAGGGGGGTTTTGTAGAGGCGCTAATAGCCGATATATATATAATCTTTTCCGAAAACATTAGTTGGAAAAATTGGTTTCCGTTAAAGCCGATTTATATATTTTCATTCCGGAAAGATTATTTGTAGGAAAAGAAACTGGTTTCCATTAAAGCCGATAAGTGTATAAAAAAGTGTCATTAAAAGATAAGGCAGTGTGTCAAAAGTTTTGACGTTCGGCTGGGTCTATGTATTAATACCATTACAAGTGTGTATTGTTGTAAAAGCCGAATAAACGGTTTTTTTTCGATTTTCTGAAATTTTCCAATTTTCCCAAATTTTTTTCCAGGGGTATATAAAGATTTTCTGGATGTAAAATCATCCTCTTTTGTCTACTATTACCAACAAGTACTTTGCTATTGTCAAAGGGAAAAATACCGTTTTTGCAGGGAAAAAAACAAGTTGCCGACTAAAATCTTATAACCAATCCAATTTTATTCAAATTTCTACTCTGAATTAAATTTTTATTTATTCAAGCAAAGATTCATTTCGAATTTCATTTTAAAAAAATCCCAAATTATACCTGTGAAAAATATTCAGTTGTTACCCATAACAAGTAAGTTTTTGTTGAATTGTTCACTCCATATAGTTTTTATCCCACAGGATTTTCTCTCCACAAAACAGGAGCTGGGCGTCGTTGAATTGCCTATACTACTGAACCTCTATCCTTACAGTGATTGTCCACCAATCTGAAATAGAAATAAAAGAACCAGAAAAAGGGAAAAGGTAACATAATCCATTTATACCCACGATGGCAGGAAGTAAAACGGGAAGAAATCTAACTATGTTAAACTTTCAGCCACATTTTATCAAACTCACAAATAACCTCTTTCAGCTTGGGTTCGGAGACGAAGAGCATCATTTTTCTTAGGAGC